>VFFE01006375.1:152368-471741 GCA_008921705.1 Burhinus oedicnemus | reverse complement strand
TCCAGCTCAGGGGGCTGAATACCCTGAGGATGACTGGTCTTACTATTAAAGACTGAGGCAAAGAAGGCATTAAGTACCTCAGCCTTCTCCTCATCCTTGTTGACAATCTTCCCCTCCGCATCCAATAAGAGGTGGAGATTCTCCCTGGCTCTCTTTTTGTTATTAATGTATTTGTAAAAACCCTTTTTGTTATCTCTTATGACAGTGGCCAGATTAAGTTCTAGCTGTTCTTTTGCCTTTCTGATGTTTTTTCTGCATGACCTAACTAGATCCCTATACTCTTCTTGCGTTGCCTGCCCCTTCTTCCAAAGGTGGTAAACTCTCCTTTTTTTCCCGAGTCTCAGCAAGAGCTCCCTGTTCAGTCAGGCTGGTCGTCTTCCCCACCAGTTCATTTTACGATGCATGGGGACAGCCTGCTCCTGTGCCTCTAAGACTTCCTTCTTGAAGAATATCCAGCCTTCCTGGACCCCTTTGCCCTTCAGAACTGTCTCCCAAGGGACTCTCGTAACAAGTGTCCTGAACAGGCTGAAGTCTGCCTTCTGGAAGTCCATGGTAGTGGTTTTGCTGACCCCCTTCCTTACTTCACCAAGAATTGAGCACTCTATCATTTCATGGTCACTAAGCCCAAGACGGCCGCTGACCACCACATCACCCACCAGATCTTCTCTGTTTGTGAGCAGCAGGTCTGGCAAGGCACCTCCCCTGGTAGGCTCACTTAGAAGTTGTGTCAGGAAGTTATCTTCCACACACTCCAGGAATCGCCTAGACTGCTTCCTCTCTGCTATGTTGTATTTCCAGCAGATGTCTGGTAAGTTGAAGTCCCCCAGTAGGACGAGGGCTGGGGACTGTGAGACTTCTGTCAGCCCCTTGTAGAATGCTTCGTCTGTTGTTTCATCCTGCTTGGGTGGTCTGTAACAGACTCCCAACAGGATATCTGCCGTGTTGGCCTTCCCCCTCATCCTTACCCATCAGCACTCGACCTCGCCTTCACAGTCATTGAGCTCTATACAATCGAAACACTCCCTAACATACAGAGCCACCCCACCACCTCTCCTTCCCTGCCTATCCCTTCTGAAGAGCTTATAGCCATCCACTGCAGCATTGCAGTCATAAGAGTCATCCCACCATATTTCTGTGATGGCGACTATATCATAACTATCCTGCTTTGCAATGGCTTCCAGCTCCTCCTGTTTGTTGCCTATGCTGCGTGCATTGGTGTAGATGCACTTGAGCTGGGCTATCGATTTCTCCCCCAATATTGGCATGCTGCCCCTAGGCTCATCTCTAACGAGCTTGATTGTATCCCCTTCCCCCTTTGTACCTAGTTTAAAGCCCTCTCAGTGAGCCCTGCCATCTCATGAGCGAGGATGCTTTTCCCTTTTTGAGACAGCTGAATTCCATCTGTCGCCAGCAGGCCTGGTGCCATGTAAACCTCCCCATGATCAAAAAAACCAAAATTCCACCAGTGGCACCAGCCTCTGAGCCATGTGTTTAAAAGGTGTGTTTTCCTGTTCCACTGAGTGTCCTTCCCTGCCACCGAAGGGATTGAGGAAAACACTAGCTGTGCTCCTGATCCCTCAACCAGTCACACAAGTGCCCTGAAGTCCTTTTTAATCGCTTTTGGGCTGCTGTCTGCCACCTCATCACTGCCCACTTGCACAACCAGGAGTGGATAATAATCAGAGGGCTGTACCAGACCAGGGAGTTTCCTAGTGATATCCCTAACCCGGGCCCCAGGGAGGCAGCAGACTTCCCTGTGGATTGGATCTGGTGTAGTAATTTACCCAGAGAAGATCAGGCTGGTGAAACTCCTAGTTCAAGAAAGTTGGTAATGTGACAACCTGAAAAAAACTTCTGGAACTTTAAGATTGGAAGACGCTTCTTCACTGAATATATTTTCTTATGTTAATATTGTTTATACAGGATGAATAATGCTACTGTCTTCTAGCTATTTTTATTGCCCCTCTTTGGCAACTTTGCTTGATCCAAGACTTTCTGTTAATTATTGTTTTATAATTTTTGTTTTTCCTAGTTTTTGTACATGCCTTGTTCCATCAGCAGACACAAGATACCCAAGTGGGAAGCAGCTGGCACATTCCACATGGCAATCAATTATAATGCTGACGGATACAAATTCCCACTTACTCTATGATAACCAAAATACTCTTTTGTTTGCTAAATACTGGAAAAAGTCTATTTTAAACAATGTGGTAGGTTTGGTCAAATGCTAGATTTTTAACATTGACCTTTTAATATCACCTCCCTGGTCAAGGCCTCCTGCTTGCGATTTTGGATAACCTTCAAAAGAGAGCATTGATCCATGAATTAATTATTGGAACTGCACATAACATAATGGCTTCCGTTCAGTGTAGTACTTATTTATTATTACAGTTGTACTACGGTCATTTTCTCATGTGCTGATTTGTGATTTTGATACTCATTTTATGGTTTTACTATAAGCACCATAACAGAAAGGAAAAAGTCTGACCAAGGTAGGAAATGTGTGAGAAGTGTGAGAGCTTTAATTTGTAGAACAGTGTTTCTGTCTCTTACTCCAGAAACAAATAATAGGAAACATTTTTGCCCTGAAGAGTTCATATCCTAAGGTAACCAGAGTCTTATTTATTGTACTGGTTCTGAAATAGTCAAAACTACTGTCGGTCTCTTCAGTTCTAGATTTGAAAGTTCAGGGCTGTTAAGCGCTATGTTTTCACTTGCAGTGAACCACATTTTAGTACATATTTTCTAGAAACATTAGTGTCAAAATTTCACACTAAGACTTGTTTTTCTGGAACCTTTGATAAAACCGTCCTGTTTCTAATTATCATCTAAATCATGGAATCACGGAATTTTCAAAGTTGGAAGGAACCTCTAGAGATCATCTAGTCCAACTCGCCTGCTGACGCAGGAATGCCTAGAGCACATTACTCAGGACTGCATCCAGGCGGGTCTTGAAAATCTCCAGAGAAGGGGACTCCACAACCTCCCTGGGCAGCCTGTGCCAGTGCTCTGGCACCCTCACCGTAAAGAAGTTTTTTCTTGTGTTTGAATGGAACTTCCTGTGTTCCAACTTGTGCCCATTGCCCCTTGTCCTGTCACTGGGAACCACTGAAAAGAGTCTGCCTCCATCCTCCTTCAACCCACCCTTTAGATACTTGTAAGCAAGAGTTAGGTCTCCCCTCAGCCTTCTCTTCTCTAGGCTAAAGAGTCCCAGCTCTCTCAGCCTTTCCTCATAAGGGAGATGCTCCAATGCCCCAGTCATCTTTGTTGCCCTACACTGGACTCTCTGCAGTAGTTCCCTGTCCTGCTTGAGCTGGGGAGCCCAGAACTGGACACAGTATTCCAGTTGTGTGCTGAGTAGAGGGGGAGAATGACCTCCCTCGACCTACTGGCCACCCTCTTCCCTATGCAGCCCAGGATTCCATTGGCCTTCCTGGCGACAAGGGCACATTGCTGGCTCATGGATAATTTCCTATCTACCAGGACCCCCAGATCCTTCTCCTCAGAACTGCTTTCCAGCAGGTCCATGCCTAGCCTATATTGGTGCCTAGCATTCTTCCTCCTTGGGTGCAGGACCCTACACTTGCTCTTGTTGAACCTCATGAGGTTCTTCTCTGCCCAGCACTCCAGCCTGTCCAGGTCACGATGTCAGAGTAGTCTTAATCTTACAGAATTTATTGTGTTTATGGGTGGTGTTCATCTGAGGTTCATGCAGGGAGCTCATTCAGCCTCAACTGTTATTATACAGGAGCATGTATAGGTCTGTGCTTATTCGTAAAGTGTGTATGGTACTTTCTTGTTGTTTCTCTTGTGTCTTTAACATCACTTCAGTTTGGATTTCAGGGATGTTTAACTTCTTCAGCTTGGATTTAGATAGGTTTTAAATTTTTTCTCTGTTACAGGTATTGTTTCTAGCCCAAGTACCCAACTTCTCCACCTGCTTGTTCACAAATATCAAATGTCCAGTTACCTCTCAGCTACTGATCTTGGAGATATTTTTGTGGAAACTGCTGATACTTTTGTTACAGACAGGTCCAAAATTAGTCAGGAAAATCACGTACACAGTTCTTCAGGAAAACCTTTCCTTTGAAAAGACTTTATTATCTAAAATATGATCCTTCCTAATTCGACTACCTATACTCTCTAAATTAATAAAAAACTTGGAGTGGTCATGTAAAATAAAGACTTTAATTTTGATCAAAAATAATTAAGGTGAATGTTCTTATAGCATCAATAGGATAATCAGTGTAGAGAATCGATTCAGTTAGTATGTAAATATTTTACAGTTATCCAACTGACATGGCATTTATATTTAACCTCCTTAACTCTCTTTTCTTGGATTTAAGCATACTTAAATAGTTTAACTTAATTAATCTGTAGAGGTGCCCTCTTTCAAGGAAATAGCTGATTTTACACATATTTGACTGTGTGACTGTGTCAGCTCCACTGTTTTGTCAAGAGTAGGTGCAGGCAAAGTTATATATTTTGTATGTGTCATGTATCTTGACTTCAGATGTGTGAGTAGATAGTCACTGCGTGCTAATCCTTTTTTTTAAGTTTGCCTCTTGGTGCATGGCGTATCATTGCGATACTGTTAAAAAGATGTAGAAAAAGAAAATAAAGAGTCCACAGCAGGCAATCTAGGAAAAATGATTAATGGAATTTGCACCCTAAGACAGAGTGGTGGAAACCTCTGAATGTGGCTGGAGCTGATAATCTTCCCCCTTTTTCAGCATAGTCCCTAGTTAGACCAAGGAACAGGCACCCCACAGTGGTTTAGAGATAGTTATGCACTGAATGCCATTTTTGGTGAGAAAGAGTGGGAGGCAAGAGGAAAGGAGAGGGGGAAGGGTGGAGAATTTTATCATTGTTTTTTAAAATCCCATTTTATTTTCAGTGCCATTTTCCAGGGTATATTGGGGAGGAAGTTTTTCTACATTAAGAAATGATGGCAATGGATACTTTTACGAGATTATGATGTTCATGTACTATGGGAATGGGAATATGTAAATTCCTGAGAAAGACTGTTATATACCTTAATCAAAATATTTTAAAAGTGCTGAAAACTGAAATCACTTGCTTTTGCTTTCCTTACCAGCTTCCCATGCAGTCTTCAGCCCAGTTCGTGTTGGGTAATGCTATATTTTTTCTGAAGATTGTTGCAAGGTATTAATTAAGTAATTACGTTTTTAATTTGTGAAAAGTTTCATGGAGGAATTCAACAGTGATCTCCTTTTTACTCTTTTCCTTTAGTGTGTAATCAGGGTTTTGGAAGGCAAGTGATGAGCCACAAAATGCAGAACTCCCAGCTTGTTGATGATATTTAGTTAAACATTTCCAATGGCAAGGGTAATTTCTTCTTTGTAAGCATGGCAAGGATTTACCTGTAACTTGAAGTTTTTACAGACTTTGACATTTGGTAAGCAGCATGTATTACCACAAAACATGAACAAATTTGTTCATCTAGTGTATGTTGGGTACCTACACAATTTAGTGTATTAAAATAATTTAAGTTGGGGGTTTTTTTTGATCTGCTTATGAATTTTTGTTGAAGTGCCTTTCATTTAAAACTGTGTGCCCTGAAGGATGTAGGTCTCTGCCTTTCAGGTGGGTTAGAACTTCTTTGCTCAGGTGATGGAAGCATCAGCTTGTAAAAGATGGCTTTAAAAATATCTCCTTCATAGGCATTTGTTAGTAATAGACTTTTCATAAGAGTTTTCACTGTTATAGCAACTATCACAAGCATCGCAAACAGAAAGATACCCTCTTTTTACTACTTACAGCACTTGGCTTCTACATAATCCTTTTTACTTTTCAGAATGCCCTGTAGTGTGGTGTAGTCACAGTACTCCTGTGAATTAGTAGTATCTCCATTTTTAGACTTCTGTGCAAGAAATAGCAGTATCTAACTTAAAATCCATAAACTGAATTTATAGTTTTTTCTACACTCTTTGCTTTTCACTAGGTTTGCATCGAGAAGACAGTTGCTAATTATCAAATATTTCAAATTTGCTAATAATTGGAGACAGTTATTAAAGAGAGAGAGTGAATACTGTCTTCCCTTCAGAGATTGTGTGTTGGCATCTTGACTCTTGAGAGAGCTGCTGGCTCTGTACTGCCATCTGGGCTAGTACGGTCTGGAATGCAAAGAAGAAAAAATGCAAATCCTGAGGACAGTACTCAATTTAATTCACTTTATAATATATGTGGGTGTCAGTAGTTAGCATTCATGTTGTTGTTTTTATTTGAAAGATAGCAGCTATAGATGTGCTGGAGGTGTCCAGAGAAGGGCAACAAAGCTGGTGAAAGGCCTAGAGGACAAGTCTTATGAGGAGCGGCTGAGAGAACCAGGGCTGTTTAGCCTGGAGAAAAGGAGGCTGAGGGGAGACCTTATTGCTCTCTACAACTACCCAAAAGGAGGTTGTAGAGATGTGGGGGTCAATCTCTTCTCCCAAGTAACAAGTGATAGGACAAGAGGAAATGGCCTTAAGTTGCGCCAGGGGAGGTTTAGATTGGATATTATGAAAAATTTCTTCACCAAATGGGTTATCGAGCATTGGAACAGTCTGCCCAGGGAAGTGGTGGAATCGCCATCCCTAGAGGTATTTAAAAGATGGGTAGACGTGGTGCTGAGGGACATGGTTTAGTTGTGGTTTTGGCAGTGTTAGGTTGATGGTTGGACTCAATGATCTTAAAGGTCTCTTCCAACCTAGGTGATTCTATGATTCTATGGTTTTTTAATGTATATAACTAGAAATACATATTTGAGACAAAACTATTTATTGCAGTCTTCTCTGAACTATTTTCTACTTCTTTGCAGTGAACACAGCTGGAGATCTATGTCAGTATTGTATCTGTAGAGGAAGCAAAATGTGAAGATTCTTTTTATAAATCTGAGACTATCCCTCATTGTTCCTGTATGATTTGCTTTAGGAAAACCAAATAGTTCTGCACATGAATAGTTAATCTCATCTTAATTCTTAAACAAGTTTAGTGTAACATGCATTGCTCATTGAGACTACTGTACATATATTCTGCTTTGGGTTTTGGGCCATTAGGCTCTGTGTTCTCTAAACTTAAAATTTCCTACAAGTCTCCCACTCTCTGGACTTTGTAGGCAATATACTTAATAAAAATAGCTACTGTAGAAGCATCAGCAACCTCATTAACCTTAGCAACATCAACTACAACATTAATTGTAATAATGAATACATATTTAGATGTTTTTGTTCATGGATGAGGGAAATCAGGATCCCAAACAAAAGATTGATTTGTATTTGCAGTCCTCTCAGCTTCAACAAAAGGACTAGAAAAAACTTCAGTCCATCTATCCTCTTCTAACCAGCTCACTGAGGTGGTTAGGAGGTAAGGAGAGCATAGAAAGCTACTGAGCCAAAAGACTGTAACTACTGGCCTGTAACATTTTTAAATGAAAGTGACATAGAGTGTTATACGGCTCATGCTCAACTCAGTGTTTCTAGAAGACATTAGGTACACCCAGATTATTCCTACAGATCAGATCTCCTTGTGCTTGTAGGTCTGTGCATGGCAATGTTGTGAATCTTGAGAGCACTGTTGGGTTTGAGATAGAAAGAAAGATGTTAATCCCTGCCAAGGATGGCTGAAATCTGGATTTCCCCAAATTTAACTGGAGAAGAACTAGATACCTGTTTCACTTCAGACATCTAGGAGCTCTAGAGTGTGTTTTGTGGGTCATTTTCATGGATTTAGGCACCTGAATTCTGCCCACTATGTATCCAAGTATGTAAAAGTAGAGAAGAGGTCTGATAACAGAGTGCTTGTTGGTCTGCCTGTGACCAACACATCTTTTGGGAAGAACGCCTTATGGCTTTGTCACAGTAGATTTTAGAGAGGAGCTTTTATTGGTGGCAGATGATTGAAGAATACAAAAGTATTAGGAGTTTAAAGGGCTAAGAAAATTTTTTATGTTAATGTTTTCACTACCTTTTCTTCTGCTTCCCTTTTTCTTGTGCTTCCCTTTTTCTTGTTCTCTCCCCTGTTCTTTCTGTCCTGTTTTCCTATTCATTCTCTGGGCCAGTGGGACTAGCTATAATCTTTGAGGAAATTTTTAGTACACGGAGAGGATCTAACTTCAAAAAGTGTTCACTGAGACTTGAGATCTAACCTAATGATGCTAGCTCTTGGAAAAGATCAAAGGGGTCTGGCAATTGCACTGCATAGGCTTGCAGGAGAACACAAGAGAAATGGTGCTGTGAATGTTTCAAAGGGCAGAGGTTCCCAATGACAAAGTGCAAGATACAAAAATTCTTTATTGTTGACAAGTAGAAAAAACCTGGCTTGTTCTCAAGTGAAGCAGTATATGGAATTATGATCTGTGCAAAACAATTGTGATAGAAGCTTCAGACTCTTCTAGCATTTTAGAATTAATTTGGTGCTTGTGCAAAGCATTGAGTGAATTCCTGTAATGACATAAATAATCAAAATTGAAAATAGCTGGTAAAGTATTTAGTATTCTGCACTGTTAGTATCTATTGTTCCAGCCACTGTTGATCAGACGCATTATCTGCAGCCTGTTTTAGTTTTAGTAAACAAGTGTCAATTGGAAATTGTTTCTAGTGAATAACTAGAACTGGCATTGTTCTTGGCAGAGGTTTGAGAGGGCAAGATTCAAAAGATGTGGGAAGGTAAAATGAAGACGGGTAGTCTGGAAGAAGCAGAATGCAGTCATATTTCTTGGGGTTTTTCAGCTGGTCTCTTGAATAAATGGAGGTTTGGGGTTTTTTTGACCTGTCAATCCACTTCTTTTAAGCAATTATTAGTTGCTGATTTTTGAAAGGAGGTGAGAAAACAATGCATGTATATGGGAGTACATAATCTAGTAAAACGCAAAGCAGTTCTTGTAACCAAAGGAAATAAAACTATATTTGTGTATATAGAAAGAGTTTAAGAATCTGGGGTCTCTTCAGTCCTGTTCTGTGTAGAAAAAGCTATATAAACCACAACGGTGTTAAAAACACGTTCTGTGTTTTTTATGTAATATGTCATTATTTCTGTCAGTTACAACTTCTACTCCTAATTTCATCTGATTGAAGAGTCTTTTGGAAAGACAGCAGCAGGCATTAGGCTGTCGTTTGCTGATTTAGATCCAGAATCTCTATCTATTCTCTGATCTTGAAAGACGAATACCTGTGCTGTACACCTGAAGGGTCCAGGCCTGTTGGTCCACAACATTAAGATTGGTTTAATTTCATATGCTAGAATCCATTCTTTTCAATAGATTTTTCCATAATTTTTTTTCAGATTGTAGCTCGCCCTCCATGTTTGTTGTAAACTCAAGGAAGATTGTTGCCTCATTCAGGGACTGAAGGATGTACAGAGAGTGCTCAAGGAATGCATCACAGTTATATAATAATGGAAGCTGTTGTCCTCGCATAACTGCAGTGTTGGAAAGTGTATAGTGGATGAGACAGAGAATTGTAGGAGAAGAAAAGATTATTTCATAGGATATACATTTTGAATTGTGATGTTGGATGATATCCTGACTTAGAACACCGCGTTCCTATAAAATGCTGGGAAAATAATTTTAAATGCAGGTTTTCAAACTGTCTTCTAATGGGCAATATTTTTTATTTAATGGTGCTAAACTAAAAATCTGATTGTAAGATTTTAAGAAATACCAAGGGTTTGCAGCTGCAGTTGAAGTCACCAAACATGTACTATTATGTTAAGATGCTAGATCCCCTTGAAAAAAATGTACTAAAGATTTCAAACAGCACACTCAGAATTAGTGTGCACTACTGCACTTTTGATTTTACTGCATTATCATCTCAGTTCCACATGTGAAAAAAATTGACCATGGTCACTATCCAAAGGAAAGATGTTGATTTTGATCTGATTATGTAAAGTGCCCAGATTTCCTTTGTTTTGTTCATGAGAAAAATTCACAATGGAGTAATAACTTAAAAGTATCCAGTAAATATGTTTGGGAGTCATGTATGGAGTGGAATATAAGGAACCATGGACTAGCTGCATATTCCATTTTCTTTGTCCAGTTGCCAGCGAGGTGATATTTACACTGTCTAGGTCTAGGCATGTGATTTAGGAGCAATGAATCATTGTCTGGGAGTGTTTCCTTCTCACAGTTGGCCATATAGACCTTTTAGGCTCTTACTGTTGAGGGATCTGAATTAAATGTCCTAAGCTGCCTAGTGAAAAAAGTATGAAAATGCTTTCGATTCCCTGCCCCTCCCACTCCTCACCCTTTGAATTTCCTGTGTTGAAAAACTAGTATGGAATCTCTTGGTTAAAGATAATATTATGATTAAGATGCACGGTAGAGTGCAATTGTGACTGCATGAGAAATTTTTATTTTCATATTTCTTAACTTTGGAGTATATCTGTTTTATCTGGTGGTTTTTGGCTTGTGTTTGGGGTTTTTTTTTTGGTACTGGAACATTTATTTTTATATAAATTTCTAAAGTGCCGAAGAGGCAAAACCATGCTAGAAGAGTTTTTACTGTGTGCTGCATCTTCAGTTTTTCCTTTCTGTAGTCAATTTTGGAAATTTTTTAGTGTGTCTTAGTGTCCACTCATTTAGTTCTTGTGTAGTCACTGAACCCTGTTTATAGAGGTATTCATTGTATTGTCCTGTGAAGGAGGTGTGGATCTATTTTGGTGAGCTTTAATTTTCTGTCCAATGTTTAGCATCTTTTTAAATTGGAAGCCTGCACTCCCCATTTACTTAGGTAAAAGAGTATTCGTAGAGACATTCAGAATATCTATTTAGGAACCTTTTTGGTTTTTTTGAACATATACGGAAGCTAGATCCTAACTTGATACTAAAGACGCGTATCTGCAATTAGAGGTTGTAAATATTCCTGTGAGTATATGTCTCCATTCTTGGGTTCAGTCGAGAGGAATTGCATAGAACATCATCTTGCTTACTCAAATTGAAACATGTATTTAAGATATAATATTTTTCTAAAGATAATGGACAAATATTAATAGGTACTATTCAGACGTAGGGTGTGTATTTTTTTTTTAGCAAGTCCTAATAGATTTTAGTCAAGTTCATTATCTTTCCTTCCTTAGTTTTTAAAGTTACATTGTCTGCAGACCCTGATATCACTGTCATTTCATAAATATAGTGCAGATTTTCCTTTACTCTATTAGTTCAGGATATTCCATTATAAATGGTATGTTACATGTTATAAACTCACCTTGAATTACGATAGGTAACTTGGTTGTAAATAAAAATTAAAAAAATAGACTATAGTTAACATAATCAAAGCACCTTCCTTTGCATTTATAGCTGAATGTATTGCGGGGAATGTTCTAACATGATACTCTGTCCAACGAATTGGAAGCCAGTTACAGAACATTACTGATTTCATTTTGTAACTAAAAGTTTTAGAGACTTGGCATTCCCCATTTTTAATCCTAAATGGAAATAAGCACAGAATACAACTTAATATAAACATACAACAAATACTAAATGAATTCCTTTTAACTTAATGTAACAGCTTTCTCCTGCCCATGTGATAGAGATTATAGGATTTCAGGGTAGTTGTTTTACAATATGTTGCACTCAGTTGTGCAAACTTATCTTTTTAGGGTCAAAGAAGAGCAAAAACCACAGCTGACACAGTAAGTAAAATATCTTAAAAATGCAGTAGGCTTGACTTTTCTACCTTTGCCATGTTCTGCTTTCTGCACCTTTGATGGTATTAGCTTTCACTAATACCTGATAGGCTGCAGGTAGTTTGTCATCTGCTTCCTGACTGGCTTGTAAGAGAGCTGCCTGCAGCTTCTTACTTCATCCACACGTTAGCTGGATGTAGGTTCTTGCTGCCTGCTTGTGAACTGGTGATCTGTAAAACTTTATTTCCCTTACATCCTTAGTGGCTGACTTAGTATTGCAGCTAACATTCCCATTGGCTATAGCTTTTCCGCCTGTATATTTCTATTAACATTGGATAAGAAAACATTTAAACTAGCCTGGTTTTATTGGTTATTCAGTCACATTATTTGCTTATTTAAACAGGTGGTTTCCCTTTAGTGGGATCACTGAGCTGGTAAATAACGTTCTTCAACCACAGCAAAAACAGCAAAATGAAAAGGAGCCCCAGACGTAAGTAAGCTGCTCTCTGTAGACTAAGTAATGTCTGTATAGCATTAAAACACACTGGAGAGTATGTTTAAAATAATTACCCATTTAGAACATCCTCCTGAGGGCATTTTACAGGCTGACACCGTTTGCTTTCCGACCCTTATTTGCAAAGGGAAAAGTGAAAATCAGGTTGTACTCTTCTTATCAGTAACTTAAGTGATTACATTAGAATACAATCTGAGGAGTTACTTCTGCTCCATTTGCTTTTTTCTGCAAATGCTCCATACATGAAAATCCCAGTTAAGTGATGTATTTTCTGTGCATGAGGAGCTGGAATAATAAGACATGTAGTATTATATATAGCACATCTATGCACATGCATGGTATTTTTGATATTGGTCATGCATAGAATGCTATACAAATCTACATAATATGTATGAAGAACTTTTTAAAGGACCAGGAAAATGTCATTTCATTTTTTTTTTGTGCTTCTAAAATATCTGTAAAGTTTCAAAACTTTAGCAGATATAAGGTGAAATCTTGGTTCTGTCAAAGCTGAGGGAATTTTGACTTTGATGGGGCCAGTATTTCATTCATGGACCTTTTACAGTGCTAAGCCAGTATGAGAGCCATATGAAGAGTTTTGCTTTTCTTGCTATCTGAAAATTTTAAGATCTAACAGAAACTGGCAAAGCTAGACATTCAGTCTTAGAGAAGAGTTTAAAGAATGGAGATGAAAATATTCTTTTCATAATGAGAAACTAAAAAATATTTATTATTTCAAATTTTCAGGTTCTTAAAATGTAACTTTGATATTATTTAAGCTTTAAACAGTTAAGTTGCTGTCTTTTCTTTCTGCTAAAGGGGAATGCCTTGTAAGTTCACATGATGAAAGAAATGTCTGCTTTTGAACCCATGAATAACTGGTTTAAAACATGCATATTATTTGTTGTTAATTATTTGCCAGGCAGAATGAGTTTTAGTTTATTTTTTATATGTATATTTAAGTGGAGTTTCACACTTGCAGCCATGAAAGCTGTGAATTATTTTTCGAGAACACAGTGAGATATTTTCACAAAATTAAATGGAGAAATAGACCATGAAATTGATATTCTGTAAAGCAATGTATTATTCTGAGCTTTGTTTCTGATATCCTCACTTAAGTTCTTATACAATTGCATACAACATTAATAATGAAGTTTTTCTTTATTAGTTATTGTTAGATACTGGCAATATTACATTTTGTTCACAACACCTCAGTACCTTCTTTGTATTCCCAGTTTCCTTAATGCCGCAGGGTTTGTTCTGCTTACCAGTGTTGTACATAAGCATATGGCTTTGAAGAAACTGAAAATACTATATTCTCAGTGTAAACAGTTGAATTATAGTTGCCAAAAAGGATTTATAAATGGTTACTGTTATTATGAAAGGATATTTTTGAACAGTGATCTCTTTGGGAACTGGCTTTGTTCAGTGTTTTTATTAAATAACTAAGAAATGAATTAAGTTGTATACTCATTGAATTTACGGATGGCACAAGGCTGGGAGAAGCGTCACATCTAGTAGCAGGATTATATTCCAAAATTATCCTGAAAAATCCAAACTATGGTTATGATGCCATTCAAAATAGAAATGCAAGGTGGCGTAGATATATAGCGATAGTTTATGTGTTTCACATAGGATAGAGGAAAATGGTATAGATAGAAGTTCTTTGGCCGAGAATCTGGGAAGCCATAATAGTATGTA
The DNA here is from genome assembly GCA_008921705.1 of Burhinus oedicnemus. NCBI lineage: Eukaryota > Metazoa > Chordata > Aves > Charadriiformes > Burhinidae > Burhinus > Burhinus oedicnemus. Next base: position 457,904 of record VFFE01006375.1, on the reverse strand, counting down.
AGTTGAGCAGGAGCCAGTATTGTGAAAGGATAAATAGCATACTGGAATGTATAGACAGTAGCCTGGAAGTGCTGTGAAGAAGTTTTCACTCTGCTAAGCTTTAGTAAGGTCTCACCTGGAAGAGCGTGCCCTTATTTGGACACCATCCTTCAAAAATTATGTGGAGCAGCTGGGTTTCAGTGTAGAATAATAAGAACGAATAATCAGATGTCTAAGAAACATGGCATGTGTAAGGACAGATTTAAACATATGAGGTGATTTAGCCTCCTGAAGAGAAAATCCCAGAGGACGGAGATCAACAAATCTTTAATTGTGCAGAAAGTTGCTGAAAAATGGAGGGAAATAATCTCTTCTTCATGCCTCTGGTGGTGAAGCAGAAAGGAGTAAACTGAAGTTGCATCAGGGAGGATTCAGCTTGGTAGGGAATACTTTTTAACGGAAAGAAAACTTAAAATGCTCGCATAGTTTGCTTAGGGCTTGTGTGGAAGTTCTGTCACTGAAAATCTTAAGGAGTGGGTTTGTCAAATATCTGTTAGAAGGGACACAAGTGTAGCTGGTTCTGTGCTGGGACAAGAGAATGGACAAAGTGGCTTTTTAAAGTGTCTTCCAGCACTGTTTATTTGTGATAATTTCATTAATGAACATTAATTATTTTTGTAGTTATTGTAAACTTTCAAGGAGAAAATAGAACAGAAATACTAATGGTGCAACTTCTTTATTTCTTTATTTAATTACTTTTTCTGACTTTAATGGCTTGCAGAGAACTGTTGTACCTGGGAACGTTGTGGGACACTGGGGAACAGCATGAAACTCTGTATGTCTGAAGAAATTTTTATCACTATCCATATGTATTGGAGTGTTTTCCACTTGAAATTACTGTCAGTAGCTGAGTCTGTAACGGATTTCAAGATACGTCTGGCTGTCCAACTTTGCTGATGAAAAACTTATTTACAGTTAATCTGGGAGGACAAAATATGGTGGGAGAAGGCAGAAAAGGAATCATAGTAGTGGTTTAAAACATACAGTATCATGTTACAAATTTTAGTTTTGCTCTGGTGAAAGTATTTTTGAAAAACAGTTGATTATGTGTCCTTATGGGCAGAGGCAGGATTAATCTAACACCCTTGGACAAGAATTCTGTACCACAAAATCACAGAATGGTTGAGGTTGGAAGGGACCTCTGGAGGCCATCTTGTCTAACCCCCCCTGCTCAAGCCAGGTCACCTACAGCCAGTTGTCCAGGACTATGTCCAGATGGCTTTTGAATATCTCCAGGGCTGGAGACTCTAGAACCTCTCAGCTAGAGATACATGTGTTAATGCTCAGTCACCCCTACAGTGAAAAGTGTTTCCTGATGTTCAGAAGAAACCTCCCATGTTTCAGTTTGTGCCCATTGCCTCTGGTCCTGGCACTGGGCACTGCTGAAAAAAGCCTGGCTCCATCCTCTTTGCACCCTCCCTTCAGGTAATTGTGTATGTTGATAAGATTCCCCCCTGAACTTTTTCTTCTCTAGGCTAAACAGACCTAGCTCTTTCAGCCTGTCCTCATAGGAGAAATGCTTCAGTCCCTTAATCATCTTTGTGGCCTTTTGCTGGACTCTGTCCAGTATGTCCATGTCTCTCTGAAACTGGGGAGATGAGAACTAAACTCCAGGTACTCCAGGTGTGGCCTCACCAGTTCTGAATAGAGGGGAAGGAGCACCTCCCTTGACCTGCTGGCAACACTTCTCCTGATATATCTCAGATACCATCCCCCTTCTTTGTTTCAAGGGCACCTCGCTGGCTCATGTTCAACTTGGTGTCTGTCGGGACCCACAGGTCATTTTCTGCCAAGCTGCTTTCCAGCTGGGCAGCCCCCAGCATATACTGCTGGATGGGGCTGTTCCTTCCCAGATACAGAACTTTACAATTCCCCTTGTTGAACTTCATGAGACTCCTGTCAGCCCATTTCTCCAGCCTGTTGAGCTACCTCTGGATGGCAGCACGACCTTCTGGTGTATCAGCCACTGCTCCCAGTATGGTGTCATCTGCAAACTTGCTGAGAGTACACACTACCCCATTATCTAGATCGTTAATGAAGATACTGAACAGGACTGGACCCAGTATTGACCTCTGGCGTACACTGCTAGTTACTGGCCTCCAACCAGACCTTGTGCCACTGATCACCACCCTCTGGGCCCATCCATTCAGCCAGTTTTCAGTCTACTCACTGTCTGCTCATCCAACAGGTACTTCATCAGCTTCTGTATGAGGTTCTTATGGGAGACAGTGTGGAAAGCCTTACTGGAGACAAGGTAGATGATACTCACTGCTCTCCCCTCATCCAGTCATTTAATTGTAGAAGGTTATCAGGTTGGTCAAGCATGACTTTCCCTTGGTGAATGCATGCTGACTACTCCTGATCACCTTTTTGTCCTTGATGTGCCTGGAAATGGTTCCCAGGATTAGTTGTACCATTGCCTTTGCAGGGATTGAAGTGAGGCTGACCAGCCTGTGGTTCCTTAGGTCCTCCTTCTTGCCCTTCTTGAAGGTAGGGGTGACATTTGCTTTCCTCCAGTCATCAGGCACCTCTCCCAATCGCCAGGATCATTCAAAGATTATTGAGAGTAGTCTTGCAAATTTGGTCTTCCTCAATGAAGAATACTTGTCTCCAGCTCCTGTGTACTTCATCGTGAGTTTTATCTGTAGTGCTCAAGATACTTCCATGTCATCCTTACAAAGTGGAAATCCTTAGCTGCCCCCTGAAGCAACCGCTTTTGATGCTCAGCAATTAGCCTGTTAATTTTTATTTCTTCAGTTTCATATGGCATATGAAACTATAAAACTGTTTTTGTCTCAATCATAAAGTAAATACGAGGTACCTAAACAACTTCTGTTGTGTGGTTCTGATGACTGATCATGACTCTTACTGTTACCATTTACAGCATAAGATTATGGTTGCCTGACTTGTAAAGATGACCTGGACTTTTTTCAGATTTTTTAACTCATAATATTTAATACAAGAAAGACTTACTTATGTTGGTTGGATTGCTCACAATTTTTGTGAGGCCAGGATAGTAGTCATGAATATGGTGGAACTCAGTTTTATCAGAAGGTAAAGATAAAGATGTTGCAGACAGGTAAATATAGTGATCGTAAGAAATATATTTCTATATTTAACTTGGAATCCAGCTAATCTATTTTAATCCTAAAATATCCACAGATTTGTAATTCTTCAGATGAGCCCACAGAATGTGATAATTCAAGATAATAGATTTCATATTTTAATAAATTAAGAAATCTTATTAATAAGGAATTTAAAATTACTTAAGGACAATGTGAGGAACCTGTTCTTAAGAAAATGTCTATTTGTGAAAGCAAAAGATAATTTTAAACAAAAATCAGGTAGTATGGGATAATGAGGAATTCCTTGAGGATCTAGTATTAAAAAACAGACTTGCAAGTAGAAAGAGAAGAACACAACCAAAAATACTTAGCTAACCAGCAGTTAGCATTATAGACAAGGAAAAGGTGAAAAAAACCCCACCCCAAACTGAGATAATCCAAGTGTATATACTTTAGTCAAATAAGAAATTAGATAAAATAGTAATAAAGGAAAATAATTCCACTTATTTGTAGGGCTGAAATGGAGCTATATCTGAACTATTTAGTGTACTAAATTCTCTAGATATTTTGTGTTATGCAACATAAGAAGTAAAAAAAATTGGTATGACTGAAGAACAGAATGTTTCCGTATGTATATACACATAGTTGTAAATAAACCTGTTGCTATCTAGACAATACAGACTGCAACATGTTGTAACATAATTAAAGCAGCTCTTAAAAGCTTTGTGTGAGAGTATTTTCTCTCTGTTACAATTTTTGAAATTTCGCAGAGTTTGTGGATGTCACAGGCTGTGGTGCTACTAATATGCTGACAACATCCTGCTTTGAACTGCTTTCCAAAAGAAACGGACAGTACCCCTAGAGGGATGACAGGTTGTCTGAATGAGATAAGGAAATAGATTTAGAAAATGCTGGCTTAAGCTTAACTTAAACAAGACAGAAGTGATATTCTTACTATAATAAGCAGAAAGCATGTTAAGCATGCAGCTGAATTAGTGACCTCAGTCTCCAATGGAAACTGCCCTCATGACAGTGACAAAAGAGGTTTTTGCAAGACACAGAGGCTATCCACTCATTTTGTCATTGACCATAACCATCATGGATATATATTTCTTTTTTTCCAAATAAGAATTGTGCATATCATTCTATGAAGAACTGATGATAAAGGTCATACAGCAAGTTCAATTTGTATGAAGTTTATTAAATCTTGTCTTAGGAAGGTCAAAACTTCTAGAGAGGATCATATCACAGCTGCTGCACTCCACTGGCGATGCAGTATTATTAATAATTTAAAGTCTTTCCCCTTAAAATGACAGGTCAAATTATATTTTGTGAGTAAAAGTGATGTAAACCTTATTTTACATGCAATATTACTAGTTCCAAGACTTCTATTTTTATCAGAAATTATTCAAAAAAATTGAACAAGTTGGTTTTGACTTGCCAAATAAAATTTGAACCTTGCTTTCCCTGATGTTCATGATCATTTTAAACTGCAAATGATCATTTACATGTGTAACAACATGTGGCTATTCAGTATAGCTCCAATCCTGATTCTGGTGCTAAGTAAGCAACTTCCCTCATGCTCCTATGTCTGAAGGGTGTGAATATCCATTACTTATATTTTTGTTTCCCTCCTCTAACATGCTTCTATTTTTCCATGCATTTTTCAGTTCATTACAGATACCTGCTCCTGTATGTGCTTTTTTGTATCTGTCAGGGACTAAGGTGGTGAACGAGTGGCTGTTTTTGCTGAGGCAATCTAACTAAAACTTGCTGGCAATATTAAAAAAAGCTTCAATTTTTACAAAGGGCAGACTCACTTTCAGGGTAGAGCATATATGGAAATGTAGGTAATTATTAATTGCTGAAAATACAGATTTACACTGTAGAGACATCTGGATTTTTATTTAGAAGTGACTATTCAGTGCACCCTTAGCTGCTGCTATGTATAGGATATTTTCTATGGCCTATGTTTCAATTCATAACCATTCATGACATATATCTTTTTCATTAAAATCAGTTTATCCAAGGTTGCAGAAGTAACTTTTAATAACTTTTTTTTAAAACCAATTAAATATTGTTATAAGTAACTTAGCTTTCTTACAGAGCTTGTATTTTGTTAAAATAATCTCTTAGTCAAATTCAAGGAGATGACTTGGCAGAGACTAAGCAAAAGAAAAGAAAAAGAGGATACCTTCTGGTTCTTATGTTTTGCTTGCAGGTTAATGCAAGCTGTTGTCAGCTTTTGCTACTTTTGGCTTTCTCTTCAAGCGGGGAACATCTGTCATCTGATACTTAAGTAGAAAATAAAGAATACAGGAAGTGGTATCACACTGATGAATAGTGGCCAGGTTCATGATTCTCGTTGTGAACATAATGAATACCAAAGTCTGAATTTCCATGGGCTTTATATTATGTGAGTCAATTTTCATAGCATGCTTTAAATCATTCTTTGCCCTCTAGTAATTCTTGCTGATACAATATTCCCATTGGGATTATAGGCCGATTTCCCATTTCATATGGAAATGCAGTTAAGGTGCTTAAAACTGAAGGGAAGCTTGGGAGCTCAGCAGTTCTAGAGCATTCCTGCATAGACAGAATCCTAGCCTGAAACTTAAAGTAGAAAACCATATGGTACAGCCGGACTGTGCTTGGTGTATCGTCTGAAGGCTTAATGATGTAATTTGGCATCATGGTTTAACCCCAGGTGGCAACTAAGCACCGCACAGTCACTCACTGACTCCCTTCCAGTGGGATGGGGGAGAAAATTGGAAGGGTTACTACATTATGTTAAGAACTTTTGATCCTGCTACAATTTGAAGACTGGCTAGTAATGGTGATAGTACTTTCAATAACAAATCAGACCAAGATATGGTAATTAATGAGGTAACAAACATCCCAAATTCCCATAAGGAAACATAGTTCTCTTCTTGCAACATAGAACACAGTTAACAAAGCTTTTTATTTTTTTTGAGGAGATCCTTCCATTTAAGAAGGACCTGAAGGCAGCAACAGAATATGAAGTTGTGTGTTTATTTGTGACTCTGAAAGCTGAAACGGTTGTTTATTGTTTCCTTATACACTGACTGACAGAAATAGTCAATGTGCACAGATTTATGTACTGTAGAGTAAACATGCAAATAGGACCCCTGTAGTATGTGGGGAATTGAGATCTGTAGCATGTAATTATCACACTAACTGCAGTATTTCTGGGCTCTGGTTAGGTGAGGCAATTCCTTTTAATAACACCAAAAATGTTTTCATAGACCGTCTTTTTCAAACTCAAGATTTCCCTTTTCCTACTTCAAAAATTTCTGCGTCCATCTCTCTCTGGCAAGTTTTATCTCCCAATATATTTTCTTTTGGCTCTCTGGGCTTGTCCACTCTATTACAGTTTTCTTCCCTATGGACATCAGTTATTGTTGTCAGTATTTTCTATGATTCTAAACATTTAAAATTTTAGTTGATGCTAGTGGATTTGAAGAACAGCTCAACAAATTATGGTGTTGTCTGCATTATCTACTTTAAAAATGTGTCAAAATAGATTCTTACTAGTTAGTGTTCTTCTTTTTATTTGAGGTTTCCAAGAAAAAATAGTAAACTTAGTGGTCAGAATTACAAAATCTAATGATGTTGGAACCAGTTAGTAACTTCAGTGGAAGAAAAAAAATATATATATAAAAAATATATATATCTTCCCCCCAAAAATGCTTCTGTGAGTCATGCTGCTACTCTAGTAGTACTGTAAACGTAAGGAGTGTGTTAAGGAAGCACTCACGCAATACAGCAGAGATATGGGTGTCTGTCTTCATCACTTAGGAAATATTTTTATGGCACAGTTAATTTGAGCTCATTTTGGCATTACAGCTTCTGTTTTCACATGAAAACCACTGACTTGAGCTCGCTGTTGTGTTCAACTCTTGTAAATAGGCTCACCTGGTAATACAGCCTAGGAGCTACTTTCTCCTGGGATAGTTCTCTAGAACTTTTGCATGAGGCTGTAGATTAAAACAGTCCTTCAGTACCTCTTTTCAATTTATTCCTCTGTCTCCTTCTTTCAACCTCTTTCATCCTCTTAATGTTTCACCTGGAAAAACTCAAATGGCTTTTACCAAAGTGAAATAAAACCCGAGAATACTGAGTACCTATCACACATGAGTAAGACTAATGTGGAGGTGGTAATTTGTTTGGTCTTTGCAGAGCAGTAGCTTTCTACCAGAGCAATCCCTGTTTTTTCCCCATATAAACTGATAGTAAAAAAGCATGAACAAAAGATAGAATCATAGAATCATTTAGGTTGGAAAAGACATTTAAGATCACCAAATCCAACCTAACACTAGTAAGTCCACCACTAAACCATGTACCCTAAGTGCCACATCTACACGTCTTTTAAATACCGCCAGGGATGGTGACTCAACCACTTCCCTGGGCAGCCTGTTCCAATGTTTGATAACCCTTTCAGTGAAGAAATTTTTCCTAATATCCAGTCTAAACCTCCCCTGGTGCAACTTGAGGCCGTTTCCTCTTGCTCTATCATTTGTTAATTGAGAGAAGAGACTGACCCCCACCTTGCTACAACCTCCTTCCAGGTAGTTGTGGAGAGCGATGAGGTCTCCCCTCAGCCTCCTTTTCTCCAGGCTAAACAACCCCAGTTCCCTCAGCTGATCCTTGTAAGACTTGTGCTCTAGACGCCTCACCAGCTTTGTTGCTCTTCTTTGGACACGCTTCAGAATCTCAATGTCTTTCTTGTAGTGAGGGGCCCAAAACTGAACACAGTATTTGAGGTGGGGCCTGACCAGTGCTGAGTACAGGGGGAAGATCACTTCCCTAGTCCTGCTCACCACACTATTCCTGATAAAAGCAGATACCTTCATTTCTTTTGTTGTACAGGTTACTGAGTGATTGGAAAGTTTCTGAAAATAACTAGGAGATATTTTTTAATTATTGGATGAATTGGGAAGAAAATGGACCAAGAATTTGAAGTCAGAGATGTATAAAAGGTTATTTAGAAATTGAAATAACAGTTCCTGAAACAGAGTGACTTTACTGTAGATTTTTAATTACCTTTTTCAAATACATCAGACTTCTTAAATCAGTAGCGACTGGTATAGTAAAAAAGGCTTTCAAAGGGATAGTTTTAATGAATGGTAATTTGAGATATAAAAGATTCTAAATATTTTTATTTTGCACCAAGGGTAGAGATTATTCTTAAAAAAAAATTAGCAGCCCTTTCTACTATACATGATTAATATTAACACATGAAAATAGCATAATGAGCAATGTTGAATAAATACTCAGGAGAGAGGAGAAATTTAGCGATCATGGTTGAATCAATTATAATATTTTAGCTGTATAACTACCCTCAAAAAGTTGGATCAAATTCTAAAAAAGAAAAAATCAGGTTCATAGAGTGGTTTGGGTTGGAAGAGACCTTAAAGATCATCTAGTTCCAACCCCCCTGCCATGGGCAAGGACACCTACTAGACCAGATTGCTCAAAGCCACATCCCACCTGGCCTTGAACACTTCCAAGGATGGGGCCTCCACAACTTCCCCGGGCAACCTGTTCCAGTGCCTCACCACCCTCATAGTGAAAAATTTCTTCCTGAGATCTAATCTAAATCTATCCTCTTCATGAACCAATAACCAATTTCAGAACCAGGAATTAGGTTCTAAAACAGTTAGTGACAGTAACTCTAGAAATGCTGGTGGATACCTTTTAACTCCATTGATTTTCTTTGGTACTGAAAGATGTTTGGCACTTGATAAAGGCTACGTGTCTGGTTTAAGCCCTACATCTTAATGTTTGATATTGAATGCAAGTACTGATAGTAGTTTGTTCCTGTGCAAATAACTTCTACAAATGACCCAGTTGCAGGTAGTGCTGAATCCTACTATGAAGTATTGAGTGTTTCCAGCTGCTAATGATACTAGTGGAAACAGCAGTTGTTTTTCATGCTAAGTTTCACATAAAAGTGGGTATTTTTGCTTACTTGCAGGTTGAAAGCAGAACCAGACCTGTCAGTCATCAGTATCTGGGGAATTCCTGTCCCCTGGAGTCAGGAAACAATTAGGCTTGCTGGAAATATAATTACGCTTCTCAGCTGCAGAGCTTTTCGTAAGAAACTTCAAATGTTGGTTACCTGCTTTTAAACTTACAACTCCTTTCAATAACATGTCTGTTTAATTGATTGCTATGAATCAGTGTTGTGTTGTCTTTGGAAGAGTTTATTCTCCCAGTTATATGCTTCTATCTTGATGTATTTGCAGTGGTTGATTGTATTACAAGCTTCTGAGTGAGTGAGGTTGAGTAAAGTGTTCTTTTCACTGTTACCTTGTTTTATTCCTTTGATGAGGAATAGTTGGAGTATTTGGTCATTTCATTAGATTAAAATAAAATGAAGTATTCATGCTTTGATGGAAGAGGTGTGGAGGGGCAGCAAGGGTAGAGGAAAGGAATGTCTGTTTATCCTCCCTTATTTAAGGTAGGAAAGGATCAGACTGATTTAGAAAGGCTGACTACAGGATGTGGGGGTCTGCTGTGTTTACCTAGGGAAGATATACTTGATAAGACAGTTGTTCTTTATCACCAGGTGCCTATTTTTGTGGTGGTGGTGGTAGTCCTCACTCTAGTTCTGGTGTTAGAGATTTCAGGATGACTGAACAGATATCCAAAACATTTCAGGTATGTTCCAAAAGGAGCATGGTCCTCAAAACATTTATATCATGAAACCCTCAGTCAGCTCTTCTATTTTACAGATGAATGTATCTTTTTCATTTTTCAATGTAATGTAATTCCCATTTGCATCTACATGTGTCCTCAGGGACATCATAGTAGAAGTATTGATTCTACAGAAGAAGGAAATTCACTTGTCTCTTCCTAAAGCTGTTTTTCTGATTATGTTCTGTGTAGAGAGAAAGTTGAAATAAATTCATAGTGATGTGGCTCCTGGAGTATCTTGGACTCAGAACAAACATAGACAGATGGTGACAGGGTGAGTTATCAGAAGCCTGGGGTGAGGATGAGTACTACTGGGTACGAAGTCTCATCTATGAATAACATTAACAGACGGTGAAGATTGTCACAGAGCAAAAAAAAGCAGTCTCATGGAAACAAAAATCCAGTTTTTATTGTGGCCTATTGGGAATTTTGATCTGTCGCAGACATGATTCAATGATTCCAAAATTTGAAAGCTTGTCAGTAATTCCCATTATCTGTTCTACATGTCACCTTTTTCTCATTCTTTAGAAAGCTTTACATCTATTTGTATATTGCCTGCTTCCACAGCTGATTACTAAGGATAGTTTTATTTTAGGAAAGGAATATTCTTGGTTCAGTGCAAGGCTATTCAGCATAGAGAACTTGGGTTCCATCAACAGGAACACAGTCAGGCTTCTCATCTCAGATGTACTTCAGCCATAGATACAGACTGTGTCAGAAAACAGTTTTGGAACAGTTATGTACCCTCCATCTCCCAGTTATTTCCCTAAGAACAAAACATGTTTTATTGTTCCTAGTGCAGTGTTCACCAATAGAATGAAAACCACTAACATTTGTATGACAGAAATCTGATTAACAGGTGACTTCTGAAACAGAAGAATGTTGTCTATTTCAACATTAAATGTCTATTTAAGGTAACAAATGTATTCCAGCCATGTTTCGCCGTATGACACTGCATTCTGCTCTTTATAGTATCCATATTGAATTTAAGAAAATGTTGTGCTCTCTGTTCTCGTGGAAAATATTCTCTAAAAGATTTGCTATTGAATTTGTGACTCCATTGTGTATATTTCTTACCTATTACAATATTAATTACCTATGTACACTAAATAAATATTCTTTCTTTGGTTAAATATGTAGCATTGATGAGTTGTGATAATCCTAGGATTACAACTTTATCTCCTCTGGTGATTTGTGTTCAAGTATTGGCTGTTATGTCCTAGCTGATGCCTTTGCCTCTCTTTTGACTTTTCCCTTAGGCACCAGGGAAAGATGAGAGAGATGTATATATAACCAACTTCTGGTTTGGGTGTCCATATTTAAAGAATACTTACAATGCTGGAAACCTGCTGTTACAAAGATCCTATTGTAACATGTTAGTAACATTACCAGAAGGAACTGGAAATTTATCAGTGTTGATATTGTGCCTTCTTTGAATAGTAATGTCTGGTCAATCCTGGATACAAAAGACTTATCTAAGAATGACAATCGATTTTGGACATCTGGATTTATTTTGTTTAGGTGGAATTAGAATCATAGACTCATAGTATCATTTAAGTTGGAAAAGACCTTTAAGATCATCTTGTCCAACCATTGACCCTACACTACCAGGTCTGCCACTAAACCATGTGTCTAAGCACCACATCTACATGACTTTTAAACACATGTAGGGATGGTGACTTAACCACCTCCCTGGGAAGCCTGTTGCAATGTTTGATAACTCTTTCAGTGAAAAAATTTTTCCTGATGTCCAGCCTAAACCTCCCCTGGTAAAACTCAAACCCATTTCGTCTTGTCCTATTGCTAGTTACTTGAGAGAAGAGCCAGAGTCCATCTCACTACAACCTCTTTTCAGGAGGTCTCCCCTCAACCTTCTCTTCTCTAGAATAAACAGCCCTAATTCTCTCAGCTGCTCCTGATAAGATGTGTTTTCCAGACCGCTCACTGGCTTTGTTGCCCTTCTCTGGATACGCTCCAGCACCTCAATGTCCCTCCTATACTGTGGTGCCCAAAACTGAACACTATATATTTTATATTTACTATTTTTTCAAACAGAAGTTTGGAGATGGCTTTAATAAACTGATATCAAAATCTTGGCAGAGAAAAGTGTGTAGGCATTATAGGAAAACAGAATTTCGTAGAGCTGTCTCTAGGATAGTTCCTGGCCTTTGAGTGTCATGGTGTCCTTGCCCCCTCTGCTAGTTTACAGGGCCTGCTGTTACTGCATACTCCTACTCTACAGGATTACGAACAGGAGAGCATGATCAGCAGGCCTGCTGGTGGCCCGACATTGTTCTCTTACAACCCTCAGTTATACCCAGTAGCTCTCAGCTCTTAATCATTAATTAATAACCTTTAATTAAGAGGTTAAAGGATTTAAATATAGGATTGAATTCTGATCTTTTCTCTGGCACTGTTTGGTTTTTTTTTTTTGAAAATTTTCCAATTATTTGTAAAACTCAAGCATTGTCTCTCAGAAATAGTATTAGATTAACTACTATTTATACAGTTTTTGAGGCAAAAATCTCTTATCTTTTCAATCATTATCAAATACTGTTTATCTAAAATGGAGAAATACTGCTGCAATGTAAATTAACATTGTGTTTTACTTTTGAGAAGTAAAGTTTGAGTTCAGTGCACTTTTTGAGTAAAGGGAAGGTATGGAGGCATGGGTTTAGATACAATTAGTACAGGGAAAATTGTTACATACTTTGTTCATAAACTTATGAAAAATCTCTCCTGCAGGTGAGAACATCTCTGTCTTTTTGTGAGCTCCTTCCTTGTAAAAAATCATAATTATTTTTTATACTTGAATTTCCATTTCAAGACCCATTTCTTTTTTTTTTTTTCCCATTTGTTTCTAGAACTTTATATTAGCATGATGAAAATAATTTGTGTTTTGGTTCTACTTCCTGCTACTTTAAAAATACGAACAATATGGAAAATTACAGCCTTTTGATAATTGGTAAACTGTTTCAAGAGGATTTCCTCCTGTAGTGCTGCTAGCAGTATGGCTCCACTGGTGGTATTTTTGCAGTAAGAATGCTGATACAGTCAAAACTGAGATGTACTACAGCTAATTACTACCACCAGTTCTGGTGGTGATAGTTCAGCATCAAGCATGTTGATGAATTTGTGTAGATGAAGTTGAGACAACCATATAGTCAGCACAGCTGAGACTTTGTTACGCTAGCTTTCCTAGCATTGCTGAAATTTACTTCGTTTTTGTTGAAAAAGGAAAATCATCAAGATAGGAACAATCCTGTCGCAGAGGTAAAAAGATAGGGGCTACTTAATAATTGAAAATGCTCATGAATGTTGTAAACAATGTGGAATGAACTCTCTCTAATCATGATCCTACAATGTCAGGAGGTGTTACATTTCGGAGCAAAGACAGTCTGACCTATTATTTAGCATGTATTTATTTTGGCTGTCTGTAACTGTCTAATGAAAAAGTAATTTTGTCTTTCATAGTAAGGATAAAAAGTTTAACACAGTAACTTAGTTATTTTGGGCATTTCTAAAACTACAGGTGTGAAGTTAATGGCTTCCTTTTGTAAGTCAACTGATGATGCAAATAAAGTAACCTGAGTGACTGTGAGAAATATTATCTCTGCTGGAGATGCCCTTTATAAACGTAATAATGTTGCAATGTGCTTAATTGCCCACAACTGAATTAGCCTCTTTTTAAGGTACATTTGGTAAATACTGCATACCTTTAAAATGAAATTTAGTATAAAGTAAATAAAAGTATGATTTATGAAAACAACTCAAATATAAGATAAACTGTGAAACTTTTTTGTGAGTTATTTGTATAGAACAGTAATTTGTATACTTTTTAATAATGAGGCTGTCCAAAAAATAAGGGTCTAGTAATTAAAAAGCATATGTATGGCCCAGCTTTCTTAAAACTGATATTTATTTGAATTCCCAACACAAACAGTATCAGAAAAAATGTAGAAATAGCCAACATGCAACTAGATTTCTAATGTTTTTAGACTAATATAAAATTTCTGTTATAAAACATTTCAATCAAGTGAATCAGGAAGAAACATGTAACAGCAGGCATAAAAATCAGCATGTTTTTTAAATATAGAAAGTAGAATGGTAGGATGCAAACAGATTGTAAAAGGAAATTTTTATGAGAACCTTAACCCAGTGTATTCCTCAGTGATTTAGGTTTCAGGTGAGAATTTTTGCACAGGGGATGAACATCTGTGTAATGTCTGTGTCAACTGTGCACGGAAAATATCCAAATAGGAGTCTTAATCTTTGCATAAAGTTCATAACATAATAAAAGTGCTGCACTAACTGCAAATAATCCTAATTCTAGTTTATAAAGTAGTTGTCTGTTACAAAATAAGTCATGAGATGTTACTTTGCTTCTGTTTAGCTTCTTTCTACCTTTTTACCTAGGGGTCTGTTGTGGCTTATTGGCCTAGAAGTCTAAGAAATTTTGGTTTCTGGTTGGGGTTTTCCAATACCTAGACTTCTACAAGTGGTGATAGTCGAGTGTCGTGATTCTAAATGTATATGATGCTACATTTCATGTGCCTGTTTTACAGCAATACACATGCTACAGATTTTTCCTGTCCTTTGTGCCCTCTCTCATAGAAATTAAGGACAGATGCTGGTCATCAGCAATAAGAGACTGAATGCTGAAAGACTTATTGCTGTTATGCACAGTTTATGAAAACTCCACTACCACTTGCTTAGCAGCAGCAATACATGATGATATTGCCGTATCAGTTCCGCTGAAGATTCAAATAGTATCACCTAGTGTAAGGTGTCTCTCTCTGATTGTGTCCTTTCTAATATTCAGTAAAGCTTGAGCTCATGACGCGCCTTTTCCCTTAGACGCGAAAGTTCCAAAAGATCTCTTCTATCACTATGACTGTTTTTCCAAACTTGAAACCCAAGTGTCTTTGAAACAATTTTTCTTTCCCAACAGTATTGGCAGAAATTTTTCAAGTGAAGTTGAAAGTATCTGCATATCTAAGGCACACAGAGTGACTGCTTACATCGTGTTTCGTAACAAGTTAGTAAAAAAAAAAAGTTGACCCTAATTATCTGTAATTCTTAATCTGTAATCTTGTAATTTCTTTTACGTACTATCACTGGGATGAAATACAAATGGAATGACAGTACAAATGCCCATCTTTAAAGATCCTGTTCTTGTGCTCTGCCACATACACTTCCCAGCAGCCTGCTTTTACTGGAAGTTCAACTACATGCTCCTGATCTTCATTGTCAGTTGAGGATTAGTACTTACAGTTTCAGCACTTTACCAAAGCAGCTCCTTTGGGATAGTGCCGTTTGCAAACACAGGGACAAGGCCCATGGGACTGGAGATAAAATATTTTTAATTGAGGGAATGCAGTTGTGGAGTGAACTTGGAGAGTTTCCTTGGAGAGTCAGGCACTGGAAGATTGCCTTTTTCAATGACTGTCATGGTTAATCTGACTTTGAATGAGACCTAAAATTACCTGGGAAGTGTCAGCCTTGTCACAAGTGTAAAGAGCAGAAGGAAAACTACCACTGTGGTGTATAACAGTATGGATTTAATTTACCTGCTTGATGCTTGAACATTAAAAAAGGGAGTCCTACTGATACTTCCAGTATAGGTGGAGAAGGTACAGAAGTAGGAGGCAAAATTTATTAGAAGGAAAATGGAGAAAGAATGAAAAAAATCAGCTAAGGATGCTTATGTTAGAAACAAATGAGAAAAACATGATGTGAATCTATATACTCATAATGGTTTAAAGAAGCTCTTTTACCACTTTTTCTCTAATGCAGGAGCAGCTAATGAGAATGACGAAAAAATACCCCAGTATAATCACCAAAATATTTGTATGAAAGTTGTGGAAGCTTCTGTTGTAAGTTAGGATTTTAAATAAGATTCAGAAAAGGATAATTAGAACCTTCTCAGTTACATTGAAATAAAACACAGAGGGGTATGAAGATACTCAAAGGTGTAAAGTAATTTCCATCTGGAGTTATGAAGGAACCTCCCTTATTTAGTCTTGTAACCATCCGTTATGGAGAAATTAGGTAGCTTTGTCTGAATGATTTGGCCATTGTTGAACTATTGGAGGAATGTGGTATTCTCTTTATTTTTAAATTCCTCTCTTATTTATTACAGCTAAAAAAGTGTTGAGAAAGTTCTAGATGAATTGGGTGTGTTACTATGTTTTGCCTGTTTAAACCTTAATTGGGACTTTATAGCTTTTTGTATATTACAGATCACAAAAATACAATAAGCAATTCACTTAAAGATTAATTCTAACAAACAAGAAGAAACAATTAGCCACAAAGATACCACTTCTCAGTTTAATCTTGCAATTAGTGTGAACCGCTGCAGAAAAGGTTGTCCTGAAGAAACCTGGAAGTGACAAGTACAGCTAGGAGTTACCTACTTCTTTTTTCCTTTACATACATATTGTCTAGCTTTATCTTGATATCATTAAAACCACACAGAAATCTGGTAACGTTAATTGGGTCAGCCTATAACTGACCATATGTTCATCTTCTCCATGTTCACTTTTTCTTGTAGTCTTGTACTTAGCTATTTTTCACTGCTACCTTGACAGCAAAGAGCAGCCTCACTGCTGCTAACAAACAAAGTTTATAAACAAAGGCTGCAGTTTTATTCAATACTGAGCATTATAAATGGAAAAAAATAGACAGGTAAAATAATCCTGCCAGTTCCAGCTAGACTTTTTGTCTAGCTGCTGTATAATCTGTTGATTCATTCACAGAGTCATATCCTACTCAGTTATTAAAACTGAGGGGTTTTTTCCCCACATCCTTTTTTGTCTTTTTTACTGAGTTTCTGAATGTATTAAAATAAACTAGATTCAGTGACGTGACTTCATCTGTAGTTACAAACTTATTTAGGGTCATACCAGATTAATTAACTAATTCATTATGACATCAGAAGAGTGCAATGAGAGGAATATTTGCTATTTTGTGAGGGAGGTCAGATAAGCTGAGAACAAAATGTGGCAAAGTGTGAACTGGAAGCCTTTGAAGAAACCCCTAATAAATGGGGGAAAGAGAGAATGGAGCCAGGGCAGCTTCAAGACCTCATCCTGGCCATGTCTTTTACTTCTAAGAGTGGCTTATAAGAAATTCCCACCAGCAGAGAATTTTTGGTTCCATTCCCCAGTTTGAGGCAAATGGTGTGTGGGCATAAAAGGTCCTGCTCCTTGCCATGACAAGGAGAGACTGAAACAGAGATCTTAGTTTTGAATGCTGATTAGCTTTGCTGTAGTTAGTTAGCTTTTTCCTACTTGAGTTACAAGCGAGCAGCAGCACTGGTATAAACCAAAGGCAAGGTCATTTAGCAGTCACGCTCCTTGCTTCCTATTTTCTTAGCTCTTTTTCTGCTGTTCAGCGTTTCAGTCACAGTCAGTACAATTCACTTAGATTTAGAGTACATATATCCACTTAGAATAAAAGCACACTTTTCTTACAATAGTCCTTTCAGTGAAATTATCTGAAAAAATCATGTGCCATGTTTGTGAACTGCAGTAACTTGTTTTAACTGCACCTGTGTCTTTTAACCTAGGATTCAGATTTTGGCCACTTGGTGTTTTTCATGTGAATTCAGTAGGAGGGTTGTACTGATAAAGAAGGAGTTCTGTGATTTGAGAGATGGGTAGCATTTTTCTTAGTGTGAATGAGGTTATTTCTTTTGTAAGTAAGTCTTTCACCATGTGAAAGTGAACTCCTGGTTCCAATGACTACTGTATTTCGTAAACTCTTTAAAGATGTTCTTTTACTTAAAGTTTCATCAGTGTTGATCTGTTCCTATTTCAGGTTAATGAATATCGCAGAATAATTAAAGTACATATTCCTTAATGAGTTAGAGAATGGGAAACATGAAAATCATGCTTTTTTCCAGTCAGCTCCATCTGTAAAACGACTCAAACCATATATAGGTGAAAAATCTAAAAAATTCAGAGATTTATTTCTACTGATAATTTCAGGAGGATTTACTCTGTGTTTAGAAAAAAAACTTACAGTGAAATATCTTACTATTTGACACTGCTGAGCGTGGCTGTTATTGTCATTACATGGCTATATTTAACCTCCTTGTTCTAAAGAAAATACTTAAAAAGCTAGCAAAAATCTCTGTATCTGTTAACTTTTGTTTTAGAGTTGGGGAAAAAAATCATTTCCGACCTGAAAAAAATAGTGTGGAGTTCATTTTCCCCTACATTCTTCACTTGAACAGATTAAAAAGTTGCAGATTATTTACACAAAGTGCAACAACTCCCATAGGAGAGGCTATGCACAGTTTTGAAATAAGCTTGGGAGTTACTGTTCCTGCATAGATTATGGAAGACTGGGATTCAGGGCAGGTAGAAACTAAAATCTAGTCCTCTTAACATTTCAATTAAATACCCAAACATGCTGGATTTTATGGTATCTTCTGGGTTTTGGACATTATTTTTGAGATTTTTTAAAAAAAATTAGTGAAAGTTTAGCTGAAACTGATACTTTCAGCAGGAAATCTAAGTGTCTCAAATGAAAAGCCATTTAATTAGAAAATTCTGAATAGCTTTTTTCAGTATCTGGATTTCTCATAGTTATTGTAAATTCCAGGGCATAGATTAAAAAGTAGCATTTTAGTCTACAGCTGTGGTTTTTAATCCTTTTCAATTTGCATTCTCTAAATATTTTTTGGTAGAAGTTTTTTAACTAAAGTTTAAGTTTAGACATTTCACTTAGGTAGATGGCTCTGAAGTTAAACCTACTGACAGTAGAAAATAGTGAACTATTGTTTATTTCAGGAAATCAGACAGTTAAAATCATATGTCAATTCTAATGTAGAGATTTCATTTTGCCAGCAAGAAAGTGCTGTGGATTAAGGGAATGTTTGTAGAGATCTCTGCTGACATCTAGTTTCTGTCAGTATTTCATTTTCAGTGATATGAAAGCTGAAAACTCTGAATTGTGAATGGCATCAAGACTGTAGTTGTGTTATCTGCCTGGGTATGATAATCCATTAATTTTAAACAGAATTGGATGTAAGGGTCTTGTTTGAAGTTAGGCTTGAGTCTTTAATTGCTTAATAATTTTTCTTTGTCTGCTAGACTTGAAGTAGAATCATCTTCTTCTGAAGAGGAGTTTTATATGGTGTCCTTTCTCCTTTCAGGCACATACTGGCAAAACTGTCATTTGGTGATTAAGAAAAGTTGTATTTTGTATTGCTGAACATAGTGTTTTTTAAGAAAAATTGCTTTTTTATAGCTCCCACACATCAGTATGAAAACACAAACTCGAGGCTTTTCTGCCCATTGCATTACATGGAGCTGAAAATACATGTGAGGTCATTGGTCAAACTTTGACAAAGTTAACTATTTTTGAAGTAGTTTATAAAAAGGAGGAAGGTTTGTTTGTTTGTTTGTTTTGTTTTCTATTGGTAAAAGTTAAGTCACTTCTTTTTTTTCAGCACTGCTGAGCCAAATAGTTGTTGTTGAATACCTTTTCCTATATTTCTGCTTGAGTTTAGACTTCATATTTCTTGTCTTATTCCACAAAGCCATTGTCAAGTACATAATCGCAGAAATACTGTTTGAAGGGAATCTTTGAACCAACATCCCACTCAAAGCATGGTTATTGCCAACACTAGATCAGGGCAGCTTGAGCTTTGTCTACAGGAGATTTGAAAACCTCCAGGGATGGTACTCCCGCAGCCTCTTGGGACAACCTGTGCTAGTGCTGCACTGCCATGCTAGTGCTGCACTGCCGTCCTAGTGAAAAAACTTCTCCTAATGTCCAACCTGGACCTCCCAATGTGCCATTATAGTACCTTTTGCATCTTGTTTTGGATTTGTGACTACTAGGAAGAATTTGACTCTAATTTTTCAGGTAATTTTTGGATTAGATAGCTAGTTTCCCTTAGCTGCTGCTCATACTCTTGCTAATGCATCCCCTTATGTAATTTGTCCAATTTGTAATGAGAGCACACACACCACTGGCTCATAGCCTGGTTTCCACCCTATTTTCCAGGGTTTCTTAGCAGAGCCGATGTTCAGCCAGTTGTTTCCTAACAAGCATCCATTCAGAAGAGAAGTGGGTGTACTCAGTGACAGGTTAGCTAGCACTGTTGTAAAAGTATAAAGCATTAACTGTTTAATACAGTACAGGGAAGAACATTGTATGTTACCAGATAGTCATTGCCACCAGGCAGAAAAACAGTTGAATGAACGGACTTGGCAGAACTGAAAGCAAACTACCGTTTTTTGAAGCCTGGATTCCAGCCACGTCTGTGCTCTGTGCCTGGGAAGCGGAAACGAGGGACAGGCTGCAATCAGTGATAAAACTTTTGAGAGAACTGCAGCCAGGAAATGAGAAGTGGCTGCTGCAACCACTCAACACCCGGGATACTTGCTTAACAGTCCTTCTAATGGGAGATTTTAAGCAGCTTTGGAAATTTCAGAAACATTTAAGTGAACTTTTGGAAGGCAGGAATGGCTTTGAAACTTCTTGTCAGTATTAAGGATTTTTTTTTTTTTTTTTTTTGTAAAATGCTGAAAGTTTTGTGGGCATTTCTGGAGGACAGGAGAAAACACAAAGCTTCTGCACAATAATAAGATACATCAAATTGCTGAACTTGCTTTTCTTACTTGCCTTTTGCAGTAGCTCATGGATCATGAGAGGCCCATGGATTGCTGCTTTTTGATTGATACTGAATTTCTCATTTCCAGAAAGTGTGGGGAACCAAGAATAAGCAGAATTAAATTAACTCCATTCCAGAACAAAGCAAGTATTCCAATAGAAACTATAGAAACTATTTCTTGACCTTGACGGAGAAATCCAAACTCTTACAAACAGTTGCTTTTGACACTGAAAAGTCCTCTACACAGCTGTCTCAGATACGACGTTTTACAGCACGAAACAAGTCTTGGCTAGTGATATGAGCCTCATGAACTTCACCACTGTAACTTCCACCAGATACGAGTGTGCTTCAGGGAACTCTTTCTCATGAGACGAAAATGAGCAGAGCTTAAGTATCAGTTTTCCAGCCTAACTTTTCATTATCATTAGTTCTTTGCATAACCTCATACCAACTTCTCCTTTTCCTCTATAATTTACAGCAGTTATTAAAGTGCATACTTGTACTTTTGGAAACAATGTGGAAAAGGAGAGAGATTTTGCATCACTACAGATCGATGGCATGTACTATTGAGGCCATTGTCAAAATACACATATATAAGGGTTATAGATATGCACTGCTGAGTTTTCCACTTAAATATTCTGTTACTGTATGGTTTGATGGAATTATCTGAGTTTACAACCAAAAAAACCCTATCATGCCTAAGAATAAGATGTGTATAATGGACAAGCATTTTGGTCTAATAGGCAGCTCATCTGCAGAGCCTGTTTTTTAAGTTTCACAGCATGAATCTTGGCCACTTGCATTAACAGAGTAACTCACTGGGGCATAAGGACTGGAAATGGTAGTCTTGGGATACCAGAGTTTAGTTCCATGCCCTGAAGTTTGCCTTGGTACTGGCTGGTTTCAGTTCCCTGGTAGCTGAACTCCTGAGCCCTCTCAGACAGCAGTGTTCTGAGAAGAAACATAAGTGCAGACAACTTGAACAAAATGTAGTTTTATTTGCATTGCATTTTCTGAAAAATATATGCTATAGAATTTTTACTGAATGTTCTTCAAATACTGTGCTATTCTAAACACCTAATTATCACTGCATGTTATTAGTTCAGTTTTTGGCTTAAACCCTTGCAAGCTAGATGATAACAAGTAATTATTAATCTATAAAATAGATCAGAAAGTTTTTTTATGGACTTCCTAAAATGAATACTTATTATTTTGTTTCAAGTATGCATATTCATCTCAAGTGGTTCTGCTCAGTAAGTAGAACACATATTGTAACTAATTATTTAATAGATTTTTGTCTTCTGTGTTTAATTTTTTCTGACAGCTATCAATACATGTAATATTTTTCTTGGAACAGAAAAAAATGTAATAGCAGACTATTTTGGCAGACAATAAGTTGTTTGCTACTAGAACAAGGATTTTAGAAAACTACTCTGTATAACCTTGGAAAGTTTATACTTTGAGGCAAGTTGTGACCTTGTGCCCAAGAGGAAACAAAAGTGAAATTATTTCAGTACATGAGGCTTAAGAATTGGCAAAAGGCTTGTGCTTTTTATGCATCAGTGAGACTGGTAAGCAAATAATCGTACAAACAAAGGCTGTAGATTATAAGGAAGCCACAGAACTGAATGTAACCGAAAATAAACTTGAAGTTCAGCATAGATAATATACTTTAAATGAAGAATGCAGTGTTTGGCAAAATTAAAAGGCAAGCAAGGTCTCAGCGATTACATGTGTTATTGATGGAAACGGGCCAGACTAGCAACTACCAATTATATACTATTGTCAGTGTAAAACATTGAAATGTGCCAGGTTTCCAGATTTCCAAATTGTGTTCTCTACTTCATTCAGCTCTTTTGTGTCCTGCCCCATTCAACAAAGAACAGTCCACAGTGAAGTCTTTTTGAACCAGTGAGAAGGCAGAGGAAGCGATGTATACCCCTGACTCCACAAATTCCTGTTAGAGCAATGATGACCCTCATGTCCTTCCCGTGGAGGCCAGCGACATGACCCCTCTCACTGCTCTGCTACAGGCCAGAAGGTTCTGTAAGCGTGTGGGGGAGAAGGGCTGAAAGCGAGAGAAAAACATGCAACTGCTATGCCTGGGGGGCAGCGTGTGGACTGAAAATTGAACTCAAGTGACAAGAGCAGGTAGATTAGAAAAATGACACATAAGTAACATGAAGTAACCCTGCTTTCCCTTTCTGGAAATGCATCAGTGGCAGTTGAGAGCTCAAGGCAGCATTTTGGTACACTGGAGAGGCGTGCCTCCAGACTCCGGTCTTGCCTGATGGAGAGAGGGAGCTGCCAGTTTGTTCCTACAACTCCTCTATAGTATAATGTAAAACATATTCTAAGGGCCTTTTCCTGAAAAAACAAAGCAAATCCCAACAGTTCTTGCCATATATGTAGATATCCATAGCAAATAATATTTGAGATAATTTTTAACTGACTCAGTGTGGTACTATTTGTTTTGGTAAGAGCCTCTGACACTTCAGATAAAATAATTTTGTATCATTAATTTATATATGAACTGTATAAAGGATATATTTCTGCATTAAGGAAGTTGGTCTTGCAGATTTAGTTTTTTCCAGGAGATTATTCTTTGTTCTATCTTAGGCTTTGTGTGTGTGTTTTTAATGATCTCATCTCAAGAATCTCTGGAAGGATAATTCTAA
This sequence comes from Burhinus oedicnemus, assembly GCA_008921705.1. NCBI lineage: Eukaryota > Metazoa > Chordata > Aves > Charadriiformes > Burhinidae > Burhinus > Burhinus oedicnemus. Next base: position 434,772 of record VFFE01006375.1, on the reverse strand, counting down.
AGAAAAATAAATCCTTTCTGCACTTTTACTTTTTTGGCTTACTATACCATTTTAATGTTTCATAGAAAATGTTTCATTTTTGGGGTTTTGCCTGTGTCTGTTCAGGGAGCTAAATAAACTGCTTAAACTAGTTTCATAATTTTTATATTGCTAAAATTTACAGTCTCTATTAGCAAAATTAGGTGAGTTGAATTCCATGCTAAGAATTTAAAAATCACTGTTCAGACCCTTTTGAAACACAAGGATAAAAACAAAAGAGAAGTCAAAGTTCTTTTTGTTTTCTCTTTGTATTTGAATCTCTTACAATATGTTGTGTTGCATTTTCCAGCTTTTTTCAGCAACGACAGGAGCTAAAAAATTCTGACATTTTACAATGAAAATTAAAATTCCTATGACATCACTTACTTTCAGAAATAGGGGCTTTGAGAAAAAACTGCCATTATAGAATGTGAAATGAGTCTGTAACTTTGGTCATACTGAGATGGTTTTAATTATCATATATGGAGATTTGATTATGAAAGATGAGTGAAATAGCATGCCTGAAGGAATCACTGCAGTTCTGTATGCCTATGGCAGCTGACTATGAATGTGCTGCTAGTGCATCGGAAATGGAAGGAAAAGTGTGTGTGTGTGCGTGCACGTGTATCTTAAACTGCTGTCCCTGGATTTTACACCTAAGGTAGTCTTCTCTCTTACATTTGGCATGAGATGGCAGTACCTATATAATGATATGAATGGCTTAAATGATTTATAAAAACTTGTTAAGCTGAGTCAACTTGTTATGGGCTTGGACCCAGTGCTTGAAAACTGGTTGAAAAAGCATTTTAGAATAATTATTCTGTGGAGTATTGTTGGATAAATGAAGATAAGCTGTAACAACAGAAGATATTTGCATCTTTCTGGTGGAATTAGGTAAAAGTACACTTGGAAGAATAAATTAGATTTATTTTTTTTCTGGTATTAACCATTTTATTGTCTAGTGCCATGGGCTCTTGGATCACTCAGCCCATGTTTACTACTGTTGTCTTTGCAGCTAACAGCTGGTCACATCCTAAAGCAAAGTTACTTCTCTGTAACAGCTGCATGTCATCACTGTTGGGCCTCCTCCTAGAGTTTAATTATAATGAAAAAGAAGTGATTCTTGAACGTTACGCTTCTGGAGCATCATAAATTAAATGTATTTACTTTACTTCAGTATTTCTCTCTGCTTTGTGTTTTGAAATTGGTTGCAATTTAGTGATTGCAAAGTATTTGTGGGCTTAAATAAAACAATTGTTAATGATCTTTTCTCTTCTGCAGAAAATTACATCAGCAGTTTGAAATGTATAAGGAGCAAGTGAAGAAGATGGGTGAAGAATCACAGCAGCAGCAGGAGCAGAAGGGTGATGCCCCAACCTGTGGCATCTGCCACAAAACAAAATTTGCCGATGGCTGTGGCCATAACTGTTCATATTGCCAAACTAAATTCTGTGCGCGCTGTGGAGGAAGAGTGTCTTTACGGTCAAACAAGGTATGGAGTTCTGGAAGTTTAGTAACAAGCTTCTCCTAAACTCAGTATCTCTTACTCATTGCTTATGCATCCAAATCACATAGCGACCTCCTTGAAGGAGGTAATGATACCTTCTTCAGAGGCTTTTAAGACATCTGTACTCTTTTAAAATAATTTCCATTTGCAGATAGATTTGTGACTATGGCTTTTAATTAATACATGCCACATTTCTACTAACAAGTACAATTCTTTCATTGGAAGGTTGAATCTTTGTTTTGGAGATAGGGAAGTATATCTGATAATCTACTGATGCTCATGTTGAGACACTGATTATTACAAGTTAGAACAAGGGTTTCTTTTTTTTCTGCTTGCCCAGGCCCTTCTAGACAAGATTATTTTAAAATTAGTGTTAGAACAGTATATACAATATATCATGGACCTTTAAAATGTTTATTATCTATTATACATATACACATATATTATGTATATGTACATATAAATATTCATGCATATGTCAAAATATTTTTAGGAAAAAATTAAATGCACTAACAATATAGAGTTACAGCTAGTATGTTGGTGTTTATTGTATAACAACAGGTAAAACAGCAATCTGAATTTTTAAAAAGTTTGATCGTAGAGTAAAAAATTTCACAGAACTGAGGCAATCACAGAAGATCAGTTTATTCAACATTTTATGTCTTTCTCCAATTCTGACAGATGCTTGTAGACTAATCCTGACAATACTCAAGATGTCTTATGCTAGTCTTTTGTGGAAACACATATTTGTAAATCAGTGCAATAATTTAATAATTGAATATTTATTAATATAATCATTTACATAAATAATTTTTTTTTCTGTAATATGTTCACTGCAAATACCATGCAATCTGAAAATATTATCTTGATCTTTTGGAAGGTAGGAGACAATGGTATGAACGTTATGTATTTCTTTGTCCAAGATTTAAAGGTAGGCTTAAATGAACTCATGAAGTTCAACAAGGGCAAGTGTAAGGTACTGCACTTGGGGAGGAATAACCCCATGCACCAGTCCAGGTTAGGGGCTGACTTGCTGGAAAGCAGCTTGGTGGAAAGGGACCTGGGAGTCCTGGTGGGCAACAGGCTGACCATGAGCCAGCAATGTGCCCTTGTGGCCAAGAAGGCCAATGGCATCCTGGGGTACATCAAGAGGTGTGTGGCAAGCAGGTCACAGGAGGTTATCCTCCCCCTCTACTCTGCCCTGGTGAGGCCGCACCTGGAGTACTGCGTCCAGTTCTGGGCTCCCCAGTTCAAGAAGGACAGGGAACTGCTGGAGAGGGTAGAGCAGAGGGCTACAAAGATGATTAGGGGACTGGAACATCTTTCTTATGACGAAAGGCTGAGGGACTTGGGTCTTTTTAATCTGGAGAAGAGAAGGCTGAGGGGGGATCTTATCAATGCTTGCAAATACTTAAAGGGAGGGTGCCGGGAGGATGGGACCAGTCTTTTTTCAGTGGTGCCCAGTGATAAGACAAGAGGTAATGGGCACAAACTTGACCATAGGAAGTTCCATGTGAACATGAGGAGGAACTTCTTTCCTTTGAGGGTGGCAGAGCACTGGAAGAGGCTGCCCAGAGAGGTGGTGGAGTCTCCGACTCTGGAGACATTCCAAACCCACCTGGACGTCATCCTGTGCAACCTGCTCTAGGTGTCCCTGCTCTGGCAGGGGAGTTGGACCTGATGATCTCCAGAGGTCCCTTCCAACCCCTGTGATTCTGAGATTCTGTAATGGACTCAAATTTTTGATTGACAAAGTATAAAATAATCTACTGTTTCCTGGTGATTAAAGTAACTGAGATTATGTGTAAATCTCTCTAATTGCCTTGCATTTTGTTAAGGTAATTTTTTCAGTTAGCTCACATATTTTTATTGTGTGTTTTTATAACCAACTAAATCATGTTGCCAGTAATAAGAGACATAATAATTTCTGTACTGATTTAATCTGATTATAAAAGGCAATCAGGACAGATATTTGGGTCATTATGTCTATGTACTTAGAAACATAGAAAAAGTGGATTAGGAGGAAGGCTTAATCTCCCAATGAAGCATTCTGATACATCATTTAGACTGTCCTCAGGACGGATCATGTGAACTTGGCAGATATTTGTCTGACTTCTCTTGACAGATTTCCAGTGAGATTCTTCCACACCCTTCCACACACTCAGATTAGGTCATTTGTTCCACTGCTTTACCATCCTCACCATGGAAAGCTTTTCTTACTGTCTAACCTAAATGTGTCTTTCTCTAAACCAACTTCTCCATTCAGTATCACAAGTCTGTTCTGCAACTCTTCTCAGCTGGCTTTTTTTCTACTACTGTTGATAGTTTAGTGTGATAAATAAGCTTTTCTGTCTCTCGTTCGTTTCTGTTCTAGATAATTTACAGATACGATGGACAGAGCATCTCTAGACAGATCCCCTGTGAGGCTTCACTGGTGATACCTCTCCCTTAAAAAACCTTGAGAATTTATTCCTGTTCTTTTCTTCTTGTCTTTTCCTCAATTAAGTTTTCTCATGGGTGAAAATATTCCTATTCCATGGCAGCTGAGATTCTTCAAAAGCCTGGAAACCCAGCTCAGCAGTATGAACAAAACCCATTTACTCTCTCTGTGACTCCTTGAAGGAATTCTAATACATGTAACATGCACAAATTCCCTTTACTACAGCCGTTCTGACTTCTCCACATTTTATCGTAATTTATTCATATGCTTGCTAATTTTATTCTCTATTTTGTTTTCTACAAGTCTCTCCAATGTGGATGTCAGACTCACTTGTCTCTTATTCAGTTGATCTAATGCTGAAATTACTTAAAAATAAGTTGACATGATATTTGCTACCTTTTATTCTTCTTGTCAATGAAAGAAAGAATTAGAGTTAATAGTTAGATATTTTAGATGAGCTGGTTTATGCTGAATATCATCTGATTTTAAAAATTTGTTACTCTTTTTTTTGTTGGCTCACTTTATAGCTTCTCTTTCTGAAATACCAGTTTGAAGTATATCCTCTGGTTCATTTCACATAAAATAATATTGTAGAGTAAGTATCTTACTAATCACCATCAATGTGAATACAAAAGATTTAATTCAGATACAGACTGTGGCAGTCTCCTATTTATGATCTCTTTTATGCCTATACACATTATTCCATGAAAATTATTTTTGGTCTACCAGTATTTAACAGAACTCATTCTTCTCTGTTTTCCTTAGTGGATACAACTTCAGCTTCTTGAAGGATGACTTCTAATAACTTCCTGTTGTAACTGTGCTAGATTTTCTTTGGTCTTTGTAGCCATTTTTTGACAGGATATATATGTCTGCTTTGGACCTTATATAAGATGATTCTTAAACTGTCAGAAATTTTCTTTTGATGGCGCTATTTGATCTGTTTGTGATCTTTTTCATAATACCAAGTTTCAAGCCAAATTCATGCCGTTTATACCAGATTCTGCTACTAAATAGTTTAGTACAGGCAAGTGTTAGCAGCATGCATCTTGGAAGATGTAGGATTGCAAAGAGCACTTCTCTTTCAAAGGTCACAAGGAGGACTACTGCTTACAAGGTTAATGGTCATGAGTAGGAACAGAGCATGGAAATGCTTGACTGTTGTCAGAGCATTAGATTAGGATTCTCAGAATGATTGGGTGATTTATTCCTTTTTCAGTTTAGTCACAGTGCCTGCAATATAAGCATTAAAATTCAGTTCAGGTTGTACAAATATTACCATTATGTGGGAGTTCCTTCTAGATCAAACAAATAAAACTGATAATGGTGGTGCTGCTGCTTCTGTACTGCTTACTATCTTAGTGAATGGAGTATTCAGCCAGGATGGGGGCTTAAAGTTCATGAGAGTAAGGGACCTTGAACTGTCATCTTTTATGTTTATGAACAATTTCAGATTGATTAAAACTGAAATAATAAATCACATGACAGCAAGCTGTAACTGTTCTTAGTAATATAGGTACCATTGATATAAAAAATATACTACTGTTATTTTTTATTATATACTGATTTGTATAGGGAAATGCACACTGAATGAGGCAGTAGACAGCAGAATGCAGTTTATGCAGCTGAGAAATTTACATGCTAAAATATTGGACAAATACAACTTCCAAATAGGTACAACTTTGTATGCAGTGAATATAAATTCCAACAGCTAAGAATGCCACTTCAGTAAACCAACATTTTACTTGTAGAGGAAGAAAACAATACTTGTCTGAAAACTTAATTTGATGCATGCCGAATACCTTCTTTCAGGGTGTTGGGCAACCTGCTATCACTTGCAGCCACTGAAACATCCTTCTCTCTTTGTCATTGAACATCAAAAGTAAGATAGTTCCAGTTGTTTTACAGGAGCCAGCGAAACACATAAAGTCTAAGAAAGGAACTTCTCTCAGCTTCCTCTGGTTCTGTGAAAGCTTTACATTCTGGTTATTTCACTGCGGCTATGTTTGATTTTCAGAAAACCATCAAGTTCTCTTTGTTGAATGATTCTAAATGCAGGACTTGCAGTGTGACCATCCATATGGAGTCACAAAACAAAATTTTAGCATGCTTGTGCTAATGTGTCATCCGTTTCATTCTCTTGACAATTGGCAAGCACCGAAGAATTAGTCTGTCACAATCAGGATTTCTAAGTCACTAGGATTTGGGATAAATTCAATAATTTTCTATTGCGTACAAATAAATTGGTCCTTAGGATACATGTTTTGATTCTGCATTTCTCTAGAAAAGACATGTGACATTACAAATTTGAGGAAAGGATTTCTCTAAACTAGGTGTGGGGGTTTTTTTCCCCCTTCTTTTTTTCTTTTCTGTTTAGTCCATGTAACAATGTAACACATGTAAAATCTGATAACCTACAACTGTATTCATCTTCCTGGAGATTATCAGTACAAGTATCTCTGAAAGAAAGGAGTCAGCTTCTAAATTATTCCAAAGACAATCTCTTATTTAGAAGTTGTAAATTCACGACTAGAGGCTGTAAATGTTATCCTTCTATTTAGGATGAATTTCACATCTCAGTCTCTCCATAAATAGAATAGAGTTTATATTATCAAATACATTAAAGACTTCCAATTTGAAATCTGGTCCTGATTATATGAAAATGTTAATGCCTTCATGAACATCTATGATTGTTAAGACATCTCTAAACAATGATCAGCTCCATTTCATTTGAGGTGATCAGCCTCTTTATTCTTTCGAAAGTTATACCCAAACTGATCAGGACTACAGTTCAGCCAGCATACACCATGGTCCTTAGTACCATTCCCTACTCCTTCCCCAAATGGTGTTTGGCCACCTGTGCTCACGGGCAGCTCTGATGTGGTGCAGCTGTAACCTGGGATCAGCCTTCAGGTAAAGAGCTGCCTGAGAAGGGGCTGCAGTGAGCCCTCCTGGGGCCTCCACCCCCTCGCCTGGGAGCTGCTTTTCAGCTCAGACACTCGGCCTTGGTCCCTGCTGGAGCCATGCTGCTGCCTGTCCAGGTCCCTCGCTGACAAGGGTCTGTAGGCTTGGCTTCCCGGCTGGCCTTGGCTCTGCCTCATTACCCTGGACCTGTTGGGGACCTGGATTCTTTGCTGACCCTAGTTAAGTTCTGGGCCCTACCCTGCTCCCCATGCATGCATGCTGTGGGACACAACCCTGTAGGTGGGGACATGGCTTGCCTCATGTCACCCTTTGTACCCTGCTCCTGGCCCTGGCCAAGCTGCTGATCCTGCTTGCGCATGGACAGTATAGTAGTAGTGCACTGTCTCAGCAAAACACTTCTTCAAATTGCTGCATTTAATACTAAGAGTAAAAGCCTTGCCACAACAATAATTTTGAACCAGGAGATGTTGCTCCTTTCCAGCTTGTAATCTTTTCTTGCAAACTGATGCCTAGAAGAACCGATACTCAGAACCTGTGTTTCTGTATTGAAACCTCAGGTTCTCTTGATTCTTCAAAAGAACCCAGTGATTTTAACACAAACTATGTGGACATGATCATTCCCTTCAAATGACAACTGCACAAACTATTGCTGTTATCAATTTTATTTATTTGAAACTGTTTTCATTTGGTAGCTGTTTTGAATCTCATTAAATAGCAGATGATGGTCTCAATTACAACAGAGGCGAGGCATGGTTGAACTCTTCACTCTATTTCAAAGCCTTCAAAAACCTTGGAGGTTATTATGATCCTGACACAATGAAGAACTGATAATTTTAGACAAACTGATAGTTTTAGGCGCTTAAGGTGAAAAAATACTGTCTTGAAGAGTTGCTTTGGTTTACGCAGTCAGATGCCAGATTGGCCTTCTAACATACTTTTTTAAGAAGGATAATGTTTAGATATTGACTCATTCTAGGTTTATTTTGAGTATGGGATGGAATTCCAGTCATTTTGGTAACATTTCTGTGTGTCTGAATATTCATGGAGTTAAGGCCTTTCCCCATAAAATTGATACTAAAATACACTTGCATTTTCATGTGGAACAGAACACATACCGCCAAAGTCTGACTGATTCGTTGCTTTTTTTTAACATCAGTTCTTTGAGAACTGAATTGAATAATTTCTTAAATGTCTATTGAAATAACTGACTAGACTGTCTCTCACATGGTCAGTCATGTCATTACTTACATTGTACTGCTATGAACTCAAGAATGGTTGACAGCAGTGTGGGGGAGGCAGCTGAGAAGCTGGAGGTAGTCTTAGGTGTCTAGTAAAGCATGACAGATTGTCTTGAACTTCACATATCTTTATATTTCATAGCCTGTTTCTGAAAAGAGACTCTTTATCATGGAGGTCATTCATCATAGGTAGATTATGTGAACCAATGATTACTGTTATGATCACAGTGTGAATGACAGGATTTGGAGCCTCAACTGCCCTTTCAAAGCCGCCAATTTTTGGAATTACTGCTTTTTGTCATAAAGCTTACACTTATATGGTGAAGTGTTTGAGACTCTTCATTATGCCATTAATTTCTGAGACAAATCTTTCACCTTTTAATATATAGTTTATAAATATGTGTGTATATATATTATTTTAATTATTGCCTAATTGGTGCTAGTACTCCTGGATATCATTTGAGCTAACAGAGAGTGAGATAGTATCTTTGAGACATGAGAATTACTGATTAGCCATGATTTCCACTAATATAGTGTGAGGGTTTAGGAAATGTGATTTGGTATGTTCTTGCTTACAATCTTAGGATGCATTTAGTATGTATTTTATATTTGCTGTGATTAAAGTTAAATTTGTTTTTTGGAAACTCTTGATTTGAACACAAATTGGCAAAATGAGACAGTGATGGAACAGAACAGTATTACCAGATCAATATTTATGAGTCAATAGTTTCTAACTATTAGAACCTCGTGGCACAAGAGTAGGTATTAGACAAACTGTCTCAAAACACTTAAACTGTCCTTTCTAAAATATATAGCAGTGGTGTAGTAAGAGTTTGTTCCTGTTTTAAATTTTTTATTTCTGAGTCATCTCTGTTATTGGTTTGTATGTATATGCTGTTATGTTGTCATCTGAATTTACTTTTCTTGTATGAATTTACATTTCTTCTTGTGTATTATGGTTTTACTCCTCATAAGTGTTTTAAAATCCTTGTATCTTAGGTGAAAACTACTGAGTGAAAAAAATAGATTAGAACATAATTCATAATATGAAGAGGTGCAGATCATCTCTGTGTTTGCAGAAGACTATTAGAATAATTAATAGGTAAAATTTTCTATATATAATTATCACTTATGATTTGGCTAGACTGGAATACTGTGTTAGAACAGCATAAAAGTAGTCAGGACAATGGATAATTATATTAGTAATTATTTTTGGAATATAGATAAAATTGGTACAGAAACCCATATGAATGACAGAACAGAATGTTTAAATATATGTAGGTGTACGCAGGAGAAAGTTATTAAAAAATGGTAATATAAGTAGACTTTCTTCATGAGTGAGGAAAAAGTATCATAGAATAATTAGGTTGGAAAGGACCTCTGGAGGTCATCTCATCCAACCTTTTCCTCAAAGAATGTTGAATTACATGAATTTTCAGAGGGCCTTGTCCAGTTAAGTTTTGAATCTTCAAGGATGGAGGTTCAGCAAGCACTCTGAGCAACCTGTTTCAGTGCTTGACCACCCTCATGATTAAAAAATAGAATAAAACTTTCCTTCTATCTAGTCTGAATTTCCCATGTTCCAACTTGTATTTGTTGCTGTTTGTTGCATGCTTGCATGCTTCAGTGTGTATCTTTGAGGATAATACTACTTGTCATCAAATGATCAAACTATGGATTCTTTGTAGTGAAAATTATAAGGAAAAGGCACAAATTCTAAGCATTTTCTTGAAATATTATAGTCTGTTTTAAAATTTCAGGGATAGCGGTGCAGTGCAGAATATGAAAAACAGAAGGTAAAGCTGAAGACATTAAAAGTAATTAATACACTAAGGACTGTGCTAGAAACGGTCAATTCTGCTCTAAAGAAACCTGCTACCTTTACTTTTTTCTTCAGTTTAATGTATTTAAAATCTTTATCTTTGTCATGTCCTATTTTACCTAGTATGTCTTCTTGGAGTTTAATTTTCTCAAGCTTTTTTGTTTTAAAATTTTATTTTTAATTGCTGTCTGCATCCTTAAAGTGGGGAGCTGGACTATTCTGACTTAATTGCTCTTCTGTGCTATTACTTACCTCTTCCTGCAGCTGTGAGACATTTGCTAAGAAAGCAACCTAATTGGGCATTTTGAATTTAAAAAATTTCTTAGCCTCTGTGCTAAAACCCCCTGCTTATGGATTATGCTGCTCTTGCATAGCAGAGTATATTTCTTCAGAGGTGAGGATGAGAAATTGAGGCACTAGATGTTGCCATTCGAAATATTTATGAGCAATTACTGCCACTGTATTGCAGCAGGACAGGAAGCCTTGCTAGGAAAGTAGCAGAGCACCTGCTGTGCTAGCCGTGCGGGTAAATACGTCTCTGCACACAGAGTAATAATGCTTAGGAGTCCTGTGATTTAGATAGCTTTCAATGATATTTCCTATTTGTATAACTGAGAATGCCAGTAAAACCTGTAGCATCTTTGAAAATACTTTAATCTTTTACCACTGTACATAGGATCATAGAATAAATGGGTCCTATGGAGGTTATCTACACCAATTTCCTGCTCCAAGCAGGATTAACTTCAAAGTTAGACCAGGTTTTCAAGATCTTGTCCAACCGAGTTGTAAAAAACTCCAAGGATGGAGAATCTGTAACCTTTTTAGGCAACCTCTTTTCAGTGCTTAACCGCTCTTGTGATTTTAGTTTTTTCTTGTATCCAATCCAATCCCTTGATTGTTGCATTTTTTCCATTAGCTGTGCATCTTCAAGAAAATTCTGCCTTTGTCTTCCCTGTAGCTCACCTTTAAGTAGTTGAGGAATGCAAGTAGTTCCCCTCTTTCCACACCCTTCCCTACCCCAGCCTTCTCTTGGCTAAAGAAGCCTATCTCCCTCAGCTTCTATTGTGTGCTCTAGTGCCCTCACTGTCTTGGTAGGCCTCTGTTGTATTCTTGCCTCTTTGTTTGTATCTGTAGTATTGAGGGGAACCCTAAAACTGCTGTAAGAGCACAGGAGCACAAAGTTACATGTCATATAGGTATCTGAACAACAAAGTAATAAAATGAGTTGTCACCCTTTCTTGGTGAGCAGTTGTATTTCCAACATGGCTAAGTGCTTAATTGCATGCCTAGATTTAGCTTCTGTATTGGCATGTGAAATTAAGGTACCAGAAAAAAATCATCATTCATCATTCACAAAAATGGGAAATAGTTTAGATTGAAAGCATTTTGAATATTTTTGTTTTCTAAAGTATTATTCCATTTACAGTTTTAGACAGCTAAAAAGACAATTCCTTCAAGGAAAATAATAAACGGGAATGTTTGCATTTAATATTTATGGATGTGAAAAAGAAAGTATAAATAATACAGATCTGACATGACATGCAGTAAACACTTGTGACAAACTCTGTCTCCTTATGCTTTTAAACTCTAGTATTTTAAAGATCTGTTGAGTGACTAAGATGCAGTTATGCCATTATGCATACCCTATATCTGGTTGTAGTGAACAAACATTCTTCATTTCACTGGACTCTTTGCAAGTGCAAAGGGTTGATGCATGCTAATCATTTGCAATACTGGGGATCAAGGCATGTAGAGCTAAATTCTGCATCCTTTTTATGAGATGCCCCATTTGTTTTATTAAGGTAATTGGGACGTGACTCCCAAATTATTTTTATGAAAATAATTTTCTTTGAGCATTTTTTTTGGTAGAAATATATTCTTTGATATATAAAATCATCTCAATTTCACCCATGAAAAGATTAAGAACATTATTAAAATGACGTATTTTTCACTAGATCTTCTTCACCACTAGGGGAAATAAGAAAGAGATATATAAATTCCTTTGATATTTGTTTGTTTATTTTACTAACAAATACTACTGCTTGCTTTCAAAATGAAAGTGACTCTTTCCTTCTTTGTCTTTTTTCTGTCCTTTCTTTCTTGCTTTCGTGGATATGAACTCCAGGAGGACAAAGTGGTTAGAGCCCTTTTTCTGTCTAAAGTTCTTTTCTTTTATGAGTAGACTTACTTCCTGGCCTACATTTGCTTTCATTTACACAGGTGTAATTCCTGCTGAAGGCAAGGGGAGTTACTGTCATTAAAATGAAAGCAATGTTTGGCTTGAGAGGCTTTTTCAGATAACTTACTAATAATCTGTGAGTTGTTGTGAACATTATGCATGATCTTCCTCTCTATGCAGCTTTTGTGAGCATGCCCCTGCTTTTCCTTTAGTTTTGCAATATGATATGTGCACAGTTTAAAAAAAAAAAAAAAAAAAAAAAGGTAATTGTCTCACAGGTGTTTCTCTTACAAAAATACAAATGAATTTTATCAGTGGCATAAAGTTACTAAGATAATTCTTCCACCCTGTGGTAGTGATGTTTATATCATTGATATGTATGCACTTAACATTTTAGCTTGTAACTTTTTTTTAGCATGGTAGTTCAGTTTTGATTTTTAATGACAATACAATTTGATACCAGTAAACATTAAGAAAACATATTTATTCTAAACACTTAGGAATGTACCAGCAGTGTTGTAGAGTTTTCCATTAATATATAAATTATTTTTTAAATTAAATGGTATGTAGGCATTCCTAAAATGTAGTGCACATATTGTATTGAGCATAATGTTGAAATAATGTTAGATGTTATGCATGTCACTGACACTGTGTTTGTCTTGCTAATATTACACCTACATTAAATATTTTAATCTGATTTTATTTTAACTATGTTTAGAAAAGGTAGTATAAAGCTGAATTTGAGAATAAGCCTGGACATACTTCAATACTTCACCAAAATAAAGATGATTTTTCTTTTTTAATAACAGAATTGAGTAAACTACCTAAGCTAGTGTAAATCTGCTCTTCCATGAAAATCTGTAGTGTATGCTAAAGAATTGTAATTGCAAAAGCAACTTGCCTTGTAGTGCTTGTCAAGTGATTTCCTATATTAGATGGACTAAAGGAATTCTTTAGCGTTCATATGCATCTAGTGAATGTATACGCAGCAAAAGCTTTTCTACAATAAATGTATTTTTTTCTTACTGATAGCAGTGTCAAGGCTCACACTGAAGTCTCACGTGTGGTTCAGAAATACATTACTTCATACAAAAGTTGTAAGCCATCCGCTGTTGTTACCATTTAGGATATGTTTTTACTAGCGGCCAAGTGATCTTTGTGGTGGGCCACATACTGATCCCCCAGTCTGTTAGAAGGTTACATAGCTTGCTTTTGGCCTACATCATTAGAGTTTTCCACAATTAAAAGGCTGTGAACTCACAGAAGCTCTGAAGTAACACCAGTTCCTAGAATACAGAGGTAGCTGTAGAGTACAAAAGGTAGATGAATGAAAGAAACCATTTTCTCCTTGAAGATTTTACCCTTTCAGTATAATCTTGTGAGTAATTGATGCATGCTAACAGTATTCCAATAGTCAATCCAACAACCAACGTCTGTGAGGTACTCATCTATACTGCAGCAGTATCAAATCCTAAATTTGCTTGGGGAAAAAAAAAAAAAGAGTGAAGGAGGACACAGTAATAAGATTATATGATTATCTAGTTTTACCACATACGTGTGTTAAGGAAGGGACAGGAATTTCTCTAGCTAATCAACTGGTTAGATTTTTCCATAAATAATGATGGCACCTCAAGTTGCTTTGGGTAGTATCTGTTTCTGCTAATTTGTAATAGATGTTTTAGAAGTTATGAAGGCAGAAAGAACAAGAAGTATTTTAGGTCAAATTTTTCTCCACTACAAACATTGTGAAGTAGGGACAGCAGTGGTATTCATCTTGCTATTTGAGTGCTAACAGTAAGGTTAAAAACCCTGATGCATTGTATGCAGATACCCTCAAAACAGATACTTCAATGTAAACAGGATTTTTTCATTTCATGTGATACAACATTTACCAGTAGGTTAACCCACTTAGAGAATCCTTAATATTATTTATTATCCTTCATTTTCCAGTGTTAGCATATCAGAGAAGATGTGAATTCCAGTATTTCTTAAGAAGCCTATTCTGTATTTTGTAACCATGGAATGGCAAATTCAATGGTGACTTTTGGTAGTATGCTGACCAAATTAAACAACATGGATTTGGAAGATGACATGTATTCAAAGCATCAGGTCTGTGAGGAGTTAGAGAGTAGAAAGACATTTTAGTATGTCCCCTTATAGAAATCTTGTCGCATCTTTTGATAAAGATTAAGATTGTAAGGAAAAGGTAGGATAGTACATTGTGTTGAATGATTGGGACAATCATACAGCAGTCTGTTAGTGCTATTTATGGTGGTGGGGAATGGAGTTGGACATGAATTCTGACTGTGTTGTAATGTTGTAAGTGTACCATTAAACATGCATGGAAGGGAACTTGTATTACATACTAATACCACTTTGGAGTATAAAGCTCACTGTGCCTTTTTCCACACAGAATGTGGGAATGACTAATGAATGTCCCAGTCCTTCGTTACTCTGGTATCATGGTATATAAACAAGTAGTTTTGCAAAATGGAGACCCAAATATGCCAGAAAGGAATAATTTATGTTAAATTATAAAAGACTAAGATCATCTCTGAGAAGGAAACAGTTGACTTTTTAAATTGAAAAATAGTGATTAGTGAATTTTTTCTATCTTCTGTATTTTTTTTCTTTAAATAACAAAGATACATTTTGAAGGATTTCCTGCATTTGTGTCACTATTATTAAACCAAAATGTGACTATGAGGTAGCAGAATGCTCTTTGAAAAACCAAAGTCAATTAAAGCTGATTGAAATGAAGTTTATTTAAAAAAATGAAGATTCACAGGATCATCTTCCTTTTACTTAGATTTTGACAATTATATTCCTAACCAAATAACTTTATTAAAATGAGCAACAGCATTAGCTAGAGTAGAGTAGTGAAATTGTATGGCTATATCATTGAAAATCATGGAAGGTGTGATGAAAAAGATGAGGAAGTAAGAAGTGCAATACAAGTTTGTGTGAAAACATATCTTCATTGCAAATAGTAGGAAATGAAATGAAGAAATATTAGAATGTTTTCATTTTCACTGAATGTTTTCCTGAATTTAAATGAAATTATATACTACATACCTTTTCTTGGAGGCAGTGTCTTTAAAGTAGTCACTGATATTTCTGGAGAAAGCAAATAAGTGAGCAACCTAATATAGGCAATTTTTGGAAACAGTTGTCAGGAGAAAACATGGTTCCTTCTGATTTAGCTTCCTTCACTTGCTGGTCATGATCTAGCTTTTTAAAACTTTGATAAAATCCCTGTACAGTGTTTAGGTATGGACATTTGAGGTTTAGATACATTGACTCATGGGGGTTTTTTTGAGTGTTCATTTCTTAGTCTTTGCTTCGTAACTGTCTCAGATACAGAGATAAAAAGACCAGTTATATGGCTCAAGTTAGATGCAACTTCATTAAATTACATAGAAACATTATTTGCAACAAATGTTGTTTAGGTCAGTGCTGCCCTGTCTGAAAGAGAAGGAAAATCGCTTTCTGGATTAGACAATGCCTGTTGCTGATAGTGAAATGTGGGGTTTTTTGTTTGTTTGTTTGTTTGTTTTCCCCTCCATCCCAGAAGTTAGGATGCAGTCGCTGATTGTCTCTCATACAACCAGAGTCAACTGAAACAAAAAGATGATGTATATGTGTGTTTATGATATAGAGAAATCATGTTTTTTAAAAGCTGAAGGAGAAAGGGGACTTCAGAGAAACTGTGATTCCTTTATATTCCTGCTAGTGAGAGGAAGTCGTCTTAATTTTCTTGCATCCCCTTCATTCAGTGCTAGGGAGAATAGTTTCCTGAGTAAGCACTGATGGCACTGGAACCTGATCTGGAATCCATCAGAAAAAGTGGAAAGACTCTGAACTATTTGGTATTAATGTCACAGATTCTAGCACAGACCTGTGTTAGATTTTCTTTTCGTAGCTATATTTCTGCATAATCAGTTAAACACTTCTCTTGCTGGTCATGATCTGGCTTTTAAAAAGTCCATGTACTGTGTTTAATTGTGGACATTTGAGGTTTAGATACATCAGTTCATGTTTTCGAAGTGTTCATTTTCAAGTGACAAGTTTTAAAGTGATATGAAATGGGCAATTCAGTGGCCTGGCCTTCAGAAGTTCTGATACTTTATCTGTTTTTTCATCTCTCTTAGCGGGTTCAGGAGATTGTTTTTAGGGAAACTGTTTTAAACTGCTACAGGTGAATCAAAGCCTTCAACAGAACTGTTTATAATTATGTAAAGGATAAACCTGAGGAGCAATGCTAGAGAACTTCCTCTTTGTTCTGTCTTTATTTCCTGTGCAAGTGGATAAAACAATTGACACTTTCTTTGAAGTAAGTCTTCTACCTTTGTAATCTTATGCATTTCAAAATACTTAAGACACAGACAAATAGCTTGTCTTTAAAAATCAAGCCTTCACCAGTCTTAAGAACCTGCAGATTTTTATATTTTTTTATAAAGTCATCTCAAAGACTCTTCTAAGCAAACTTAGAATGGAATGTATTTACTGAATAGTTTCCTAGGTTAATTTCCCTAATACCTTGACTGACTTTGGAGTTTTATTTGAACTTTAATAATTTAATCAAACTTCAATAATTTTTGAGATTCCTAGACAGACTTCAGACAATGACAGTTATTTTTAGCAAATTAGTCTCATAAAACAATTCTATATAAAATTACATTACAAAAGTTGAAAAGCAATTATCATAGGGCATTATTCTCCCTCCCCTTGTCTTACTGCAGTTAAAACTTCCTATTCCCCAGTTTTCCTTCACCGTGTTCCGGAGTAATTAATATTATTATTCCAGTCAGGAGAGACCAAGGTGGTCGTGAGAATGCTTCCTGTCATTTTGTGGAAATTTCACTGTTAAACAAGAGAGGAGGTTTTTCTCATTTTACTTCTGCCTTTCTGAACAAGTCCTGGGCCCTGCCAAGAATCCTGTTGTTTTTAAAACATCTGTGTTGCAGGTCTGTACTTCCACAGTGCGCTACAACTTGCTCACCTGGAATTGGACAAATGTGACAAGTATTTGTAGCAACCGTAGGCTGCTCCTCCTACTGCTGCCTTCTTGCTCTTGGAAAATATCTGTTTGGGTAAACTCTTACCCTATTCTTGACACTTGACTCAGACTGACTTTGTGTCTCACAAGGAAACACACTCGTGAGTCTCATCAAGCTTTTCATGGTCTGTATATGCTCTAAAGGATATGGGATTTTTAACAAAGAAATATGTTAATTTCCAGATTACTGAAATTTGGAAAAAATCTTTTTTACAAAAAGACTCACAAAACCAACAGAATATTTCCTAGACTTACTTCTGACAAAAGCCTCCTGTACCTGCTGTTATTTAGGATTGTTTTCTGAGATATCTCTCTGCTGCGGGAAGCTTAATGATTTTCGTCAGCTCTTGAGTATTGTCTTTCAGATCGGGATCTCTAAAAGTAATTTGGAGAGTTGGCAACTTAGACCTTCCTGTCTTGGGCCACTTGTCCTAGGCTGTTCTCTGATCCTGTTTCTCATGTATCCATTTGTCTAAGCAGCTCTCCTTTATCTTACTGTGTTCAGAGCTCACTCTTGTTTCCTTCATCACTACAGAATGCACCTCCAGTAGCAGAAGGTGCTTTTAATGAACATGGCACTGAAAGCCCACAGTTCCTCTGTCTTCTCTATCTTGGAGTTGGATTGCAAAATATAAATAAAATGGAATCTCTCTAAATATAAATACTAAATTGCTTCTTTTCTCTCTGTTGAAATTTCTCTGATTCACAGTCAAATCATGTTCTCTACCCACAATACGTTACCTAGCTTTCCGTTTTCACTGGTTTCAAGACTGTCACAATGTGACGTGTAATAGAATGTATTCAGTATACATACGTCTTAGTAAAGTTGCAGATTTAATCTTGCCTGAAATCCTGATGAAGACCACACATAGTAAATGCATCATACTTATGGTTAAATTGGCATATGAATGTTTTCCCTAAATTACATCTTTTCCCATGTTCCCATGTGTTGTTAACTTTGATGGCTTTACTGTCATACTAAGACACACTCTATGTTGGCCATCACAGTCAAGGAACAGGGACATTACACTGCGTTATAGACTGACTTTTTTTTAACTTCCTTTTTTCTTTCTTTTTTTTTTCTCTTTTTTTTTTTCACCACAATGCCCTTTTGTGCATTTCCTCATGCACAGATCAATGGCATGCCCTCCACAGTGTTCAAGGAAAGGGGGATGGGGTCCTACGAACTGCCAGTCTCCTTTTCCAGCTTCTTCTGTATTTGAAAGTTAATTGGAAAAAAAAAACAAAACCACTTCTTGACAGGATGGAGCTTCAGAATGGTCTTAACTAGTTCAATCTAACGACTACATGGGTTTTTATATGTCTGTGTAGTAATTCTTTGCTTTTGTTAGCAAGCTCTGTGCTTGAAGAACACACTCAGATATGTTTCTTGCTTAAGAATGAACAGAAAAATAACTAGAAGAGTAAGTCTGAAAATCTTTTTACAGTCATATATGTACTTCTATATTAGATGAGCAAGGTTGTATG
Organism: Burhinus oedicnemus; assembly: GCA_008921705.1. Taxonomy (NCBI): domain Eukaryota; kingdom Metazoa; phylum Chordata; class Aves; order Charadriiformes; family Burhinidae; genus Burhinus; species Burhinus oedicnemus. The sequence goes on along the minus strand of VFFE01006375.1, from coordinate 416,096 downwards.
TACCCAAAAGCTTGTATATTTTTTCAGCTACATCAGTCAGTGTAGAAGGTGCTAGTTCCTCCTATAATCCTTGTCCTGTACACTATGGTGGTGTAATTTTGTAGTACAGAAATTAGATGTAATTGGTTTGCTTTTAGATGGTACTGAATTTCTGAAAAGCATTAGAGCTTTCGTTTTACTTACTATTTTTTTTATACTAATTTCTTCTATCCTGATAGCACTAGAAATTTATCTTTTCATTTCAAACTGCGCAAAATAGATCCATTTTCCATTTAATTCCTTCTTCACGCTATCCAAAAATAATGTTATCTTAAAATGTGTATGGAAACAGTGTAATAACAATACATACTTATCACATAAAAATTTTTCACTTTCATTTTTGTTCAAATTAGTAAAGCTATTTGCAATTCTGGGACCAGAAAATGAAACAGTTCTTGAGCAGTAAGTTATATTTGCCACCTGTTGCAATATTCAGAAACCATATCAAGTGCTATTAAGTTCCAGGTGTAGACCTTTATCAAAGGTAGCTCAGCAGATTCCTTGTTTGAGTCCCAGGTGTGTAACAGCACACCTAGGACTCTTTGGACACAGTTAGACATTATGGCACAGCAGGGGATGGTATAAATGTTTAATTATCTAGATTCAGCTTCAGTGGCTGGAAACCAGCGCCTATATATATAAATAATGAAGACATTGCTAGTAATAAAGCGGCAAAGCTCTCAAGGTGGTGGTTGTGGGTTTTTTTTTTTTTTTCCCCTCAACTGTTTACTTAGAGCTTTATTTAAATAGTGCCTTCAAGGAACAGTTTATTGATAGGTTGAGGAATTAAATGAAAGAGGCCTTGCACCTGGGTTAATATTGTCTGCTGTTTAGATCTGTTGTGTGAAAAAAGGAATTTGTATGGCAAATATATCAAATATTGGATGCACAGCCAAGACAGTTATTCAGCATAGTATGAACGACTTTACGTAGACAACTTCAGCAGATATTGGACTTCAGTGCATTCATGGAGAAATTTAAATAAATGTGAAAAATACTGTGTTTAAATGAGATGTCACCTAGGAAGTATAAATAGGAGGGTATTTGAAAATTAAAAATTCCTTGGTTTGAATTACTATAAAGATGCCTTCATTCAGCATCAAGGAGATCTACGGAAAAGCCTGGATTTCAGGTAGCTAATTCAACTTCAGTCAATTGATGTGTACTAATGTTTGTAGTTTTTTGAGAACTGGTTTCATGTATTTCGCAAGTCCTTCTTTAGATCTGAAAGAAATAAAATAGCTGCTTTTTAAACCAAATACATAAAAAAAATATCAGGTGTTCTGTTTGATGTTGGGGATAACATGCTTTCACAAAATAAATCTCTAGAGTGTGTTTATACTGATAGAATCGTAGCTATGTCTATTAACTGAAGTTAGAATCTTGGTCATTTAGTTTACTATGTATACAGGTACACCTGCATCTTTAAATGTTTAAACCTCTTGGGCAGTGTTAATCACTAGTGTTCGTTTAACCTGTTCATCTTTCAGTTTCAGTGTAATTGCTACATAACTTCAGAGTCATGACCTAGTTAATTAAGGTGTTCTTGCTCTCAGATACTTGGTCATGTGATTATGAAAGGTGATATTTATTGTTGTTAATGATTTGGATTTCTTACAGTTCTTTCCAAGCCATTAGAATACTTTTACCTCGACATTGAAGATAGGGCTCAAATGCTTTTTTCTCCCACTGTGTACAATTGTCTAGTTGTCTGTTGGCATTCAGTATTAGTTCATTTTTAAACCGTAACACCGTGATGATTATACATATTTTTTAACAAATTGGTTTTGCTTTGTACGTGGGAGGGAATTTCATATGTATCTGTTGATCTGCTTTAAATTATTTTTTAGTTTTATCTAATCCTGGTTTTGTTTTCTTTTTGGTTCATGGACATCACTGGGAGAGGCCAAAGAAAACTTTCACTGTAGTGGATGTCTGGCCTCAGTAATTTGGGAAGAGCGTAATTTTTTGCATTGTTATTCACATATTTGTTTTGTAGCAAAGAGTGAAAATTGGCTCATAATTTAGCCTGTGGAACCAGACACCAATCTCAAGTGCTCATTAAAAATGTCTAAAAAAGTTATTTTTTGTATTCAAGAGAAAATGCTTTATTATTATGAACCATGTTGCAAAGAGATTTTTTCGTGGTAATCTATGTTTCTTGACTCTTTCTAGATTAATATAATTATTTCTGTTTTATAGCTTCTTCATTTATTTATCTTAAGTATTTATAAAAGACTTTGAAATAAAATAGCTGTGAGTGTTAAAGATTTTCACCAGGCTGTGGGTACCACTAGGTTTGCTTTATTAACAACTCAGAGTTGGGCCATCACCTCAGTGAGTGGCAAGTGGCTAGCAAAGTACATCTCCTATATATATGATTCCACGCAACATTACATAATAGATATTTCTGTTTGAAAAGTTCTTAGTGTTTCTTTAAAGTCTCCCAGTTCTTCATTCTTCAGTAGTTCCAAAAATTCATTAGTTTTCCAAGTCTCAGCTGATTCTTATCGTTCCGTTTCAGTTCCTCTTCTGAAGTCGTAGCTCAATGGTGCAGATTCTGGTCACCACAACCTCTTATCTTCTTTAAACAATCTCCATCAAAGTCCTCCCACAGGCTTCTCAGAAAAACTCAAGATGTCCCATTAACTTATGTGTACTCTATGTCTCTTCTTAATGTCTAACCTTTTATAAATTGCTTATTGTGGGTTAATCACTTATTTCCTACCTATTATTATATTCTACATTTACTATTCTGTTGATTCAGCTTGACTGGGTTTTAGGCCAGCCTTGGTCAGGACTGTACAGAGGATAAATGAGCAGCACTTGCATGAGTCTCAGAATATTGTTTTAAGCACCTGCATTCTATTAATCAACCTTATACAATTTCATCTATTCTTTAACCATTCTGTAATTATTCTCAAAGTATATTAAAAGTGTAACAAGGCCTAGGTTATGTAAATCACTTGAAAGCTTATTCCTTTTACAATGAGCCTGCAACTTTAGATTTCTGTAATTTTATTGTGCCAAAAGCTTAATAAATTACGATAGATATTTTGTATTGTGAATAGGATTCTGATTCTTCTATTGTAGTTGTGTCACAAATTTAAAATTAAATTTGAAGTAATACCAAATCTAAGCCTTATTAGGTTTTTCCTTTTCCTATAACTTTTAGTTTTTATTAGTGTTACTCATTAATATTTCCTTCTCATGTTTAGTAGAACACTACCACCACAAATTATCTGGGGATTATTTAAGGAAAACATCTTGCAAATGAAACATGTTAACTTTTTTAGTAAAACATGGCCCTTCTTTTTAGTGATATTTTAAATAGGTATATTTTTATTTACTGGTTACCATTCAGATCAGCGTGGGATTCTGTTAGCTGAAGCCTCCTCTAGAGCATAGGTCACATGCTAAACAAAGAAGGTTGTGAACTAACTGGGTCCTTTAATGATAAAGATCCAGGCCTTAACATAAATATATTGTTTTGACTCTGTGTATAAACTGTGGAGCACATCTGTGAAGCGTATGTCCTTCAGAAATTATCTGCAAGATAACTGGAGAAATATGCATTTAATTTGAAAGCATATAGTGTCTGAGCCAACTGAGAATAATAGTACCAGAAATCTGGATGTACTCTGCAGTGATGAAATTAGTAAGCATAGGAAACACAGCATTACTTCCTTCAATGATGGTGAAGACACGACTTATCCAAAGCCGCAGTCCCAATGTGCCACCTCGTTCCTGTCACTGGGGTAGTGTTCTCAGTAGGTGAGATGCTGTAGTGATTTACATTTCTCAAGCCTCTAATTAACCCAGGAAAGTGTTTTCTTCACATCTGTTGGTGCGGAAAGACAGAGCTAGATGATATTCATGTATTGTAAGTTTGTCATTTACACTGTAAATACACATGCATGCTCTCTCCTGTTTTTCCCTCAAGCGTGCAGTAGTTCTCACAGCTGATGCAGAATTGAAAAGAGTGTGTGTTGAGGCCAGAAGGAGAAGAGCTGCATATAAATCTGTGAGTTTCCTCTTGCTGACCTCTCCAAAGCCAGCATTTCTTAACCTCATTAGCAGCAGTCCTGGCACATGAGAAGGAACCTGACACTGAATTTGGGGCATTAATGGAACTTAAACACTTTTTGGTTTTAGACAGCCCTGATGTAATTTGCATAGTTTTTTGAAACTATTAGATGCGAAGTGTGCTTTTTTACTCAAAGTGGAATTACAGCTTTTTCTGAGCATACCAAAATCATTTGGTCCAGATCTGGTTATATGCTTCTGTTTAGTTACAATAAACCTTAAAGCAGTCCTTCAGAAAGTTCATGACATCATATGAAATGTAAAAAGGCATTCCTCATCATTTGAAAATTCTACAATGAGGTCTTTGTTACGTCTTTACAATTGTGGTTGTCCAGTGGCTAGTATTCTTAAAGACTGAGGATATTATCAAATTACTGAGACTCATCCCATATATCCCACCATTTACTAGATTTTCTACAGTTAATTGGAAAGCACTAAAAACATGCTACTTATGCAGTGACGTTAGTTGTTACTATTGGAAGTTCATGAAAAGTAGTTTTACTGTGGAATAGAAGCTTTGTCGTCCTGTGTTATGGTTTAACCTTGGCCAGCAACTTATCACCACACAGCCGCTTGCTCACTCCTCCGCCCCGGTGGGATGGAGAGAGAATTGGAAGGGTAAACGTAAGAAAGAAATTTATGGGTTGAGATAAAAACACTTAAGAAATAATAATAAAAAAAAATTGTAAGGAAAAGGGGAAAAAAAACAACACAGAGAGAGGCAGAGAGGAAAATAAAACCTGCAAAAGAGAAGTGATGCAAACCACCAATCAACTGATGGCCAGCCAGTTCCTCAGCAGCAGGCCCCTGCCAGCCTCCCCCCCAGTTTATTGCTGAGCATAACGTCATATGGTGTGGAATACCCCTTTGGTCAGTTGTGTTTAGCTGTCCCAGTTGTGTCCCGTCCCAACTTTTTGTGCACCTCCAACCTACTCACTAGTGGGGCCGTTTGAGGAACAAAGGCCTTGATGCTGTGTAAGCACTGCGCAGCAGTAACTAAAACATCAGTGTCTCATCAACACCATTTTCAGCACAAATCCAAAACATAGCCCCATGCAAGCTACTATGAAAAAATTTAACTCTCTCCCAGCCAAAACCAGTACATCCTGTGGCTTTCATCCTTGCAGTTGTGTGTGATCATGTTCAAATTCTGGTTATAGTTATATATATGGTGGTGCTAATTTTGATGTGAGCAGTTCTTCCCTTGTCTTATGTGCCATATCCTTACAGGAAATCAGATTGTCAAATAAGACTGAAGACATAACTGATCCCAGGATATTCTACCAATAAATCTTTAGTAGGTGAAGAATATTTGCCTTTCCAATCACTTCAACCCAGGTCCCAAGGAATCCTTTAAATTACTGAAGTTTGATTTCATCTTCATCCTGTTTTTCTGTAACAATCGGTGAAATTCTGTGAATGTGGGGTTTTTTTGCCTATACTTCATAATTTTAGCATTATGAACTTCTATATTTTGAAGAAATCATCCTTCAGAACTATGAACTTAATGCTATATCCATGTGAGGGCCATGATCTGAATGTGATGAAAGTGATGAAAGTAGCTAGTTTTATTGAATTTTTTTTTTTTTTGAGTAAGATGACTAATGAATTTAGAAAAAAATAATAAAAAAGTTAGAAAAATGCACATCCTTACTCTATAGGCTTTATTGAATATATGATCCTCTAGCCATCATTTTAAGTATTTTTACCATTTTCTGACCTGTAAAGAAAGATAGAAGATTCTGATTTTGGGCAGAGCAACTGCTATTTTAACTTCTTTTGATTGTAGTGTAACTGCCCTAAATTTTCTTTTTTTAAATTGTAATTCATTTTTTGAAGCAATTTCTCTCTGAACCATAATTTTTGTCTTTCCAACTGGACATTTGAAAATGTTCAGGAAACTACTCTGAATATATGAGAAGAAACTGCAGTATTCTTTTTGTTTTGATGTTCCTTTTGTAAAAGTTGAAAGCGTACATACTGTTTGCTGTCAGAGCAGGTGTGCATTTACTACAGTGAGGTTAGCAGTCTGTGAGTTACTCTCTCTAAACCAGAGTTATTCAGCAGACATTTTTCAGGCGTCATATAATTCTGAATCAGGTATAAGAAAAATGGAGTACTATCATATTGCTTCAAAACTGAGGAGAGAGTCGGATACAGCAGGGTGTAAATTGTATATCAGCTGTGTCATGGGAACACACTTTTCAGATTAGATACGTTGAAAAACAGAATACCATCTCCCTTTTCTTGTATTAAATCAAGACTTCTGTGTTGTCTGTTGGTAGCTTTATTGCTTTCACTCTTAACTAACATTGATCGAAAATTTTTTTTTTTTTTTTTTTTTTTTCCTGATAGAGTGCTTTCCTTCCCTCTTTCGGAAATCTGAGTCACGTGGAATCTTTGAGAGATTTATGTCTTTGTGGCAGTTTAACTGAAGTTGGAAAAATTTCGCCTCTGCAAACACTAGTTGTAGTGGGGGGAGCCCTCAATCTTTCAGAATTTCTTTTTTACAATTTACCATTTTTAAAAAATCTTTTGAAATATTATCAGTTTATATAAGTGTATTTTGAATAACGGGCTGGAATTTCAGCTCTAGAATCCATAATGATCTTCATAAACTCAGTTGTGGTCATCCATTACATAAAACAAAGAGGCAGTTTACTGGCATATTCATCATCTGTCATCCACTTTGATTTAAACATATTACTACAACTAGCGTACTAATTGTAAAAACAAAGAACAAAACCAACCAAAAGGCTACACAAAACTTTGTCAGTGCATCTATGACATTTAAATTAGCATTTCAAACATTTGATTTCTTTGTACTGGCAGATGCAGGAAAAAAGAGAAAGAGCTTTCAAATTAGGGAATAAAATTAAAATTCTTTATATATATTTTCAGTCAATTACAGAAAAATAAAACACTTTCTTGGTTCTAATTTGGAACTTGAAAGTTCCTGCTACTGAATGCTCTGATAATACGAGCTGTGCAACATAAATATAACGAAATCTTTAATTTTTTTTGTTCACTTTTATATTTAAATGACTAGAACCAGGTATTTTAAGGAGAACCTGCATACTATTGAGGTGGAAAAATATTAAAAAAAAAGAAGAAAAAAGAGGTGGAACCAAGAGAAGCTGTTCTAAGAATAAAAATAGTTCAAACATCTTGATCTGTGGCTTATGTTGACCGTTGACACACGGGATTTTGCAAATTCAGAAAGATTCAAGGATTTGCACTGTAATAGTTTATACTTCACAGATTTGAAGACATCCTAAAGTACCTAAACTTAGTTTTGTTTATAGAAAAGCTGACACTATAGCATGCACAATTTCATCAGAGAACACCGTAATGGGGGGGACTATTCAAATACTTAGGTATTAGATCAACACACTGTTCAACCGGGGCCTTTAAGCCTTTCAAGTATCTAGACCTGCAATATAAAAGAAAAGAAAAAGAAGACAAAACAGAAACCTTTAAAGAAATCTGGCTAACTTTAGGGGTTGTTTACAGAAATGACAGAAGTGTTGAGGGAAGACTTTAAAGTTTTTTTTACTGTTGCTGTGCTGCTGTAATGTTGCTAACGTGATACACGACTGAAGCCCACTAGAGGGAGCCAGAAATATTTTATTGCAATATTGCCAAGTATTTCAGATGATTCCCATTTCTACTTTTTATGCGACTCTAGGAAAGTGTAACATAATGCTGTGTCCCTTATGGCACATTCTAATCTGGATGTCATATACTTATCATAGGTAAGGGTTTGTTCGTGCCCCAAATCCACTAAACATGATCTGTCTCCTGTGTAAGGCAATTATTTGAGGCAGAGCATGCCACCAGTTACAAACTTACACATAACAACTGAGGAAGAAAGGGATGGCTTTATCAGAGAGAAATAGACTGCTGTCTTCACTTTCAATGTGGTTAAATGTGGGTTAGGTCTGGTCCAGAATTGGGAATGAAAACACATATAACTTCACATGCTGAGAAGATAAATTCTTTCATAAAGAAACCATTGTGTCACGATTTAATCTCAACAAAAGTGCCTGTTTAACCACTTTTCTTTCTGAAGCGTCAAACATTTAACCTAGCTCATTTATATAAGCTGCATGAGGTGTCTCCACAGCCCTTGGCTTACTTCACTCAACATTATCTGTAGTATATACTGAAAAAATGAAGGGACAAGCAGAAGCCACATGGAGATGACAGTAGTAAGATCTGCTGGTTTATCAAGGTAAAGTGATAAGAGCTTCCAGCTGTGAGCTGGAATGTAATAACTGCACAGCCTACGTAAAAAAATTTCCTAACAAACTACATACTTTTTGTTAGGCAAACTGCATGTGATTTCTAAGGCACAGGCATAGTTTCCAGGACATACTTCTAGAAAGCCTTTTATTCTCATGAGAACTTCAAATCCTGATGCAAAGTTTGTCAGGACTAAATTATCTTTATAATTAGGTAATATTCTTTGAAAAGTCCGCTAGTTGTTATGTGCAAACTGAAATTGTAGCATGGATGCTTTTCTGAAGAGAGATTACTAGCCTATTCAGTTATTGGTATTCTTCAAGACACTTAGTCTGTGACTTGTTTCCTGTTCTTACTTCATCTGTATTCTCATGTTATGAGTTTTGAAGGACATAAATGACTTAAGGCACAAGACTTTGTATTGTTCTGCTTTATACTGTCAGTTCACATACACATTATGTGTATGTGAAGAGTTTTACCACCTTCCATCTCTTTCCTTGCAAGAGGGAAGGATACAAAAGAACAATAAAGCAGAAAGTGGTCATTAAACTGTAGATACAATTATCTGAGTGAAACACGAAGCAGTACTTATTTTAGGGAAGGCAGTAATTCTCACTAATAACACTTTCAAAGCCTGCTAATTTATACTAGCAGAGAAGGGGAAGCATTCACCTAGCTACCTCAACAGGCTGCTGAAGTAGCAGGACTTTGTATATGTGGAATTTGTAGATATTTTAAAGGAAGAAATAATGATGGAAGTTGTCAATTATATAAAGTAGAAATGTGGATAATTAACCAGATGTGTTTCCTAACAAAGGGGATTATTTGACACTGGAATTAAACAAAAAAACTTTATTTCATTGTACATAACTTTGTTCTTTTTGTAAAATATGGTTGTTCTCTTCAGCATATTGATAAGTAATATATACCTGACTGTGTTAGGTGTCACTAATTCTACTATTATTTTCCTTTTCTATTTTGAAATTCATTAAACTGATGGACTGACATATATGTACAATATTTTTTTAATCTTAGATTTTCTTACTGCTCTGTCAGGGTTAACTGTGGCTATGTCTCATGTAGGTGTAAGATGTGTAGCTGTTGTAGCATGCAACTCAGATCCCAGGCTGGATAGCACAGCATAGCTAGCCGGTCGAGGGAGGTGATTGTCCCACCCTACACCGCACCACCTTGAGTACTGTCTGTAGTTTTGGGTGCCTCAGTATATGAAGGACATAAAACTATTTGAGTGTGTCCAGAGGAGGGTGACTAATGTAGTGAAAGGTCTCCAGGGCAGGACTTAGGAGGAGCGGCTGAGGTCACTTGGCTTGTTTAGGTTGGTGAAGAGAAGGCTGAGGGGTGACCTCATGGCAGTCTACAGCTTCCTCAAGGGGGGCAGTGGAGGGGGAGGTGCTGATCTCCTCTCTCTGGTGAGCAGTGATAGGACCTGAAGGAATGGAATGGAATGAAGCTGCGTGAGGGGAAGTTCAGACTGGATGTTAAGAAAAGGTTCTTCACTGAGAGGGTGGCAAGTCACTCTCCAGGGAAGTGGTCACGGCACCAAGCCTGTTAGAATTCAAGGAGCGTCTGGATGATGCTCTTAGTCATACGGTTTAGTGTTAGGTAGTCCTGAGAGGAGCAGGGAGTTGGACTTGATGATCCTTATGGGTCCCTTCCACCTCAAGATATTCTACGATTCTATGGTTCTTTATGTCTTATTTTCTTGGCTGAGCTTTGCAGCCTGCACTGAGAGCTGTGCTGCTGTGATTACATTCTGAGTCTAGGCAGCAAGTTTATGTTAAGTTGAAGAATGTTTATGTGGGATTCAATACAAGAGTAACTGCATGATAAGCATCACATTTTTTCTATTACCATTCTGTTACATTTCATTACAGTTGGATCTTTCTTTTTTCTCAGACAATTTCAGTAATGAGTGATGACACAGATGCTGTATGTGGTGTAGTTCTGTTGACTTCAATTTAATGCCATCTGCATACAGACCCCAGGCTTATTGTGGTCCTGTCACATTTTCTCCCTTTTTGGACTCTTGTTGATGTTGATATCATGTCTTGTAGTACTAAATAACCTGTGAACATTTAGTGCCATTCATCTTCAGGCAGTTTACAAGCGTTAACTAATGAATATGCTCAGCACCTCTGTGCTGTAGATCATTTGTTATTTTTATTAGCTGGTTCCTTAATGAAGCTGTGACATTAGTACAGAACTTTGAACACAAAGCAGTATAAATAACATCTAATTGAGATTTCAGGCAACAAAAGTCTCAAAAACAAATCACTATAAGGTATTTGAATACTTTTACCAGTGCCTTTGAGAGTAAAAATCTTTATGAAATAAAACAACTTGGAAGGGTCGTTTGGATGATTTCTATTGTGTGCCAAATCTGGTGGAACACGGTACTTATTTTGCCTGAATTAATTATTTAAAAAATATTTAAGAAAATAAGCAAATGATGTAATAATATTTTTTTAAGTAAAACTTAATATTTTTGGACATCCTGGATTTGTGTTCTAAACTGCTAGCATCAATCACTTTTCTATAAAATTGTGAAAAATTAGTAATTCTGATGTCTATTTATGTTACCTTACTCCAGCCATAACTGCCTATTTGTATTTTTCTACCAGAAATTTAACTGCCTTTCCTCCATCACAAATTTTTAATCACAGAATCACAGAATCACCGGGGTTGGAAGGGACCTCTGGAGATACCTAGTCCAACCCCCCTGCCAGAGCAGGGTCACCTAGAGCAGAGCTGATGCTAATCTGTCAGCAAAGTTGCTCTAACAACAGTCTCTACAGAGCGAATTATTTTTTTAGGAATTAAGGGAATAAATAGGCAAAACCAGTTGGATTGAGGAGTTCAAGGAACTAGTTTGTGTGCAGAGATTGCTAGGGATTAGAGTGTAACAATTAACTCTAACTTCTTTGCAGAAGATTAAATGATACAAGACCACCTAGAAATTACTGGTTAAACTGAAACAGTGAGGATTAATTGAATAATGATAGAGAGAGGAAAGCTACAAGCAACTTCCTGGCTAAGTTCCTCAAGCATCAGTACTGGGGGAGATCTTTAATATTTTCACGAGTGGCCTTGGCATAGAGAACAAGAATGCCATAATTAAATACTCTGGTGACATGAAGCTGGGTACTTATCAGTACAGGGGAGCAATGGGATACCATATAATAAAGAACCAGATGACCTTGTGAACTCCAGTAGTAAAAATGAGTGAGATTAAATAGCAGAAACTGTAAAATCAGGAATTTAAAGACTAATAAGAATTTCTACTCTGAACTACAGGCCAGGGGCTCCTGTGTGGCTCAGTCCTGCTCAAGATCCTTGAATTCTGCTTTCCATAGCAGGGTTGCTGTGTCCAAGCTGCTTACTAGGAGCAGTTCTTGCTTCATGCTGTTCTCCTGCGCTGTGTGCTGGCATTCTCTGGGAGATGCTGGTTAGCAAAGGCCTAACTGTACCAGGAAGCCTAAGAATTAACAGTCAATCATGGGTCAGCACCTGTCCCTGTGACATGGTTATGTCTTGCTAGTATAGGCATAGCCTGAGAGAGCAAAATCTATTTGGTCTTGAAAAATGAAAGGAGAGAGGGTGTGTGATTGGTCTCTATAAAAACATCAGGCAGCAAGCACTGAGGAGAGAAAGGAGCTATTTAAACTAAATGACAACACTGTTATAAGAATAAATAGCAATAAACTAGCTTGGAATAAATGAGAACTGGAAATTAAAAGGCATTCTTTCCATTGTAGCTGTAGGACTTGGAAAAGGGTTTTGACAGATTTTTGCCCCGTTATTTCTAGTTAATTTTAAGATGGAACTTTATTAAATTTTACAGTTGTTAAAAAAAACGCTGTTGCCTGAAGCAGCAGGCAACTGGAATCAATATATGAGGTCTCATTTTAGCCACTATTCTTATTTAGTGAGCTTAAACTTGCTGAAAAAAGTGACAACAAATGTATGCTCAGTTCTCGTGCTTTCTTAAGATTCTTACAAACCTGAACCATTGGTAAATGTGGACCTCGGTCAGCTTGTACATTTTCAGTATATTATATAATTGTGCAAGTTTCCAAGGTTAAAGGAAGACTTTGTGGAACTGTGGTGCAGATTCTGTTCACTTATGGCAGGTTTCTTTCCTGCCAAAACCCACCACACTTATTTAATTGGCCCTCATTGCCCTGTAGAGTACTGTGTGGGCTTACAAACTCTGTTTTGGAAGCAGCACAGCTGCATTTGCTGGGATGTAACACTCACAGGTGTGTACTATGTCCAGATGACACCCAGTTTCACATTAGCATTTCCTCACTGGAAATCTTTACACCATCTAGTTCTTCATGAAATCATGAAAGCTCATGAAAGAAGTTGTATATGGTCAATATGGCACTGCAGGAATTATGCACTATTTCCATTGGCATTGATTAGAAACACTTTGGAGTGGACAGTGTTGAGTTGTGCCTGTGCCATAATGAAAAAAGCAAATTAGTGCCTTTACAGATCTTGAAGAATATCAGTTATTTTATATGGGAACTACTCCTTTTCATACAATATACTTTAGGAAGGATATGCTCTGCCTTATATTAGCCCACCTAGATTAGTGTTCCAGCTAACAGTTTCTAGTCCTACTGCACATGTAGAGGTCTTTATCACATTTTTTTGAACACAAATAATCTGTTTTCCTAATCAGATATCTTATTCACTGATTGTACTCTTGGTTTTTAAAAAACGTATGAACCAAATTGCTAGTATATGCCTTAAGGATAGTAAAAAAAATGATACAAGAGAGATGCACTGTCCCATTAGGACAAGTGCACTGTTACTACAAAAGAGTGAGCATACCTTTTTCAAATTTTAGTCACTTATAATATTTTTCTCTTATGATTAAAAGAATCGTGTATACATACAGTATCAAATGCATGCACAAAAAGGGATATAATAATTTTTTGCTAACTTGGTTGTTTATGGCCATCATAACTTTTTGTACATAATATATCCATTCACCACAAACTCAAATGTGTAGGATGGTCACCCTCTCAATATTCAGAATTTTTGTGTGCAAATGCACATATCCTTTAAAATATATGTAAAGATGTTAGTCTTGTACTAGTATTGTAAGCTTTCTCACTTCTATTAGCCACTGTTGGAATCCTTGTGGTATTTAATACAATTTTGGGGATGGGTATCCCTGTGTCATTATGGATATAGGGCCAAAAACATTGTATCAGTTTTGGCAGTTGGTCAAATTGATTGTAACTTTATTCCTTGCATGAAAGTGAAAGTACCATAGCACATACTAATGGCATAGTAAAATAGTGAAAAATAGGTGATGTTTATCAACAGTCACAAATTCAGAGATTATCTTTGCTGCTGTAATATACTTCATCGACTAAATGCATTAATTTCACAGAAGGATATGTTGTGACACAAAGGATGAAGGTATCCCACAGGTAGAGTTGAATGAATAAGGTAGAGTTGAATGGGTAAATACTAAGATATAACCTCTGTTTGCTATAGTGCAGTATCAGAAGAAGCTACCATGCGATGACAATAATGTTATTAATTTCTTTCTGGAGGATATGAAATCTTGCAGATTCATTTTGCTTTGAAAGAGAAGCAGTAAAATTGATCGATATCAAATACACAGCCAAACCATCTTCAAGGTATATTTCACAGTAGTGTAACCACTGCAAGGAGTTTTTGTTCTCAGTTACAATCAAATAAATCCGGAGTAGTTCTATTGAATGTAAAACAGTTATTTGGGTTTATTTTTATGTAGAAAAATAGTTACTAAAATGCAGTTGCAAGTCATCATAGAGTCATTCAGTTTGGAAGTGACCTGGGACTTATATAGTCCAACCTCCTGCTCAAAGTAGGATTGACACTGGAAAAGAAAAAACTATTAAGTTTCAAAAAAGAATAGACGCTTGGAAAGAAAGCAGGAAAAGAAAAACAAGATTTCTTTGAAAAAAAGGTAGAAATTGATGATGGGTGAGCCCTCATGTTTACATGATGATGACTTATCTGTACAGTCAGAGCAGTAAAATGAATTGGAAAAGTTTCTGCTTCATTAAAAATATATCAAGACTCTGCTGTTTACAATGTATAAGCATAAAGTAGGTATGATTTATTCCATTCACTCCAAAATAATGGATTGGTGTCTTTAACATAGATCTTAGTAACTAGAAAAGATGCATCAGTAATCTGGACCTGAACGTCTAGAATGACGTCTCTATAGATGAGCCCTAAATCCTCCAGCCATTGTAAAAGTCTCTATGTTTTCCAGAAATATGAATGTTGGCTATGGGTAACATGATATGTATAAGTGTTACACAGTCATAGACAGTTGCTTCTGTCAAAAAAAAAAAAAAAAAAAAAATTAAAAATTTTAAAGGAAGTGCCTCATAGAAAGGAATACAAACTTTCCCTCATCAATAATGGAAATCATTACTCTCAGCTGCAAGAGAGAATGCTGATTTCAGATGGCTGGGGAAAGTGAATTATTGTTTTTTAAAGCAAACATGAGCCTTTTTTTTTGTGGTATATCCACCAAATGGTGTATCCACCAAATCCAAATGTATAGGATTTTTTATGTTAGCTAACTTCAAGAAGTCTTCTATTCTAGTTTAAAGTGCTTTGAACTGTAAATAATATGCAGAGTACTAAAAAGTTTTACTTCTGACAAGGATAATTAATAGTGCTGTTGTATTTTACTGGAAAATACACCTTGACTACTGTGTTCAATTTTGGGCCCCTCACTACAAGAAAGACATTGAGATTCTGGAGCATGTCCAAAGAAGAGCAACGAAGCTGGTGAAGGGTCTAGAGTCTTATGAGAAGCGGCTGAGGGAAATGGGGTTGTTTAGCCTGGAGAAAAGGAGGCTGAGGGGAGACCTCATCGCTCTCTACAACTACCTGAAAGGAGGTTGTAGTGAGGTGGGTGCTGGTCTCTTCTCTCAATTAACAGATGATAGGGCAAGAGGAATTGGCCTCAGGCTGCACCAGGGGAGGTTTAGACTGGATATTAGGAAAAATTTCTTCACTGAAAGGGTTATCAAGCATTGGAACAGTCTGCCCAGGGAAGTGGTTGAGTCACCATCCCTGGGGGTATTTAAAAGATGTGTAGATGTGGCACTTAGGGACATGGTTTAGTGGTGGCTTTGGCACTGTTAAGTTTACGGTTGGACTCAATGATCTTAAAGGTCTTTTCTAACTTAAACATTTCTATGATTCCATAAAACTTTTGGGGATTTTAATGTATTCAGAAACAAACATATAACTGGAAAAGCAGATCAATCTCATTTTCTGGGGAGACAATGTTCAAAGTGACCCTTGCAGTTCCAGAACCAGGAGACCAACTGATTAGACTTATAGTTCTTTAGAAACACTGTTTTATTTCAAATAGGCCAAATTGGGAAAGATCGGTGTAGAATCATAGAATCTAAGGAAGGTGAGGAAGATATCATTGAGCCCCACTTATACTAGGGCCACATTAGCCAAAAGGGCATAGATTTGCTATATAATCCTAACTTCCATGGCTATACAGAGGAAAATGACTCATGTTCCTGAGTGCCAATGCTGATTTGGCAGTGTCTATTCCAAGTCAACACAGTGACTAATGGGGAGATGAAGTACTCTTTCCTCGAAAAAACTTCCTTGGTACAGAATAGCTTCAAACATTGCTCTGCTCCATGATGTAATGAAGTTGTTTTGCATCTGTGACAGATTAGAAAAAAACCAAGGGACGAATTTTAGTATGTTAGTAAACTTGATTGTAAACCTTGATGTAAACCTTGATGCTGGACCCAAGCAAAGAGTTCTCCTACTTTTCCATTTTGCTCCCCCTCCCTTTCAGTGCAGTATTCTTGTTACTGTGTATGATGTTTAAGGGATTGTATCTTACATGGAATATGAGGACAAAAAAAAAAAAAAATTTAAACCAAGTGACATCTTCTGAAGAACTCTAGCAGCAAGCACAACAGTTAATAAAAAGCTAATATATTACGTGCTTCTGCCAAGAAGATGAACTCTAGGAGATCTGGTAAAACCATAATAATAAACCTTACTGTCCTATGGGAGCCTTCCAGTACAATTTTGCACCTCTGCAAACCTGCAATTCAAAGTAATGTTCTGAAGGCTGATGAGTAATTATTTCTTAGATTGTAGCATCTAAGCTATCAAACTCAGGCTGGTATGTAATCAAATATACTGTGTCTTTTAATCTGATCTTAAATAAAGTAAGATTTCCATTTTGTTCTTAGAAGCTAGTTTTAGGCCATCTATAATTATACTTAGGGGAACAGTGAATGGTATTTTGTAAGTTAGCTGTCTTTTCATGTAATGTATCTGAAAATATTAAAATGATTGTAATACTATAGCTTTTTATTAAATTACTTTTTTTTGCTTTAAAATGTCTGCAGATGTAATTTCTTTATAAATCTCTTTTCTGTTTTATTGAATTTAAAGCAGTGTGTGAAGTGTGTTTTGAAGAATTTAATCTACTAGAAAAATTTTATTTAGGACAATACAAAGGAGTGGGTTTTTGTGCATTAATTATGTTAGCAGAAGTTAGAGCATATTATAGAATAATCTTGTAAAAATTGGTGAAGAAATCAAAAAATAGTTGGAAGTTGTTCTGTGTATGGAATTAATCTTTGCGAATGGAAGCATCGTGGAAGGTTTGAAGTCAATCTGTCTAATCTGAATTCGGAATAGTTCTTTTCACTTTTGTTTATAAAAAAGAATCCTAAAAAAGCCAAATTAAGAGTTAATATGAAAATGTCAGGCTAGATATATTTCGTGTGGTTATTTTCACACTTTAGAGGAGAAATTTATTCAAAAAGAACTTCAGCAATTCTTATCCTAGGCACTAGGTGGTGTTTCAGCCTTTTGTACTGAAATGCACATCTCGATACAGTACCACTAGCACTTTAGATTCTAGTTTTAAAGTAGTATTTAAATAGTAATTAGAGATGTTGGAAAGCAGACTTTTGTCCATTTTTTCCTTTTCAAATTGGTGGTGTTCCCATGCTGAGAAGAACTGATACCCACAAATCGCAACACTGATGTTCGTGTACAAAATGTGTTCACGACTGTTGAACTCTTTGGAGTTCAGGTTAGGAGATCTGAAAATGGGTCGCATGCCTACTTTACAGTGCAGATTTCTGTTGTAAGGGATGAACCCTTTTTAAATTACTGTTTTAGAAGGAAAACTTCTGTGGTGCTTCTTTGCAGATATGTCAAAATGCACGTATTAATCATGCAATCCACTGGTGTAGTCTCCCCTTCCCCTCTCTGCTGTGCTGCTGTCAGTCACATGAAATGCTCTGTCCTGGTGGGGACTTGGCAGGGACAGAGCTGCTCGGCGTGTGTGTGACCTGCTGAGCGCTCTGTCACAGGCCCCTGGGGGCAGAAGGAGAAATCCTGTCCGGGAATATGCCACCTTCCCGTCTGTGCTCTTATGATACTAGCTTGCTTGTGTGTCTGTCATTTAATTGAGAGGTCTGCACTGTAAATTACCAGTGTTTTTTAAATTGCAAGAATGCTTCTACATGCTACAATAAGATGGAGAAGTCAGTTTAGCCCTCTACTCATTGAAGGCTTGAATTTTTTGGTGCTCACCGAAAGCACGTAAAGTTCTGTGTGTGTCTGACAGTTGCCATTCTGCTCATTGTGTGTGATTATTTGAAGCTAAAATTATAACTGCTTGGGTCAACACTATGGAAGTCTGCATGTTGAAAGTACGTTGGAAATAAGGCTTTATCAGAAATGTTGGCTATAAATATTATGAAACGCTCAGAAAGGCAGAAGAAAATCTGCAGAAATGCATAAATATATGCATTTTTCATGCTGTGTGTTTGAATTTTTTTCAACATGAAATACCTTAAGTAAATTTTTCTTTTCTTTTTTTTTTAATTGTGTTTGTTTCATGAGGTGCTTTCATTTTAAGTGCTCATCTTGTTTCCTGCAGGTCTGACCCAATTACTCTGGTAGTCTGTAAGAAACATTGCACAATGGAAACAGCTGGAACCAGTTTGACTTCACTAGGGCCTGGGAGATAACATAATGTCTTCCTTAAAGTGTCACTGACAGTCAGGGAAAAACAGCTTCCAAGACGTAGAGATGGAAATAAAATACGAGATGATGATACAGTAGATAGCGACAACAAAGATAGGCATAACATCTTTAATCGGGGACTGAGTTCGATTGAACTTCTAACATACAATGTTTGCTTGTTTCATATGGGTCTCACAGCACTAACAATTGCTTTGCTCTGTTCTGCTATACGTTGTCATCTACCTAGTTTGGCAGGAGCTGACATTTGTGTTGAAACAGATCACTAAATTTTGTGTGTCATGGGGAAGAGGTTAGGTCAGGAGTACTTTTCCTGATTCTGCTTTTAGAGGAGGAGATATTAAATCATGTTCATTCAGAAGGACCTCTCATTCTATTGAGTACAAGGGAATAATACTGGTCATCCTGGAGTGCATTGTCCTGGGACAAAACGTGGCTGTCAGCCAAGGACATAGTTGCTGAAGTGTTTAGACTGTGATACCTATTTTTTGTGACATTTTAACATCTACTAACAGAAGGAAAAATAGCACACGAAAACTTTGGGGGATTTTGTCTTGCAGTCATTCAAATTGTTATATATTTGTATACTTAAATAATTGTTTCAGATCAGGTCCTTTCATTGTGCTGACACATATATGGAAAGTTTAAAACTTCTTTCAGCTATGTACAAACCGAGCAGAAATATTAAAGGCTTTTAATTGCTATTGATTAAAGAGGGCAAAAATACTTCTGTCTTTGGTGCCGAAATTTCAGTTTCATATACTTTCTAACTTAATTAGCAAAGGTAAAACAGACCTGTTCTTACATTAGTATTTTAATGATGACCAGGCCTGAAGCATACGCAGTATTGACCTTTGTTCTCAGGACATCTAACCTACTTCAGAGAGCAAGCTGCTACTCAGAGACTCTCTCTTTTTTACCCTCCATGCTTTGATAGTTTGTTCTGTCTTGTTGAAATAAGCAGACATGAGTTCTCAAAGATGGAGTATCAGCACTATAAAAAGTTAAGAAGGGAATTTACCAGGATGAAGCATATTGTCACCATTAAAATGGGCAAGTGATACCTCCTTTTCCTGCCCCAGTCTGGCAGTTTGTGAATGAGGCAGTCAGTGACTTTGAGTACAACCATACATCCAAGTAGCCTTCTAAATGAAGCTTTCATCAGAACATTTTTGGTGAGACTTGACTAGACAGTACAGCCCAAATTTTCTTTTAGATAGCTGCCGGGAGAATAAAAATAAGATACATATTGCAGCTTCTGAAACCTTTTCTGGTGGACTAAGCTAGATATATTGTGAGGTAGAAACTATATTTTCCATGTTATTCAACCATGGGGCTAGCTGCATTTAAAAGAATAATGAAGAGCATTTATTGTAAGCCTTTGAATGTCCTGTACAGTAAACCCTTGAAAAAGAGGCAGCTCAGTGTAGGATTAGAACTGGAGGCATGATAACTAGATTGAAGGCCAAGTGTAGACATTCAAGGAACATGTAGTAAAAATGATACAATTTTGTCTGTGAACTAAGACAAAAATATATAAAGTACAGGGAAGCTGAGTTAAGGCTAAAGAAAAATTAAGATTAAGGAGTGAAAGACTAAACTTGTGGTGAATTAATGCTATCTACAATCCGAATTTTAAGATAACACAATAACCAGTTTGAATGTGCTATTGTACTAATAACTGGTCTGTTGTATTTGATTCATTGCATCCTGATTTATTCTCATGTAACATAAGAACTGAATGTGAAATTAACTTACAGATAATTGGCACTGGCAATTTCCTGCACTGCCATGTGACTAAGGTGATCAGATACAAAAGCTTTGCAAGCAAGTACATTTTAGAATATTAAACAATCTCATTACTATGCGCAAGCTCTCACAACTGGGAAACTGCAATCATTTTATCAATTTAGTAAGAATACAGTGAAAGCTAAATCTTGGCTATGAAGTGGAGATTTTTTTTTTTAACTTTATTTTTAAAATGGCTTTAATTTACAATAGCTTTGCAAATCAAGTCACTTCTTGAAGTCAGCTTCTTCACGTAAATACAGACCACCACTGAAGTAAATCAGAACATTTTTGAGAATTGTAAAATTACTTGTTTGCAACAACAGAGGATCTACTCCAAAGTTCCTTACTCTGACTTAGTAATAGAATGGATGCAATGTTTAATGAATTTTTTATTCCTTTCTTTTTTCTATAATCCTGTCATCCTCAACCTATAGTCTTCATTTTCAAATCTTACATTTACTGCCATTGGAATGTCAATAGGTAGATCTTTTTCATTTATACAGCTACTACCTGTGGTTTTCCCTTGTATTATAAATTGTGAAGCAAAAGTAGAATAAAAGTATTTTTTTATTTGTATTTTTTTCTAAAACAATTTCCTCCAAGGTTTTACAGACATATTTTATTGTGCTGTGGTTAAACTATTGTGATTTGAATAGAAAGAATTAAAATAGTATTCTTTCTTTCTTTGGAAATGGCAATCAGCTGATGTATGCTTGGTGAAAGCCTTGTATACAGTGTTCACAAGCTAACAGATTTTCCATTTACATATGTCTGAACAGGTAATGTGGGTATGTAACTTGTGCCGAAAACAACAAGAAATCCTCACAAAATCAGGAGCCTGGTTCTATAACAGTGGATCAAATGCACCACAGCAGCCTGACCAAGACGGTATTAGAGGTCTGCGGAACGAGGAAGCACCTCAAGAGAAAAAAGCAAAGCTGCAGGAGCATTCACAGTACCAAGGACCATCAGGTGATGTATCCACACAAGTTTTGGACAAAAACAGATCTCAAGGGCTCACAAGACAAGACTCAATTAAAAATGGTTCAGGAGTAAAGCATCAAGTAACAAGTGACACAACATCGGACAGGTAAGAAAGTGTTTAATTTTTATACTGATAAGATCTGCTGAATTTATGCTACAAATTTTATATTATCTTTTTAAGTTTTATCTTATTTTATTCTGTAGCCTATAAAATACAGTGTGCTTTTTGAAACAATCCTAAGAAGCAGCAGCTGAGGAGTCTCTTACTGTGTTCAGATGGTCATGGACAATGTGTGTTCTTCATTCCTTCTCATTAAAAAAATAACATGGAAAATGATAGTTGCAGTGTGACTGAGGTTGTCCATGTGCTTGCAACTTTGTCGAATCATAGTCATTGCGTTGTACAGAATGTTACCATATTTCTTTTGTGGCCACTAACTTTATAGCAGAATTTTAGTAATCCAAAACAGAGCTCAAAAAGAGCAGGGTAATGGAAGATGATGGCTGTTCAGGCTACTGAATTAAAACATCTGGTAGTACTTGCAGTATATAGTATTGAAGAAAAATTTTCGTGTGATAACCTGAGTCTTTTCATGGTTTCTCAGTTTCTTGCTGTTAGTTCTTGTCATCAGTATGAAAATTTTTTCTTCACTGGTTTATCTCAGTGTTACTTGGCATTGGTTGAAACTGTGGCTGTTTCAATGCTAATGTAGTAGGATGTAGTTTAGCAAGAGGCTGGAGCTAGAACTTCCCTCGCTTTTTCTTGGTGTGATTGTACCAAAAGGCACCAGAAGGCTCTCAACCTCTGCGGCCACATTTTACTGGAACACAAAAGTAAAAACTGTTTCATTGAATAAGTTTAATTTCTTTCTAAGCAAGACCAGAATAGAACTTTAAATATTGTAGGAAGGGAAAGAAAAGAGGGAGCTTGCTCATGTTTCCATGGAAATGATACCCTCTCTCTCCAGAGACCTCCACCTGCCTTGGAATTTGGCAGCCAGAGGAGTATAATCTCGTAGCCTTCCTCTGCTGCCCAGCTATGACCTCGTTACAATATTTATTCCTCAAGCTTGAAACAAGTTAGACAGCTATAATACCTTTCATGGCTAATATAATTAAAATTGTTTTCTTTTCCCTCACCTCTTCCATTCCACCATATTTTATTTCCTATTTTTGGTCTTATTTGGGAACAAATTGAATGTAATTAATCTAACCCTTTTTGTTTTACTTATTCTGCCTGTTTCCCTTTGCTCTGATTTCAGCTGATGGGTTCAGTATTTAATTGCTCTGAGTGCTCCTCAGTTATGTGCATGGACTCTGAGAAATACAGCTGGCAGCTTAACTTGATGCTGAGGAGCAGGAGAGAGTGACTTATTCTGTTGTAGTTCTTCATTCAACTCTGAAAGTGTTTTTATATAATATGCATGCAGAAAGAGAGAGGGAGAGAAGGATATGCAAATAAATATATAATTCAGATATGTAATATGCATTTATCCTAAGCAGAGTTATATTATTAACATGGACAGTATAAAGTAATATTTACCAACAGGAGGAATGTAGACTACGCCTAAAATCAGAACAATTCTGGTGATTGTGATCACTTCTACTCAACATATTGTTTAAATTCAGATTGTTTTTTCAGTGATTATCCCCTTTCTGTTTTAGTTGGATACTAATACTGGTGTTTCCTAATCAACATATACAAGTATGCTGAGAATATAATATATATGACATTCTATTGAAGGTTAGAGGGTCTTCTGAATAATTTTCTTCCCTAATGTTCCTCACATTGACTGTCTTTCTGTTGTGGGAAGTAATGAAAAAGAGTCCTCCTTAATGCCCAGTCAATGTCTGATTGGTCAAATGGGCTTTTAGAGGAGAATATCAACATCTCTGAGAGAGACTATCCCAGAATTCAAGGATGGATAGGCCTTAAGTTTGGACCTCTATATGTTGTGGTGCCATTACTACTCTCAGCAATAATACTGGGAAGGCTTACATTTTTAGTACATTCAACCACTGTTAAAAGCAGAAGATAATATATTATTATCTTTATAATGAAGTCACGCATAGAATATGTATCATAATTTGATATAATTTTAATATTAAAATGTATAAATCCATATATGTTCTACTTACTATTATTGATTATTAAGAAAACTCATTTTGTGCGTTTGAAACTTGCAGTTGTGGTCAAGCAATTGTATATAACTTTTCCTAAAGGCTTCTGGCACATCCAAAGAGCAACAAAACTGGTGAGGGTTTTAGAGCACAAGTCTTATGAGGAGCGGCTGAGGGAACTGGGGTTGTTTAGCCTGGAGAAAAGGAAGCTGAGGGGAGTCCTTACCGCTCTCTACAACTACCTGAAAGGAGGTGGTAGTGAGGTGGGTGTCGGTCTCTTCTCCCAAGTAACAAACGATAGGACACGAGGAAACAGCCTCAAGTCGCACCAGGGGACGTTTAGATTGGATATTAGGAAAAACTTCTTCACTGAAAGGGTTATCAAGCACTGGAACAGTCTGCCCAGGGAAGTGGTTGAGTTACCATCCCTGGGGGTATTTAAAAGATCTGTAGTTGTGCCGCTTAGGTTTAGTGGTAGACTTGGCAGTGTTAGGTTAATGGTTGGACTTGATGATCTTACAGATCTTTTCCAACCTAAACGATTCTATGATTCCATGATTCTATGGTCTTCTTTCATCTTTTCTGGATGCTTCATGTTACCTTTTTTTTTTTTTTTTTTTTTTTTTTTTTTTTTTTTAAGTGAAAGAACCAGCCACTAGAGAAACATGTTATATGGGAGACCATCATGACAGGTTTTGGGTTTTTTTTCTGTTCGTAAATGAATTCTATGCAGAAATTGAGCTACTCTAGTATGGTAGCCCATTTGTCTGGATTTGCGAATTCTAGGAGGAACACATAGTGATTCAAAATATCCAAAATAATAGGGAAATAACCATAAAAGTCTGAAATATTTCAAATTGGTTGTTGTTTATCTTGCACAGTGTCAGTAATAGAAGTAAGTAGAAAGTGAGAACTATATCGTCGGTTTTATTTTTCATCCCAAACACACTAGTTTTGATCCCCAAAATAATTTAAAAAGTTAAAAACAGTAAAACACTTGTGAAAAAAGTATTGCTAAGACTCTATGTACTTGGGTTCTTATGATTTGAATAGAAAGACAAGATGTCATTTTTTGTGAAATTTTTTTGAACATTTGCAGCATCCTTTGATGTTGCAGCAATCTTTACTTAGCAGTTCTTTATATCAAGTAACATGTGTCTTGGTCATCTGGAGACAAGTTGATCGTGGAGTAAAGGGCAGCATTCAGTCCCTGAATCTCAAGAACATCAATGCCATTTCTGTATCATTCGTTACTACATCTTTTTTGGTTGTGCTTTTATGTTTTTCCATTCTTGAGTAGTAATTACCACTTTTTTTTCCTGTTTTCTTTAGTAGTTTTATTCTTCATTAAAATAATATTCATTGTTTCAATCGTTAGACTAGTGTTCTATTCCCTTGCAACAGTCCCATTTGCAATCAATAGATCCTAAACTGTTCAGACAGACAAATAGGTACTTTATTATAGATCCTCTTTGACTGATCTGAAATTTGCTGCCTTAAAGAAGTCTGGGATGATTTTGGATTGCATATTCTCCAAGGACGTTTTTCGTATATTGCATCCATTGCAGAGGAAAAGAGAAGTCAAAAACTATTCAGGAGCAAGTTGTACTTACCACCAGCCAAACAGTTTTCCATTATTAAATTTTATTCTAGTTCATATCCAATATTTATAATCTGCCTTACCATGTTTTTACTGCTTTCTGTGTAGTAAACCCATGGAGAAGGCAGAGGCAGCAGGCATGCCATAGGATCCAGTGTTAGATTACTTTCAGTAATTGACCGTCTTATATTTGACATTGTTTGAGGTGAAACTAGCATAGATTTTGTGTTAAGGGCAGCTGAGAAGTAACCATATATAGTGGTTTTCACAGACTTAACCTTGTGAGCAGAGTATGGATGCTGATGTAGTATAATGCTAGACTCTGTGAAAACTGCCAAATGATGTGAATCAAGGAAATGCAAAATATTACGCTATGTAATCCATAGACTCGAAAGGTCCATTCTGAGGTCTGCTGTGCACAGATGGTAGATTTATGGCTGTATATACACTGCAGTTCTTTGATTTGTGCTATGCAATTTCACATTAATTCTGGATTATATAAAGGGATCTTTTTTATTTTATTTTGATCAAAAGCATTCATGTACTGTATTGTTTCCAAGACCTACGCTACTTATAATTCAATACATTATGTTTTATTTCTAACAACAAAATTGTTTGAATAGGCATAATCTTTTTTGAGTCATTTTGTAGCAGGCAATCAGCTTGTGAAATGGTTGATTTCTTCATTCCAAAGCCTAAGCCAAAGCAAATGTTTATAGTATCCTATTAAAATGTGTATAACATCCTAATAATAAAAGCCAGGGAACAGGGAACCTTAATGCTGATACAAAGCTTTTTTATGTGTCATTTCTGTTTGCCTGAATTGTTAGATCTTTAGGTGGTGTTGCCGTGCTTGAGTTGTAACATAATTATTTTTCTTGCTCTTGGTAGGATCCAATGTAAAGTCATTTCATTCATTTTCCACATATGAATTCAGTGTTTTAAACTGTAGATCTTCTGTGACATTCTAGAGGTGTTGCTTCACAAACCTCTTTTCTGCGTACCTGGCATTTCACAATGCTTTTTAAACAATAGCTCTCTTAAGTAGAAACAACACATGCCTCTTCCCAGTGCAAGGTTATGATGACATAATTATTTCTAATGTAATGCCTATCTGAAAAGATGTTATGTAGTTCAGGTAGATGGGAATAATTGAGTGTTCTG
The DNA here is from genome assembly GCA_008921705.1 of Burhinus oedicnemus. Taxonomy (NCBI): domain Eukaryota; kingdom Metazoa; phylum Chordata; class Aves; order Charadriiformes; family Burhinidae; genus Burhinus; species Burhinus oedicnemus. Next base: position 389,974 of record VFFE01006375.1, on the reverse strand, counting down.
GGTTTTTTTTTCTTTTTCTTTTTTTCCCCTAATCCATCCTGTATGAATCCAAAATGATTTCTAAAATTTGAAAATGTTAAGTTTGAATTTACAATATATATTTGTCATGCATTCTATTACTGTAAGAAAAGCTCTCCTCAAGGATATTTTTCATGAGATTCAATGCAAAAAAAAAAAGTGAAAATATTGTGAGAAAGTTTGTTAAGCCAATTTATCATTGCTGCATCTATCAGAGGGTGAGCCATGTCAAAAAAAGAGAATTGATTCTTGGTACCTGTAAAGATCATGATCTGTAAGATCATGGTTTGGAGCAAGACTAATGAATAAAGCTGTCTGAACCCTTTTCAGATTAACTGTAAGGATATGAGATTAAATAATAAAAACCAGAAAGAAAACAACAAATTGACAGAGTGAGCAGCTGCAGAGTTGCACAACAGCAGTATTTTTTTTCCAGGCCAGCAGACACAGATGAAATATATCCTCCTTCCCTCCTCCTTCCCTTCTCCTTTCGAATACACGTATGGATTTTTGGGGCTTATTTTCTATCATCCCTTTTCTTTTATCTGAGGAAAAAAGAGGATCTATATGATGGTATCCACACACTAGAGTGGGTTTGGAAGATGTGTTTTATTCCAGGTAAGAGCAAACAAGACTGTTGAGGCTACTTGGATCTGAAAATGCAGGTTTTGTGCATATATTCTTTATGGAATGTATACACGTGCTTCCCATATATAAAGGTTTTATTCTATTGCGTTACCAATGGCAGGAGAATGAAAGTGGTCCCCTGTGTCCCTTTGCTTCCGTTCTTGGAAGGAATGCAAGTATGAGTTGGCAGCGTAGGCTCTGTCTTTTGGGACTGTAGTTGGGGATGTCAGGGTGTGAACAGAGGGGAAAAAAGAGACCAAAATAAGAGGGAAGAGGAGGAGAGAGAGGAAAAAGCAGGCATAAGCTAGCTGAGAAACATCAAAGAGCAGCATGAATTAAATAAATGAAAATGTGTGTCCATCTGTTTCATGTTATATCTTTTTCAAATGGCTCTTCTTTAATTCCTGGATTATGAACAACTGATACTGAGAACATCACTGATGGTAGTTTATTGCAATTTAAAATATGACAATGTAATGTTAAAGAATCAGTCAATTACATTTCTTTCTGAAAGGCAGAAAACTGGCAATTTCCCAAGATTATCACTATTTTTCTTCCGCAACACTTATGACACAGCACTATAGTGCAGCTTCTGATTTTGATTTTTATTGAGTACCTGAGCTGAGAGATCTTTAGCCCAGATGTCTTTAAAAAGCATATGAACTTTACTCGAACCTGTGGAAACTAAGCCTATTTGAAAGCAATCTCAAGTAAAATAGAGGCATTTTAACTTTTTTATCTATGTTTTTCTACCTGCTGACATATTTAAAGACAGTGAGAAATATTAAAAGAATTGTATAGAGACAGTGTTTAAAATAAGGGAGTTGGTATTCAAGAGTCAGACTGACAATGCTGTGTGCAGATTTGTTTCTGTCCAGAAGTATCCATTAAGGACAACAGTGTCTCTAAACTTTTTAGAATTCTTTGTGTAAGAATTAACTGACATGATTTTTTTTTTAAACATTTTGACCCCCACAGTAGAAAAAACCCAAAATTGCTAAGAAAGCATAATGATATTCTTTCACTTCATGAATAAATCTAATACTTCGTACAAGTATTTTGCAGGAAGAGTTTAAAACTGAATCAATATTCTTTTCCATGCATGACTGCAAAGAGCTGTCACTGACCTTCCCTGGTGCTAGAACAGGATGCAAAATTTGGGCATTAGAGGTACCCTATTTTTAAGATATTAACTAAAGATTTAAGTTTTATGGGATCTGAACTGGATTCAAATAAGATTTTATCTTCATCTTCCAGCTCCTGTTCCAGCATTTTTCACCACTTTGATAGTCAGTCCTTGGAGCTGTAAAGTGAAACCAATGTCAGTCTGAAGACTGTAGTCTCAGTTGTTTTGCTTCTGTTTCTTGTGCTGTCTTCCATTTTAGAGTATGCTTTGTATGATTCTTGAGGTAATAACTTAGAACAAATGAGTTAGTTTCTTCTTCACAGGACTCCTCTTTTAATTATTTCATTCCTCTACATACAGAGGTAGGGGTGTGGATCAACATTTCATAGCTATTCCAGTTTTCAGGTAGAAGCTAAAGCTACGCTTATCTGCTGTCTCAATCTGGAATGGCATAAAAAAGAAATTAACGATAGCTATGGCCAGAGGAAGCAATAGAAATTTGTGGGAAGGGAGCCAGAGAAAATGCAGTATTTAATTATTGAAAAGAAGTATCTTGGGTCCAAGAAAGTCAGAAATCCTTCAGTGCAGAAGTTTTAATGAAATAATTAGGCGCTTATGACAAGGATTAAGCTACACCTACTTACGAGGATGAGTAAGGAGTTTGGTACCATCTGTAATGTCTACATGCAGAGTCTCTGTAAGAAGTTCCTGAATGGTATTGACATTGTCTATTAGCAGCCCGGAGTACCTATAGCAGGCATACTATGTTTTCCCCTGTTATTAATAGGTTGCTATGGGTTATAGCATGTCTATTCTATTCTAACTTCTGGAAAAGAGGGGGAGCTTTTTCTCTCTATGACCTTTGCAGAACTGTCTGTCTTCTGAGCAACAAAACTGCTTGTACAATTCTGTTTGTCTCCTAATGTCAGTTTTGTGGGTCTCCTGCTCATGTGAATAGTGACAATGCTAACACAGTATTCAGAACTTGCACAGCCACACTGTGACTTCAGTGTGGTTTTTCTGGGATATGCATTGCTTCCCTCCTTCCACTTTATTTCCCCTAATGTAGCAGAACAACCAATGAGCTAGCTGTTCCTAATTTTTTCCTGATGATGCTCTATTAAAATAAAGACTGTTTTGGTTTTTTTTTAAAGCCAGCCTTTATCTAGCTGTAGAATCTGTACTGAGTAGTGTTGGGCCTCTGACCAGTGGTAGATACAATTTGGGATCCTTTTTTTAGAGAAAGCTAATCTTTTTGGAGAAGAGAGAAAGGGAAGAGGAAATTTCCCTAACTGCAGCAGAAGTAACCTATCTTAATAAACAGTCTAAAACTGCTGTGTTTCTTTTCAAGCATTAAAAAGTGTTTTAATTAAACACATAAAGAGATTGAATTCCAGCTTTAAGTGACAATCTGAACTCAGCAGCAATCATTCTCTGCAGTGAGCAAATCTTATGTTGGTTTTAAGGAATTTCATTTTCACAATTTACTGTAAAGTGCCTTTTCAAAAATAATTTCATTGCAATATGATGTTTGTATTTTGCTTACTGTTAGTAATTAATTGATTTTTTTCTTAATTATGCATATTTGTTGCATACTGCATACTGAAAACTAGCACTGCCTATTGGAATTTTTTCACGCTTATGCAGAATGAGCTCAGGGAAGTCTTGATATTTAGTATCTTTGAAGTGGAGTTTGGCCTTCCATTGCAGTGTTATGCTTCTGTATATCACAGCTTTGTCTTTAACCATGCTAAAAGACCATTAATAATCTAAATCTGTAAACACAGTTCTCAGCTGCATCAGAATATTGAACATTTTTATTAAGTACTAACTATAGCTAACATTTATGGAATTAAATGTAGGTTTGCTTTTAGCTAAGTTGTCCCTGAAAGAAAGCTATACCAGAGAAAAAATGAGTAGCAACATTTTTAATTTAATTTTTTAAATTAATGCGGCCAGCACGTTTCTGGGTTGACCATGTCTTCTTAAAGTACTGTTTTGTTGACCTTGCACAAACATGAATGTTAGAGCTCACTGTGTGTTTGTAATCCTTAGTTGTGCTGTGCTCTGTTCTTTGGAGGCCAATTTCTCATCAGAAGTATAAATAACAGGTTTTGTTTGAATTTCATATTTACAAAATCCGTGTGTAAAGGTGAATGAGTTACATCTGTGGAGTGCAGCCGAGGGAAACGGCTACCATCTAATACAGGACTCTGCTAACTCTAGTTTGTAGTTTCTGGCAGCAAAGTGGTTCTGGAATCTGCAGGAGGCAATTCAGTGAATGGCCTTTTATTTTCATACTTTTTACCATAGCTATCTAAACTGAATTAAAATAAAAAATGAGAATGAATAATTGTTACTGGTACAAATTCTTTCTTTGGCTCTTTCTTTGTGCCTCTGGAAGTCACAAATGATAAAGCAATCACTTCTGTAGTGCGATTTAGTTGTCATTTATCTTTTACATGGCAAGTTTAATAATTTTTGTAAATGTCAATCTATTTTATTAAGTCAGATCTGAGGAAAAAATATAACTAAAAATGAATATAATAGAACCAGGGTGACCGTATTGTCATAGGTAAAAATTACATTATTAAGCAATACCATTTTGTTTGCTACCTTGTCATTAGCAGGAGTATTCTGTTCCTTTTTCTGCCTCTTCTTCAAGCCAAATCCTTGTTTGTCCCTCTGTCTACTCTGGAATGTCTTTATCTAGTTATTTATTTATTTTATTAGCTCATTTTCATCATCTCTTTCTCACTGATATGAGTTCTTACAGAGCTCTGGCTAGACACTGGAAGTATTTTCAAAAATATAGCCATGGTATTCCTTCACTTAAAGACAGACATTCTTTTCTTCTCTAACCCAGTTCTTTTGCTTTCCTCGAGCTCTAGCTCATGTCTCTTCCTCAATTTCCACAATTTTTCAACAATTCAGAAGTCCTTTTCAGATTTGCGGTAAAGTAAGCGGACTCTTCTCTCTCAAGCTTTGAGGAATCTTGATTTTGTGCCTTTCAGTGAAGACAGGTCTTGCTGCATTCTTTACTAACCAAAAGGAAGACAGCCACAGACATTTTAAAGGAATATCTCCCTGTTTCAGCAAAGTAGTGCACTACAATGTCGTTTCAAGTTAAGTAGAAAATGTAGGTCACCTGAAGTCACTGACTCTTAACTTAAAGTGGGGTTTTAAAATCCAAGGTAATATCTATGTATGATATGCAGTAGGTTGTGTATATGCAACTTGTTCTGACGTGTCTGCACTGTGCAGCACTGTGCCCTGTAATCATGCCCTGGTGTTTCAGAAAGTGACATCAGAAAGTGCCCATTTCTGCAGCACTGGGCTTCCTGGAAATGCTATTAGGGACCTCAGGAAGTGTATCTGACAGAAGGTTAAGTTGCTTCAAACACAGTTTTCCCAATTTCTGGTCCAGTGTTTTGTCAGCTGATATTATATGCTTGAATGGGTTCCTACATGTAGTTTATCTGCCAAAGTAAGTTTTTATTATGCTGCTTGTAATAGGATGAACCATGAACTGTGTTCCTCAGAGGTCAGTACTGGGACCGGTGCTGTTTAACATCTTTGTTGGTGACATAGACAGTGGGATTGAGCAAGTTTGCCGATGACACCAAGCTGTGTGGTGCAGTTGACATGCTGGAGGGAAGGGATGCCATCCAGAGGGACCCGGACAGGCTCGAGAGATGGGCCCCTGCGAACCTTATGAAGTTCAACAAGGCCAAGTGCGAGGTGCTGCATGTGGGTTGGGGCAATCCCAAGCACAAATACAGGCTGAGCAGAGAATGGATTGAGAGCAGCCTTGAGGAGAAGGACTTGGGGGTGTTGGTTGATGAGAAGCTCAACATGAGCTTGCAATGTGCGCTTGCAGCCCAGAAAGTCAACCGCATCCTGGGCTGCATCAAAAGAAGCATGGCCAGCAGGTCGAAGGAGGTGATTCTGCCCCTCTACTCTGCTCTCTTGAGACCCCACCTGGAGTACTGCATCCGGCTCTGGGCCCCCCAACATAAGAAGGACATGGACCTGTTGGAGCGAGTCCAGGGCTGGAGCACCTCTCCTATGAGAACAGGCTGAGAGAGTTGGGTTTGTTCAGCCTGCAGAAGAGAAGGCTCTGGGGAGACCTTACAGCAGCCTTCCAATACTTAAAGGGGGCCTGCAGGAAAGACAGGGAGGGACTCTTTGTCAGGGTTCAAACTTTGTAGTTTCAAACTGAAATAGGGTAGATTTAGATTAGATCTCGGGAAGAAATTTTTCACTATGAGGGTGGTGAAACACTGGAACAGGTTGCCCAGAAAAGTTGTGGAGGCCCTATCCCTGGAAGTGTTCAAGGCCAGGTTGGATGTGGCTTTGAGCAACCTGGTCTAGTGGAAGGTGTCCCTGCCCATGGCACAGGGGGTTGGAACTAGATGATCTTTAAGGTCCCTTCCAACTCTAACCATTCTATGATTCTATGAAAACCCATTTGCTTTGGCAAAAAGAAAACAGTAAGGACAACAGTTCTTATAATGCTATTTTGACAGAAAGCAATGCATTTTAGCTACAAGATGTTTTATTGTGTAATGACTTCATAAAAATCCTTAACTGGACTTTAAATGATAGATTTCCTTGATGCTCACTTAAAAAAAAAATAATAAAGAAATAGCTATCAAGGCAGATGAGACTAAAGCAGAAAGTCTGATTTTCTTTGTAATTCCAAATAAACTGGGAAGCTTCAGAGGGATATTGCATCCTAAAGTTCCAAATCAGTGCACAAAACCAATTCTTTTTCACAGAGGTAGATTAATTTTAATTAAATCTTGTTGACTCTGGCATGAGGTGCTGGGCTGACAAAAAAGGACCTGCCTTAGTTGTATCTTTATGCTCCCATTAGAACTGTGAGACACACTTTACGCTAGAAGAGGAATCACAATTAGTTCAACAATCTCACCTCTTGAATATCAAAAATTTAACAACTCAACAGTTAGTTCAGCAATTTCACCTCCTCATGATGCTGAGATAATTGCATTTTATTCCTAGAATGGACATGTAGTGATTCATCTTCTTGTACCAGTCATTAACAGGGATCGGAACAAAAAGGAATTCTTGAAAGAAACCCAATTTAACTTGGGTTTGCATTTCTTAGAAAACACTGTATATTTTGGGTATATATATGAGACATATTCCTATATTTTGTAGAGCAAGTAAATACAATGATTAGCCAATTAATTTCATTGAGAAAATATGTATCAACATTTGAAGCAAGAAATTGGATCTTTGAATAAAGTAAAGTTGAAAGCAAAAATAATTTAATTGCTACTCAGCAGATTTTTTTTTGGATGCAGAGATTCTTCCCTGAATGAGAATATCAATTATAAAAACCCTGACAATCAGAGAAGGAAAAGAGGAATATGTATCACTTAAACAATGGAAAAGGGAGGAATATTTTGTAGATGAGACTCACTCAAAACAAACTCTGGAGCTTTGGATATTAAAGGCAGTACTAAAACTGTCTCAACTTCTCCTCAACAAGCTTGTTTTAGATGATGATAGACTACATTGCAGTAATGACTGATGCACTGGAGTATATCAGGACCATTCATTCTTACCTACTTCTTCGCTCCTCCTTCAAGTATTTAAAAGTGTTTATAAGAATGCTTATGTCCAATTTCTGGGTATTCACAAAAGCTGTCAGTTATATTCAGAGTTAAGCCTGGTGAAGCTAACTAAACCAGGAGATTTCCCTCAAGACAAGCATTTTAAATTTCATGCTCTGTGTGGCATATGGGTACTTCTTTCAGAAGCATTTTTTTATCTCTGAAAATGAGACTTATTTGGAAATTTATACTGTGGTGTATCACCAAGTGTCATGAAGCCTTACAGTTATGATAACAATCAATTATGAAATTAACTGTAACCCCCTCCCCAAAGCTTTTAATGAAATAGCCAGCACTGCCTTTACTCCACTAACATGAAACTCCAGTATTAAATGGAAATCTTTCCAAAGTAGAATATTTACATTGCCTTAATGCTTATAAGACCCAGGCTCCACGATGCTGTCAAAAGAAATGAATTCCAGAGGTGTATGTTCATCAGGAAAATATTCTTCTGGTATTTCAATCAGCTGAAGATAAGAGCAACCCAGGAGACCATAAATCTTATAATGACATGAAAGGAAGATAACTTAGTCTCTTTGAACTCGTTCCTGAGATATGGAAGGCTCCAACTTTTATCCAATGTACTGAACAGCAGAAATTAATAAACAATCCAGTGCATAGAGGGGTTCTCTTAGCTCCTGTTTCACAAAATTAAAAGGCTAATCTTAATCTTACTGTCATTTGGAGCATGATCTATCTTCTAGTTTACACATATATTAGCCTTTGTTTCCATCACAGATCACCTGGACACACTGACACCCAACAGAAGTTTGCAGGCCTTTAAAGGTCCAAATCAGTCATGTGAAAGTAGAGATACTACAATAAATCTCTTAAGATATTTCCCAGGTGACTAAAAGAAATCTCTAAAATTCCTTAAACTCCCAAGTTCACAGGGAATGAGAGCCAATTTCTGTAACATATAACCACCATGGACTTCAAGGTCAATGTAACTCTTACTTTCTTTACATTATAACAAGCTTTATATTATAAGGAGCATGCTCACCTAAGGAAGTGTTTGTGTAAAGTGTCTCATCCAAATAGGATGATAACTGTGTATTTCACAAAGAGAAAATATATCTCTTTACCTGAGTGTGTGTATTGAAATCATTACTGTGCTGGGTGCATTTACGTTGTTGGTAATCATCAATGGACTGTTATAGGATTTAATTTTTGCTGTCTGCTTTGTGCTAATTGTGTCCTCTCTTAAATTGGTATAATTTCCTGTGAGCACTGAAGAAATCAGCTTTCACCTTGAATATGTCATCCTCGGGCAGACAGAAAAGACAGATGTCTGAAAAGTTCAGCTTCTGTTTTTAGTATTTTATATTATTAATCAAGCGTAATACTTTGTTAGTAATATTTTAAATCACTTTTTGTTTTTTTGAAAGGTGACAAATGATAACTTCTAGTGAAAGCGAAGAACAGAATTCTCTTTTCTAGCAGATGAAGTTTTCAATGCATTGTTTCAAAAATCAATCAAATCTCTGTTCTAGGCCAGCAGTTCTTGACTAGTGAGACACATCTTATTGGTGAGCCACCCAGAACTGCAAATGAGGCATAAAGCAGCATTCATGTAATGTAATGAGGTGCAAAGAAATATCAATTGATTGTGAGTCAGCTTAAGGTAAAATTGGTTGAAATATAGTACTGTAAACCACGTATTCTGCAAGGTGCAGCATCTACTGCATATTGAGCCTGCTGTATCAATGTGTATTACATGTACTCCTCTGCTTATTCAACCAGAGTGTAACAGTTTTCCACTCCTGTCAGGTAATGCAGCTATTCCTTTAGTCAGGGAAATGAAGTCTCAGTTAGACCTTTTCTAACTCTGATTGCCTGATTCTTCCATCTTAATAGTATTCCTATAATACTTTAAAAAATATTATTTATATGTTTTATACCACATGCATGAACACGCACAAATGTCTATATTCATATTTAAAGCTTAGGATGTATTGCCATTTCAGTAAGCTGTCAGACAGTCTGAGGAAAGTGGAGAACTGATTATAGGATCATTCTGTGACCCAGAATTTACATTATTTTGTGGAGAAAAACAGATGTATTTCTCCTGTAAGAAGCCTACCAGTCCTGCAGACATGAAACAAAATTAGCAGTATGTATCAATTATTTTAGTACAAACTAGAATCATAGTCTTGCAGGTTGAAGAAGTAATTTCTACATTTATTAGACAAATAGATTGGCTTTTGTTTGCCAAATGCAATTTCTGCCCCAGCAGCATTTTAGATAAATTATGTCTTAAGTCAGGGCAGTGGGTTAAAAAACACGTATCCCTAGATTTTAGGGTCTTTTTTAATATGGGAGATCTATCATCTATAGGAATTTTACTAGAAAACATGCAGATCCATAAAATGCCTGGATTATATACTGGGACAATGCACAGGTAGGAAAAGGGGAGAGAATGTACACAGCTGGATTTTTTTCTGACATGGTGTCAGAACACAACCAAGGCAGGAATTAGAAAGTGTTGTCAGATCCAGCAATAGAAATGCAACACGGAGTTATGTTCGTACCTCCTAAATAAGGTACTTAGACAAGCATAAAAGCACTTCATTAAACTATTTTTGGGCACTCATGCAATTTTTGGTCACGTGAATTTTTTTTTTTACATGGTCTTCTTTCTCTCTTTACTATACAGGAAGAAAAAGGTGGCTAGGCTTCTAAACTATGCACCTTAGTCATTTACATTGAAGTGGAATGAATCTAGGTGTCTGTGTTAGTAACTTCAGACAATGATTCAGACAATCTGAATTCAACCTCTGAATTTGCCTAAAATCAATAACATCTTCATTTTTAAGCATAGAATTCCTAAGCAAGGAATACTTAGAAATACCCAGATATAGCAAGTGAGGCAGGAATGAGGCACTGAAGCTTTGTTGAGGACCAGAGGCAGGCAACAATGTACTTAAAACTTGGTGTTCAGAGTTGTTTTTGTGAACATGTCATGTAGCATATAATACTGTTGTCAAAATGGCAAAATCCAAAGTGCCTTAATCTACTTGTGCTGGAAAAAACCCTTAAAATCAGCACTATAACATTTCATGTTTTTCCGTCATAAGATGCCACTTGTGCTTTTTCTCTATTTTGTGGTGTGCCCTAGCAATATCAACTTTTTGTTTCACCATGCAAGTTGTATATATTGTGTAATACTCAGAAGGGTAAGAAGGACAGAGATAAGAGAAATAATTAAAATTAAACAATTCATGTCATTATTTTCAACTATTCTTGCCATATTTAAATAAAATTTCCCATACTGCCTTTCAACTAATGTATTCAGTATTCCGCAGAGAGGTTTGAGAAGCCATAAATCTATATTGAGCTAAGGAAATTAACCAATGAGTCAAAGTTATTCATGTTAAAGATAGCTTAAAAATAATTGTACTGGAAGGTATACCAAGTTCTGAGGCATACCTGCTGATTCATTTCAAGAAGTAGTAATGTCATGGTATAGTCTATCATCATTAATAATAAAAGGATTTAAAATGGTAATTTTCATATTTCCCTTGTCCAATTTATTTGTTTTTTTCCTCTGTCTTACTGATCCTGGAATGCTCAATCGGTATGGTCAGTGCCAATTTTTGTATGTGTCCATACTAGGCCTGACAGCAGGATTTCCCAAGTGAACATATGGCACATTTCCTAGTATCTGCATAAGGAGCAAAATCAGACCTAATATTGTGTTATATGAGTTTTAAAAAAATGTGGATTTTTTTAACACTATTTATAATAAACAAGTCATCTAGCATTTAGCTTTCACAAGTCTCCATTTTTTCCTTTCATAGATTTAGAATTTGATTAGGTCATAACTGGTCAAAATAAGATAAAATCTCAGCTTCCAAATATTTTATTTGTAAAATATATTATTTCCAAATGAGTAAGTTTGCAGGTAGAATCTCACGTTTAACTTGCTTGCCACCTTTTAGGAAGTTTTAAAGCCATATTGATTAGTGGATCGTTATTATTTCTGTCATTTACTTTAACCATGATGAGACACAGGAAAATGAATTGGTTTTTCTCATCACAGAACTTGAGCACACCTAATTAGGGACAGTTGGCACTTTCCTGCTAAGGAAGTCCAAAGCTGATCTGGAATCTCCCATTAAGACTTGGTCTTTTGGGCTGATGTAGTCTATACTTCTTGACTTTCTTGGGAACCTATACATGTCAAGGTTAATTTTGTCTTTCATTAAAAAATAGACATTTCCTTGCCTTTTTTCACCCCTGTGTTGATGAGATTATTTCTGAGAATTTTGAGAGATGGGAATATCCAGATTCCTGTAAAGGTGCAAAATGTAAACTGACAGCTTATCGTTGTATTTTATCCTGAATGTGAGCAGATTAATCAGAGCATCCTCTTAACCATTCAGAGCATTGCGGTACTTGCTGGGTAAGTTCATGACTGAGGAACAGTGCACAGACTGCTTTCACTGACACTAGAGCAGTTCTAATACTTGGAAATGCGCTAGAGGCATTGTGCTGAACTGCGCTTTTGGGCCTTGATCCAAAGACTATTGGCATGCAGTGTTATCCCTGGTTTCACTGGAATGAGGCTACTAAACAGTTGCTGCTACAGGGAATGGTAGCTCAACAGACTGTGGAACAGTGAAGTTCTATTACCCTGAACACAGCAAGAAGGAGAATGGATTGGGGTTCACACATCTTATCTGGAGCACTGACATTATTCTTACCTGTAACCTGAACCAGATCACTTAAGCTTCATTTCCCAGAGTATTGGAAAGTATGGAAACTGAGGAATGAGGGAGCTAAAGACAACAGAGAGAGGTGGTTCGATGAGTACCAGAATCAGTACAGCCTATAATGGTGTCATGTTTTTCTATCCTCTGTCATGTGGTGGAGGATCACAATGACTTAAGCGCCTTTTCCTATCACCTATGATAATTTTGTCAAACTTAAAATAGCAGTGATGTGGCCATTTACTGACCATATTCTTACTGTCTTTCTACTGCCAAAGCCATGGGTAATGGCTCAGTTCTACCCACCCTTCCTCTATGTGCACTGGCTTGGGTCTTTCTCCTCCTATGAAGATGCTGATTTTCACACAGTTTGCTGGAATTTAACTATTTTAATATTTATGCCCTCTATGAAATTAATCAGTCTCCGCAAGCATATTAATCATGGTGATAGGTGGAATATGGACAGAAAAATGGATAAACAGACTGTCCAGGTTTCTGTGTCTTATATCCTTGGTTTAAAATCTGTAACTTAGGCTAAAAGGAGAGTATAGATTACTATTAAATGGCTAAATGGGAGGAAGATGAAGAAGAACATTGAAAAAACTTATATGAATATGGATAGAATGCCTGAAAAATTAAAGTAAGGAAACAGGGAAATGTGGAAGATACTGAGATAAAAATGCAAGCAAGAAAAAACAGTATTGATGGTTGTACATGAGGATGAATTAACTTTCTTTTACATTACCGTACTTTGTTAGTGGATATTTTCTGTAACAAGGTTTGGTCTCTTAGCTGGAATTTCAGTATCTTCCATCATAGATCTGTGACCTGACTACCAGGGAATAAAATCAGTATCACTTTTCCTTTTTCAATGAATGTTTAACTCAGCGAATTAAATAGTTCTTTCAATATTTAATTATTTTACGGGAGAGAGAACAGCCTCAACAGCAAAAGCAAGTTCCCTTTGGAATAACCAAGAGGGTGTTGATGAGGACTTTGTGGGCACATTTGAGGAAGCCAGAAGATAAACTTGGGACTCAGTTTTCCGTGTTCCCAGACACTGTTCTAACTGCCAGACTTCCTATAATGAAAAGAAGGGTACGTTTTGAATGACTGCTCAAGCGCCAGCTCAAGGAAAGGATTCATTATTACAATTCTTGGGCAGAGACTGATGCTTTTCTGCAGCCTGGATTTAGGTACTTTTATCCTTTTGGGGTTGGGGCTTTCACTTCATCCCTCTCTTTATTATTTCCTATCCTAGATACTCAGGGCACTGACTTCTATGACTCCTATTCTTATGTGATTAAGTTTACAGTTGTAGATTTTGCCTTAGTTCTTGCTAAACTTCTCTTGTGAAGCCAAACCTTTGAACACTGATGTGGTGAAATAAAAATGAATGTGTGCTTTACCCCAAAAGAAGGTCTGGTTGCGTTTCACTTACAGTAGTGAAGCAAAACGTCCATCCTTGAATTTAATTTAAGTTAGTCCTTTAAAATCATGTCCCACCTTGGAGCATCGGTTTGCTAATCTGACCCCAAATGAGTGTTTTTATAAACTGTAGTAATATAACACCAACCAGTGTGCAAGGCCACTGTTGTTAACTTACCTGTCTGAAAAGCATTTGTTCAGATTTGTTTTCATAAGAAGAATACTTAAACAGTCAACATTTTTTAATCCTGAATGCTTTGGTAAGGACATACTGGAGAGCAATGGTAGCTGAATAACAGGTATTTATGTGCTATTAATTACCCAATTTTATTTAGTGTCTAGATGAAAAGAATAGAGGTTTGACTTTCTGTATATTTAAAAAATCCCATGCTTAGCCCCAAACTCCAAATGACTCATCTCTACCATTTTCTTCTGTGATTCCATCAAACTATACCTACATAATACCCAGTAAATTAGAATGGAATTGAGTCCAGAATTGTACTTGATAATATCTTTTATCACAGAGCAATCTTTGCCTTATGAGCTGTAATGTATAGCTTTAATGAGGTTGCATGACTTTACCTTGTTTAAGCTGCAACTTTCTGTGAAATGTCTTTTCTGTGTGGCTGTAATAAAGAAGTGATGCCTGCAAGTAATATTTGAGATAACATATTTGTACATATTTTCAACTTTCTCTGTATAATAGGTTTAATCTTAAGAGCTTTCTGAATTCTAGAATCAAATTCAAAGAAGTTTAAGCTTATATTTGAAATAGAAATGTTTTATATAAATTGGAAAATATGCATAATACTTGGGAGCTTTCTAGAATAACTTTTCTTCCAAACTACTTGTAGCTGGAGGGTGTTTATTAAGATTCAACTTGGCTAGAGAAATAGGCATCTATATGGATCTCAGTGTAGCCTGGCTTAATGGATGCAATGATGCTTTCCCAGCCTTGTCTTTTCATTTTGAAATAGGCAGTCAGCCATGTCAGGTAGTTGCTTAGACTATCTGGTACTTGGTTTTCCCATTCTGTGCAATATCTTTAAAGCATTTTGTGTTCATGTCTATGAAATCCTTTATAAAACTGGTGTAGAAATGAAATTTATTATTATTAAACCATAATTAGCAAGAGTGTGTACATTTATATGCAAGTATAAATACACAAAATACTATACTAAAAATCACTATCAAAATTATTTGAATCAGGTCCTCAAATGTTAGGAAATGCCAGAATCACAAGTGCCCGAGTAGTGCTTGGCTTACCTAGTGCATGTTGAAGTACACAATTAGGTGTGTTTTGAATAAAGAAGCCTGTGCATATAGGACCTCTTTTCTTCTAATATGGATATTGGATGGTATAGAATGAGTGACCTGAAGAATAAAAAAGGAGATCTCAGGTGTAAGGAAATTAAATATCAAATAGGGACAAAAGTTAATTCCTGCCTTTTCCAGAATTCTTGTGTGAGGTTTTTAATCTGGGAATGCTGAGGATATAATTTCCTAGGTCTTAAAAATGACACTAAATCACTGTGCCCTTCACCACAGGAAATTTTTTAATATAAAAAATACTGACATATTTGAAGATCACTAATAGGATTGACATAAGGCAACTAGTACCTGTACTGTTTCGTTCTCAAACAATATTAGTGTACAGGAAATAAATTTTATGTGTGGTTGACTTCTTTTGATTGTCAGTTCCATTCGTGTTCTGAAAGGATGGGCACTTCAGTGGGCACAGTGTACTCTGCTCATGCTCCTTCATTCCATCCCCTCCAGCCTCTTCTTGCTAGGTCTCTTTGCTTCCTTGATTCTTCTCAGCCCAAACAATTATATTTTGGAAAAGGTGGAAGGAACTAAGAAGAGGGCTTAGTAATATGTCTGCATATATACAATAATATAGGCCACATAGTAAATATGGGAAGGAATTGTTTATCGGCCAAAGGGTCTCTTGGAGAGCAGTAGAAGGGTCAGGAAAGAAAGGCAGTTCTGTTTATTTTTCTGTACCATTTATTTTTTGAAATAAAAAAATAGTATTTCTAATCAACAGTAAGTTCCATCTTGATGAAAATTCCAGATGTCCAAAAAAATGTGTATTTACACAACCTGCCTGTCATTATAGTTGAATTTTCTGCTAGTGGCAACTATGGAGTATTTGCCTTTAAAAGTATCCTTTTACTTTTATCTTTTCCACATTAAAGGTTTTACTTGCATGAATAACTGCAGAGTACTCTTCATTCCTTGTCCCAGAATTAAATGAAAAAATTAGAAGTTTCAAATATGTATTCCATTTTGTTAGTAGTTTTAGAACAATTTTACAAAAAAAGAATGTATGGCATAACTTACATTTTAAATATCTGAAAATGAAGACATAGAAAGGTGAATGTCAAATGTTCAGATGTTGCTTGCAACTACAGGAGCATTTTGGCTTTGATGACCACAAGGCACACAACAAAATGGTGATGTAATTGAAATATATGATAAAATATTGGTCTTGTACCTGCTCCATGGTTAACATTGTCTCTGAATGGTTAAGTGGTGCATATGAGACTAATAATGATTTGAATAACAAAAATACTTGTAACAAGATGATTCTGTTTCTTGCAGCAGATACGAAAATTTTTTCTTTTTGATGGAATGAATGTGAAGGCAAATTTTCTTATATTACAAACATGAATTCTCTGTAATGTAGGCAAGATGGATACCAAGTATTAATTTTTCATTTTACTACAGCAAGATAGTAATAAATACTCATTAGCTCCTACTCCAGGATCTCAATAATTACCAGATTTGCCATACATATAGCCTTGTACCTTTAACTACAAATTGTAATACATTGCTCAAATACAAATGTTTCCATAATTTACAGTATGCTATTGGCATAAAACCAGATATTAAAAAGTATTTTGTGTAGTACTTTGTAGGTTTTCACATGAGTTTTGGGAACAGTTTTATTAGTGGATATTTTCTCGATTCTTTTTTTTAAAAACATTTAACATGGGTATTAGTAGGGAGTCTTCTATATCTTTTTTAGAGGTACCTGCAGATGAATTTGTTCCTATTTCTTTTTTTGTTTGAAAATCTGAGTTGTAGCTGCTATCCTTCTGGCCAAAGAAGCCTGGATGGCTACTCCCTCCTGAGCACATCAATACAACACTTTAATTAGCTGGAAGGTTGCTTATTGCCGTATCTTCTGGGATTAAAATCGCTTTCAGTGGAAAAGCTTTAATAATGGCCCTCATTTTATGTTGGTTTATTTGGGGATTTTGTAATGAGTGCTAAGATGTTAAAAGCTGTGGATAGAAAATGAGATATTCTAAGGAAAATCTTTTTAATTGTTATTTTTCAATTTGATAATGATAGAATATATTCTGTAATGTTATGTAATGCCACCCTGTGGCACAGGCATCGAAAGAAAAGAGGAAAAATATGTCTTGTAGTCAGGGATACTTATTTTCTGTACATTTAATGGTATTCACCATGCATACTATGCTGCAGAATCTCACTGTGTTCCATTAGAGGACTGATTCTGCTTCTTGCTCTTTGACTTCCTATGCTGTATGTGTACCGGAGATGTAGGCTCCTAAGACAGTGCGTTTTCCTGGAAGTAGACAGGTATGGAGCACCCAAAGAAGTGATTGATTTTTCTGGATTCCATCATGGCTGATTCTTTGCAATAAACTTTTAAAAGATGCTGAAGACTTCTTATTTTGAAATGTAGTACCTATATAATGCAGCCATTTCTTTTAGTGATTGTTCAAGTTTGCGTGATAAATCATTGCCTTGATGCTGTATGTACAGTACCTAACAGAGTAGTTATGTATAGAATGTATACTGTTTGCTTCAGTCATGAATTGATACTACATTTAAATGTTTGCACTGAAAAACCTGTTATCTCCTGTAAGGTACAGTATAGCTTTTCAGATACGAGACAAAAGGTCTATTGTTACAGTCTCAGTGCTATTTATTATATGAGGAATATTTTTAGAGTGGTCTTTCTGTCCTGTAGAGCTGCCTTTACATAAAAAACAAAAAAAAAGACCTACATACACGGTCACTGATGTTAGTCATTTTTACAGGGAGGGAAGGAGGAGGGGAAGATGCAGAAATCCTCCTCCTCTTAGACAGTAGTAACAGTGTGAGGATGCCTTGTCCTCATTTTTTTTACTTCTGAGATTTTATTGCTGGCAGCCAGATGTGCTGAAACTCCTGACGACAGCATCTATTCACTGCGTGTTTTTAATAGGCTTGGAGAAATATGAGTAGAGTACATGAAAGCAGCTCAGCTTCACACTTCAGCTGGGAATGCCCAAAAAGCTTACTGCTGTTTAGAATTCTTGCTACAGTCAGGAGAAAGCCGCACGGGTACTAAATCTTCTACGACTGAATTAGAAGAATAATGACTGTACAATTAAGTATCAGCCCCTGCTCATTTAGGCACAGTTTTTACAGAGATCAGGAGAAATATGGAACTTGATTGGCATGTTTGCATTTGATGGTGTGTGCAAAATAGATGACTTTTAAGACAGGTGGTGAAGAAAAATAGAAGGGAAGGAAAGAGAGAAAATGCAATTTGAGACACTGCGCCAGGTCTGCAATTCTGTTTTATCTCATTTTCATGGGGTTTTCTCATCCCCTCCAAATATTTTACAAAATGATCTTTTTGGACAAACGTTGAACAACACTAGGTGAGTAGAAATGAAACATTTTTGTCTTACCATTTCTATGCTTATGCTGATAGTAATCTATTTGCATGTGTTTCGGTGGTGTACTTTTATAATTGCACTCAGATATTAATATTTTTATGGTAGCACTGAGTCTCTTCTGTTGGTGTTTTTATGTTTTATGTAAGGATTTAAATGAGAACCCAATCTGCAGAAATAAAGCCAGCAAAGAGAATAAAATATTTAAGATGGTTATGTATCTTTCAAATACATTAGCTACCATTAGAAGCTAGCATTATTAGCTGTAATCCTTAAAGCATATTAAATATTCATAAACAAATTTGTCTGAGAAAATTATTTCTGTGTGGATGTGGCAGTGAAAGGATTAAATGCTCAAAGATGTGTCTGTTTAACCATGCATAATTTGTTGGAAGATGTAAATTAGTAGTCCTGCATACCATTTGCAAAATAGGCAGAAAGCAGTTTCTTATTTTTAGAAGACTTAGATTCTGTGTGAGATGCTTTTCAATAATCGTTTTAAGTGGCCAAATTATAGCTGATCAGTGGATGCTTTGCAGCAGGTCAGTCAGCTCGATAGGCTATCCTTTTATGAATAGCTATTGTTTTGTGGGAATTAGAAATGCTAGGGAGTTGTTGTTTATTGGTGTGAGGTGGTTATTAAACTGGTTTCTTAGGATTATGTTGGGGGGTAAACCGAATTAATAATGACTCATTTTTGTGGCATTATTCAGTAAACATACTGTAATACTGATGTCAAGAACTTTTTCATACAGCTATTAAATATTAACAGTAAAAATGATTAAGAATTTTATCTAAAGGAGTGAGAGTGACTGGGGAGAAAAAGAATCCTGTAGTTTTTTATAAAGATAGTGCACTGATGGAAACATTCTGGAAAAAGGGGGGAAGTAATATTGCAGAGAATACATCCAGCATTTTAATCTTCTTCTCTGTATCTGTGGGAGAAATCCCTTTTAAATGGGATATTATTTCTTAAATACAGTGATATTTGCACTTAATACTTCAGAAAACTATCATTTTATTTTCCCAGAATATTCCCAGAGAATAAGGATTCTCAGCCTTACTGCTGGTGTTTCCTTTATAAATATTTTAACATTTATTTAATGTTACTGTTTTCAAGTTTTGATATCCTGGTTATGAATTTCTAATCAGGCATGCAAAATTATGGAGGTAGCTTTAGTAATCATAATCACTTTAATGAATTAAGATTTTTTTACATATATATGAGATATGTAGCCAACGAGATTTTTCTTATATCTTTTTGGTGTACTGTGAAATCTTTGAAGCTCTACAAAATGGAGCAATAATTTATGTATTATCAAGTGTAATTGTAAAGCAGTCTGTATTTCCAAGTGCATAGTTTCAGGCCTGCAGCAACCAACAAAGCCCTTAGCAACTGTTCTAATCAGCTACAAACCAAGTCCTGATTCTCTGGATCTGTTTTTGCAGATCAAAGTGCATGCTTTTTGAAGATCAAGGTGCATGCTTTTTGTTATTTTTTTTTACAGATATATGTGCGCGGTGCTTCGAGGTGTGTATTTTGCTTGTAAGTCTCTGGCAAAAGCTGCAAATGTTATCAGTTTCAAATCAAAAGACATCAGAGAATTATTTTATCGCATTTGCTGTGCCTGAGGTTTAGAATTATATTTGTTCTAGAAGACTGGCAAACAAGAAAGGACTGTTAGGAAACCCAGCCTCCTAACTCGTATGAGCTGTCTTATTTAGGATGAGATTTTTTCTATATTTACAAGGAGCAATGTCGCGTTTTTCTATGTACCAATGCTTTTGACCTCAAGAAAACATTGTGCAATTTTTCAACAATATGCAGCAGTAATCATGAGAGACTAAGTCATGCTTTCTGTGTCTTCTGAAGTTAAAGTTAGTTGAAAGTTATTTAAAGTTATTGAGCAAAAAGATTCTGTCTTCTGAATAAGTATCAGTATTTTAAATTTGATCTTGATAAAAGGGCTTTGAGGAAATTGTCTATTGAATAGTCACTAAAAAATCTTGCTGACATTTATTTCGGAGGCTAGTCCTTTTTGTTGGCTTACTGATTAAAAAAAATAATTATTTTTTCTAATTAAATCAATGTAGTGTATATTTTAGGTAGATTTTTCACTTAAAGCTTTGCACAATTAATGTAAAACACTTGCTAAAAACTAACTGTTCACGCATTAAGAGTTAATGTTTCAGAACTGTGGTAAGGAAAACAAAAATACCTCTAGCATGTAGAAGATTCTGCTTTGATGAGCTATAATGTGGTCTGTCTCTTCGGACTTTGAAGTTAAATATTTTGTCAGACTAAAAAGAGGTGATCTCTTTTCTTTTTAAGGTTTTTCTTTCTGTTTTTATGTCTAAAAAGTAAAAGTCAGTCCAGAAAGGTAACAGCTGGCTTTAAGCACAGAGTGATTAACTGCTGCTTACACAAAGTCATCATAATGTGAAGAAAACAGGTTAATGCATACTAATAGTATAATAGATAGTGGAATATAAAACAGAAAGTCATAGGGGACTAGGTAGTATGCATATAACTGTAACTGAAAATACATTCCTTTTAATTTTCACATGATCTGTTCTTGGAGTTCTTCAGTTCATCTGAAAGTTTAGATACACTGTGATTTTGTTACAGGAAAGCCAGTTATCTTGGTCTCCACTTTCTGATATTATACCAGACATTAACAGGAATATACATCAAACTAGTTTTTATAATTTCCCATAGAAACCTTACATGATTTGGGTTTTTATTTGCATATTTTTTGCATTGCAGTAGCTGATGTCAGAGGACCCAAATGATATTAAACTCCTCATGAGTTAGATTGATTTTACCATTTAAATGGGTTTAGCTATCCTCTGGTAAGAGCATCTGTTGGAGGAATATTGCAGTTTAGTTGTCTTTTGCCAGCTGCAGGGCAACTCTTTGCTGCAAGATGTTACTATGAGTGTAAAAGACATAGCTGGTTTACTGGGCCTTCCTCCTGGTCCTGCACGTCTCCATCTGACATTACCAGCTCCAGCCAGTTGAAGCAGTAAGAGGTATGACTTTACCTCAGAATTGTTTCACCTACACTGGGGGCTGTAGTGCTATTTCCTGTGTAATAGACTACTTTCTATTGAAAAATTATTAAAATTACCTCATGTCAGGAAGTTGCAAGAATTGTTCTGCATTCTTAGCATTTGGCAGATAGCTAGCTTGTGGAATAAATTCGTCATGTGTCTGGGAAAAGAAGTCATGAGACCTTTTCTGAAAACTTTACATTACATCTGAATTCTAAAGCAACATCTAAAGGAGCTTCTGGTTTTTTTCACTCTAAAATTTTTCTGATGACTTTCATTGACATACTTTTCATTCAAATGACTAAAGACAATGAAATAAGTTATCAGTTATCAGATATAAGTTATTAGTTATCAGATAAGCTGGATTTTCTGATTGCCATTCTTCATTTAGAGTTTAGTGTACAAATACTGTCCTGTCAGATGCTCTATTTGTAGCAGCATGCCTTGCAAAGTCACAGTTGCTCTGGGCAATATTCAGATTAACACATCACTGCAGAATGGCGAGTATCCTTTGTGACTAAAATTGATACAAACTGTACAGAACAGTATCAATCCAATTTTACCATTGCAGTATATATTAACAGCTTTTCTCTGAGCATGAAAAGCAGTGGATTTACCTAAACCTGGTTTCTGCCACAACATGTTGTTACTTCCTTGTTAAAGCTATGTGCAAGTGAATTTGTTGTCTAGCTTGGCCACACAGGGGCATAAGATAACTAATATATTAATCCCAGAAATAGTACAAAGGTTGTTCACAAATTCTGTGTACAGCAGAGACTTAGGAATGGTCCGTGTTTTGAAATTAGACGCACTTGGCTTAAAAAAGTAAACTGTATTTTCTTTCATTAAATTAAACCGCAATATTTTTAAAGATTCTTAAGAGTTTTCTCTTTTTCAGTCCCTTGGTAAGCATCTTTTACATAAATACATTGCTTTGCAAAAGGTTACTAAAATACCTAATAAATTAGTCTGTTTGTGAAACCAGATATTTACACAGAAAATATCATTCTAGCAGAAAAATATTATTTATTTTCATTATTTAATTTTCTGTTTTGTTTCCTAAATATACTATGAGCTATTTACTAATGCTCCATTTTATAATGAATCCATCACATGATATCAAGAGTTACTGGCACAGGCAATTGTTATTTATCATGGTGCAAGTAATGATTACTTTGAAGGAAAGAGATAGTTTTCTGTTCCTTGGGAAACAATTTTGTTGAGATATTTCTGTAGAATAGATTTGAGGGTTTTTTCTGACTATATCAGTTCAACAAAGCAAGAGGTTTGCTATAATTCTAAGAGTATGTTGCATTTTCAAATATTATTAATCTAAGACCCAAGGATAAAAACACACTGATGGCATTAGACCTGAGAGTGTATCATCCATATTCTGATGTATGATAGTAAATAATGACTGAAACTGCCTCTCCTCACTTTCAAAAACTAGCTTGTCTACAACTACCTTTAAAATTTTAGTTTGTTGGGATTTTCACATCTGCTCCCTTTTTACCTCCATTCATATAATCCTGTTTTAAATAATTT
Source organism: Burhinus oedicnemus (assembly GCA_008921705.1). Classification (NCBI taxonomy): domain Eukaryota; kingdom Metazoa; phylum Chordata; class Aves; order Charadriiformes; family Burhinidae; genus Burhinus; species Burhinus oedicnemus. Next base: position 367,119 of record VFFE01006375.1, on the reverse strand, counting down.
CCTGAAATTTGCAGCTGATGTGCTTTCTCAATTGCAATGTTGGAAAAAAATCCAGAACTTCTATTTGTATTCCTACTATGTATTTTTTCCTTAATGACTTAAAGGCATAGCAAAGCTATTTCCTCCCCTGGTTCTTAACTCTTTGTGTCTTGCATCAGACACAATCAGAATTCCAAAACTAAGCTAACACCAGCCCTAGATGTCTATATTACTTCAGAGAGGTTACCCATGTCAAATGATCCTCTATCTTTTTTTTTCCTAAAATTAGAGACATAAGCCATGTTCAGGTGAATCCCTATGTGCACATATATATATATATATATAAAAAAATATATATTATAAAACCAACTGTAAACACAAGGGGAAGACTGGGACAGCAAGTTGTATATAAAAGGCAGAGAGAGACTCTTACAGCTGTGCTTTTGGTGTTTTTTGCATCCTTGCCATGCGTCTCTCTCATAGAGCACTTTATGTCCTCTTTGAGCTGGAATAAGTATATCTAACACCATCCGTCCTTTGCCCCTTGATTTGCTACTTTGGGAGAAAGTGGGACAAGTAGCATGAGTTTTTAAATCTTCTCATCTTTCTATTTCCCTTGGAGGAAGCAACTGAATGTACTCACTTGCCCCAAAGCTATTTCTTTCTGAGGAGTTCTGTATTCCATCCTGTCTTGGCAGCTGTTGGGTTTTGGGTTTGTTTTTTAAATCCCTATTTCTAGGAAAACCATCCTTGTAACATCCTGTTACAGATATTTTCAGAGAGAGAAAAGTAAGATATTTCCTTACAGAACCATTTCTCTTCCCATCTCTTCCAGCTCTGGAGAGATACCTTCTGTTACTTCCACCTCAGTTGCTACAGATTTAATAAGGTGACATATGCTTCCTCCATGAATCTCACAGAGCTGTGGATATTTGCAGCCATAACAGGTTTCTCTCTTTTCTCATTGTGCATCAGCTGCTGTTATCTGATGATGGTATTAAAATCCTAGCTGGCATATGATTTTAACCTCCCACCAGGAAGAAAAAAGAGGATGGGTCAGAGGTGGATAATTTATCTTAATTCAGATAGTATGTTAAATTCACAAATTTAAATCATCATCAATTTGGAAATGATTAAACATGCCTTAAAACTTGATATTTTTTCCTCACCTGGGTGAGAGCAACAGAAATCTAAGCTATATTTGAGTTATCAAGTTCAACATTTTTGATCAGAACATATAAAAAGAATCTCTTTTCATTCTGGAATAACTCAGATAATTCCTGTCATTCCTCAGAACATCCACATAAGATGTGGGTATTATCTTCTTCTTCTGGAAGAGGAAAAGGCAGAGGCAACGATATTAAAAAATGACTAGTGATTTTGTGTACTCAACTTGAAACATTTTAAAGAGATATGTTCAATGACAAGAGTCTAGTAGCTTATGAAAACTGCATGTTCCACCATGGACATCCAGAAAACAAAGTGACTAGTCATGACCCTTGATTAGGTAATAGATACATTTGGGAATAGATTGAGCTGTGATGACTGAAACAATAACTATCCCCAGCTATCCACCTTACCCTTCCTCAGGATGCTGTCACTCTGGTAAAACTGGCATGAATGCTATGTGAATCTGCTCCATACTTCCTCAGTTTAGTTTGGTGTATTGGTATGAGGCAAAGTCAGTATGCCAGACCCTTTGCTGTAGCTGGTCAGACTCGTATTCGTAAATATTTTCCCAGATGTATGGTCTAAAACTCCTGGTGAGAGTCTTCACCAGTCCTGCTTTTCTCAGTATCAAATATGTAAAAAAATGGTTAACGGCACTCGTGTAGTCCCTCACCTTGTTTTCACTCCTTTTTTTATCCTTTTAGCTCTTTTACTTTTGGGTCAGCAAGTGAAATCACATGTACATTTATGGCACAACGTGCCTACTAATGGCACTATTCATTTACCAGGTCAGCAATAGTAATTATAATGCATTGTAGTAACATGGGGCATCAAAAAGCAAAACTTTCCGTATCAGAACTAAGATATGTCTTTGCGTTCCTTGATAGGGAAGTTTTGCCAGCTGTTTCTGCCACTATTACTGACCCACCGAAGCAGTGAAACGGAGGAAGACCGCTTCTCTAGGTGTGGACCCTGCTGTTTCTTCATGGTTTTTTGATCCTTGTGGCACAGTGTGATTCTGGGTAGGAAAAGAATTAGAAGGGAAACCAAACCCATTTCAACCTCTACTATCACAACTTACAGGTGGACAGAATAGCACAAATAAAAATGGGAAGTTTGGCTGTGTATGTCTGGATAAACTGGGGAGGATAGAAAAGATCAGTATTGCAGATGCACTGCTTCTTTCCTTTCAGGTGAGACAGGGCTGTCCTACCAGTTGCTAACCATGGACCTAGTGTCCCTTTAGATTTCTCAGGAATATACTCTTGATTTTGCATTCTAAAGGTAGAATAAAGGTTTACTCATAGAAAACACTATGTTTCAAAGCAGTTCAAAAAAGATTGGTATCTAGGCCTTAGGTGATTTACAAGGTTCTGAGAAAAGGAATAAAAAATATAATATTGGCCTGTGAAAAACTGTGAAATCTGAAATGAGTATTTGAGGTAACAGTTTCATTTTAGCTTTTTCCCGAGATAAAAGATTTGAAGGAGAAATTGGAAGTATTTCAAGTCCTTGGCTTCACATCAGCATGTGCTTTGCAATAGGGAAGGAAAGGCAACTTTCTGTTAGCCGCTTTTTGGCTTCTGCTTTTTTTATTTCTTTTTCTTAACCTGACAAGAAATAATTATCAAAATGAGAAATGAAATAGAAATGTTGTGTATTGGAGAATTTTGTCCCAGATTTGTCTAAGTATGACAGGGATTACAGATTGAATTGCTGAAACATAACTTTTACTGGTTTAGAATAAGAATTGAGTTGGATTTATTGTACGGAAGTCAGAGTGAATTTGTATGGTGTCTTTATTTATAACAATGAAATATGTCTTGATTAATACACTTTATCCTCCCTGCAACTTTTGACTTATCTTTCTGATTAAGATATACTTCCAAATTCCTATCTTCTGGTATTTGAGATAATTTTTTTATCATGAAACTTCATCCGTATTTTCAAGAAATTACTTTTTAGTCCATGTCTCTTAGATAGTAATAGCCATATATATTCTAATAGGAACAGTAGCCTTTACTTGTTAAAAGGTGCACAAAATTAAGCTGACAAGCAAGGTAATGCGTTTATGGTAATTGCTTTAAAATATTTATCATTTTTAACCTATACAATAATACATAAAGTCACAGAGAAATACTCTAAAGTCACAGAGAAATACTCTAAAACAAAGAAATTTAGTATGTGGTTTAACTATTGTGCACCAAAGATGGGACCCTTTGGCATGTATTATGTACATTTATTTGTAAGTAAATAATAACTCATTTCATTATTGAATAAATCGTAGAATAATGAAATGAGAATGTTTGTTGCAAATTTTAGTATTTTTTCTCCATGTAACACATTCAAAATATAATTTTTAAAGTGACTTAAGAAGATGATTAATAAAACATTACTAAAACCGATACAGGTTAGGGGCTGACGTGCTGGAAAGCAGCTCGGTGGAAAGGGACCTGGGAGTCCTGGTGGACAACAGGATGACCATGAGCCAACAATGTGTCATTGTAGCCAAGAAGGCCAATGGCATCCTGGGGTGCATCAAGAAGAGTGTGGCAAGCAGGTCGCGGGAGGTTATCCTCCCCCTCCACTCTGCCCTGGTGAGGCCACACCTGGAGTACCGCGTCCAGTTCTGGGCTCCCCAGTTCAAGAAGGACAGGGAACTGCTGGAGAGGGTAGAGCAGAGGGCTACAAAGATGATTAGGGGGCTGGAACGTCTTTCTTATGAGGAAAGGCTGAGGGACTTGGATCTTTAGTCTGGAGAAGAGAAGACTGAGGGGGGATCTTATCAATGCTTGCAAATACTTAAAGGGAGGATGCCAGGAGGATGGGACCAGTCTTTTTGCAGTGGTGCCCAGTGATAGGACAAGATGTAATGGGCACAAACTTGAACGTAGGAAGTTCCATGTGAACATGAGGAGGACCTTCTTTCCTTTGAGGGTGGCAGAGCACTGGAACAGGCTGCCCAGAGAGATGGTGGAGTCTCTGACTCTGGAGACATTCCAAACCCGCCTGGATGCCATCCTGTGCAACCTGCTCTAGGTGACCCTGCTCCGGCAGGGGGCTTGGACTAGATGATCTCCAGAGGTCCCTTCCAACCCCTGTGATTCTGTGAAAAGATGGAACCTCAGAATTTCAAAAAGACTTTACACTACAATTATTGATTTGTTATCTCTAGTTCTACAAAATTTATTGACAAGTATAAATATACAAACATAATTTTAAAAAATCTAGGATAACATTAAAAACCTTGGCTGAAACAGCAAGCATGAAATCTCTGCTCCCCTCTTACCCTCTCCTTTTCTATATATCAATGTTTCTCTTTACATTTCTTGATTTTCCTAGTATTATTTTTTATGTTGTTGCTCCTGCATCTTCAGATTGCAATCAGAGCAAGTACATTTTGTGTGGATGTTAGGACCCCAGCGGTAGTCATCATTCACTTAAGGACTTCAGTTTTTCACTGCTAATGGTGGCATTGTTCTGCTGTAAAGTTACAAGAAAAATGTGTTTTTTAGAGAAGACCCAAATTTTATAGCTCTTCTTTATCACAGTGGCTCTAACACTGTTTGACCATTATTCAAATAACCGACAGTAAAAGCTTCTAAGTGATCTGTTTTCAAGAACTCTTCCAGTAGAACCAGCTTCATCTGACAGTCATACTTTTCGAAGTTTTGGGAAAGTGTCAGAGAGGACAGAAAAGGTTTTAAAATGTAACAAGAATTATGATATTAAAACCACAGCAGTTCAAATAATTTATGTGCACAAAAGTTTGCTTGCACTGTGCATGGGTCTTTAATGTTGAAGTATGCTCATTTGTAGGACACAGGACACAGCGTAATCATGGTGTATAAGGAGTACCTGTAATGGTCATTAAAATCTCTTACTTTTTAATAAAGCATGAGAAAAAGGTATTAGTGTCATTCAGTCAAAGAACTGGAGGGTGCAGGAGTTTGAATTCTACAGCTGCCACTATCAACATCTCCTTTGTAGTGCCAGGAAAATCATGTAAGCTTCAGTGCTGGAGTTTTCTGGTATATATTTTGTATTTAATACAATGGGAGTCTCTGAAGTATAATTTATAAATATTTGCAAAGGTCTTAATGATCCTGGGTTTGTAAGTACTCACAAATGAAAGATCAAATTACATTTGCATTCTATTTTCTGGGAATTTAAGTTCATCTTTAGATTTTAGGCCATGTGACAGAGTAACTTCAATATCTTAGAGATACACAAGGATTTTGTGCCATACCCTTCAGTTGCACCAAGGATGCCCTCCATCGTACCAGCTACAAATTGCATCATGTGACTAACTACATTATTTCCTTACATACTGTCAGCTACAGTGATGTGTCCTTACTACAGTGATTTTTTTTGTTTTGGGATAGGCCTTTCAGAAACCTTTTTCATTAATTTAAGAATAGAACACAATTTCTCAATTCTGTTTTAATATACAAATAAAGCAAATGTATTTGTATTTGTGAAGAAATTCTTAACAAGTGTGAGGATGTTGTGCAGTAAGTATGTTTGATAATATTTGCCAAGTGTAATGGAGACACTTAAAACTGGGTAACTATGCAAGATACTGAGAGACTATGCTTGCAAGATGGCACTAGTGTACAGAAATACCTTGTTCTCCTGTTAAGCACAGAAAAAAATAATTAATTCTGGGTGTTGTGTGGCCTCCTGATGGTAAACTGAGGAAAAACCTGATGATCTGCAGTTTTGTGGATTTTGCAGTTGCAGTATTTCTATGTAACTAATCCAAAGGGATCTTTACTGGATTCTGGTCTGTTGATGTAATCCACTATGGTTAAGTCTGTATTTTAGAGTTCACAGCTAAATATAGAAATAAACACAGCTGAGAAATTTGAACATTTCCTACTTACCTTTAGTTGGGAAACCTTTTGAGTAAACCCTGGTGTCTAAATGCTGTCTCAGTAATCACTTTTCTACTGAAGTTATGTACGTTAATCAGTATTTAATTTCGGTTACATGTGGGTAATATCTGAACTGTTCTTGTGTCATATAGAAAAGAGTCTGTTGCATATATTCACCTGTGATTGGAGCAAGTGGATATTGAAACAACATTTGAGGTCAGATTGAAAACTAATCTTGAATCTACTGCTGCTTCAGCTGAAGTGAGATGAGGTAACTGAAAAGAAGAAAGAAAAATGCATTTTTTAATAGGTCTTTGGCAATACATCAGCTTTACTTGAATTCTGTGAGTTTCATTATAACAATTTCAAATTTGGAGTGATGTGTTAGTGGTGTGATGTGGTTTTGTCTCCAAAAAATAATGTTAGCTCACTGTAATTGCCATGAAACTGTGTGGAAAAAGTACACTGAAATCTAAGTAGTGCAACAGTGTGGAGATAAGATAGGAAATAGAGTTTATCATATAGACCTATTCACTGAGATGCAGTGTGTTATTTCTGTCTCTTGCCTATCTGTATTTTTTCCTTCTCCTGCTTCAATTCTCTCCCCTGACAAGAAAATGCTGTGAAATAATAGAATATCCTCATTAAATCATGTGTCATGCATCCCTCATGTAATGCAAAATTTAAACCATGGCAATAGAGTGGAATATTTAATTATCTCCATGTACCTAAATAACACATTTCAGAAACTTTCATTTCGTTCTTGGTTACTTTTTATGGGGATGGATCTTGTTCTGTTGCATAACGAAAGCACTTCATTCAAAGTTCAACATCTTTCCGTGCTCATAACTCTAGCTAAAAACAATTAACTTATATATGTTTCAGTTTTTCAGACGATTTTGCACTAAGTACCATTGGTGGCGATTTTTGTTTTCTAGAAGAGAATGTACTACTTTAAGTTACATAATCAAAACCAAGAGAAGATAACATGTTCTCAGGCCAGTATATTACTTTCAGATTTTTATCAACACTGTACTGGATTAGCTTAGGTACTGAGCAGATCTAGAAAGAAAATTTTATTTTCTTTTTTTTTGACAGGTTTTGTACTTAATCACTTCTATGCAGTGTATTTTTAGAGTGTTCTTTAGCAAAGACTGAAGTGGATACACTGAAAAAATACAAGAAAATGCTACAATGATTCATTTTAATGCACTTTATACTGATTGTAAATTGACTACTGCCAGCATGAAATTGATACAGTCATAGTAGGGACCTTTGCGTATAGACCGTATAGCCAGACTTTGCCTCTACTCAAAACATGTCGGGAAGTCCAATTTAGAAGCATTACTGAACTGGAAGAAGAGGTTTATGAGAGCAGCTATGAGGAAGGATACTGTCAATATCACAGCAGAAGTCTGTATTACCTCTGCAGTGAAAGCATAGCCTCCATTTCACCTGATTATATTTTCTGTCTGTGATATACTTTGTGCTGATTAGCTGCACTTTCTGCTGCAGGGCTGCTGCATTTTATTTATGGTATATAATAATGTATAAGAAATAAGGCAGTTTGAATATTTAACCAGAAATGATACTACATTTTTACAGGTGTCCATGTATTAAGAAGGATTAAGTATCATTCCATAGTTAATGTTAAGTCCTATTTTTTTTTCCTTGAAGCAGAAAATTTAACGTTGTTGCTTATATAAAGGAAAACAAAAATCTCAGGTATTCCTAGCATTCCTAGCAGTAAAAGTAAATTTCTCCGAGTATCTTGAAGTATCCCAAATACTGTAAAATAATATTTTAAATATGTACCTACTGGGTCTCATTTTTTTCCAACTCTGTACAAGGAATAAGGTACTAGTATAGCCTTTTTCAGTTTCTTTGTAGCTATATGATTTGCTAACTAAAAAGACTAAAGCGAGCTAGCTAAAGATTGCTTTCCATGAATTGGTATTGATCTTGACTGGTCAATAGAGATTGTTTTTACTAAGGTGGTTTAATTATTTTAAGTTATATATACAGATATAATTTATTTGTTAAAAGAGGATTACAATATTTACTGCTATCCTCAGTTAATCTAATATAATTAAATAGGTATACATTTTACCATGAAAAGCTCTTCCAGTATTCCTCTCAAGCATCCTTATATTCCTTCTCCAAACTATCTTTCTATATGTTGATGAGAATTTTGGCTTCTAGTGAACTAATTGGAAAAAGGAGTTTTATAATTGAACTCTTAGTGATGAACATGCGTTTATTGTATGTCACTCAGGAACTGAGATTGAGATAATATAGACTTTTAGAAAATAACCGTGAACTGAAGATAAACATTATTTGGAGAATGGAAATTTAATGTTTTCCACATAAAGGTCACAGGTGCCTGTTGGGGCTGACCATGACTGACAGATTATCACCTAATTAAAAAGTTTTGAACACCATCTTAGTTTTTGTGTAGCGTTTCTAACTGTTAAGTACAAGGTGGAACATGCTGTTCTAAACAAGTCTGAGATACTGACACTGGGATCACTGTGCATAATGCTGGACATATGTTTTTAGCAAATTTAGATTTCAGAAAAGCAATAAAAGCAGGTTAAAAAATCCGGAAAAGAATAGTGAAGAGAAATGGAAATATGTCCAGGTTGGTTTAGTTAGTGTTGAAAGGAGACAGATTAGCATCATATGTATGTATTAATTACTTAAACAGCAAGAAGGCAAAACATTTATTTAGGAGATTTAAAAATAAATCCTGTGTGATGTGTGTGATGTAATCAATAGAAGGGTTTGACTGAATGCCCATGCAAATTTCTTAATCTACCACGTTGTGGAATGAATCACATAGGAAATGGTATAAGCCTTAGAAAAATAAAAACTTCTGAAATTAGATTGAGAAAACTCTAGAAAATGTACTGTGGGAAAAGATCCTTCATTGTCATGGAAACGAACTAGATGATCTAATAATTTTTTTCCATCTCTAGCTCTGTTCTCTTTTTGCCATTTATTTTCAGGTGCAATTAGAAAAGGGAGGCATTTTTTACTAGTTTTACTGTCTGGCAATATAGTATAGTATACCAACAGTTGAGATTTCAGTACTATCTCTGGAAGTTTATCTTTTATTAAGATTAAGTTGGAATTACTGTTTACAGTAGATGAATGCCTAATTAAAACTCATGGACTAAATAGCATTATTAACAGAACTACTATATCTGTTGTTTTTTGCATCATGTGACCATCACTTCTATTATGTTTTGCTAATTCTACTGTCTTTTAGTCCAATGCAAGGCAAGTCAAAGAACTGAAACTAAAATTCATTAATTTTATTTATCCTTTATCTTTGACAAGAAAGACCTTGTTTTCAGAAAATGTTTGGACTGTGTTTGTATGTTACCTTTTACACAAGTTTTTGCAGAGTAAATTATTTGCTTGGAAGATTCTCTAAAGAATAATAACAGATAAAATATGTGCCTTTTACCATAAGGTTAAAAATTAATTTGACCTAACACCAATCTAACGACCTTTTTTCTAAAGAGGTTACTGTCACCTGATCACATAAGGAGTTTGTAGTTAAAACATCGTCAGAAGTTGTTTGCTTAAATTCCAATTCTATATTTAGTCTTTCTTTACAAGACTTAATTCAGAAGTCAAGTATCTATATAAAGAAATAGCAAAAAACCCCAGGGACAGAATGTTTAGATTCTGAAGGCTTTTTTAATGCTTGCTGCACTTATCTGCAGTTTCTAAGTTTTCAGCAGAAAGGTTTTACCCTTTGCATTGCTAAAGTAGTTTTCAGTTATATAAACTTTTAAAGTCATACAGTGTATTTACAAACACATGAAATGGAGCTTGTATTAAAAGTTCAAAATCTAAAAGGAATATTTCAATAGCTAATACTGAGTTTGAGGCTGGTGTCAGACACCAAGAACTTTGTAGGCTGCAGAAGGAAATGAGACCTTTGCCCAGTTCTGCCTCGCCTAACTTCAGAAACTGATCAAAGCACCGTGGGCTTCCTGTGAAATCAGTGGAGCGACATAGACATTTTAGGGCAGAAACCAGCTGACATGTTTTAGGCAGCTACATTTATTTAAGTGTATTGGTGACCAGAAAAGGTGAGGTAGTCGTAGCGTCATCTTTTTGAGGAGCTAGCATTTACAGAGGGATGTGAGTACAAAGGCTGTAATTACTACTATTCCCTGAAAATTTCCCTGCTGCCTGTATCCCACCTTAATGCCCCTGGCTCACATTGCATGCCTAACATTTTACATGCTGAAGATAATTAACCAGTTAACGGTAGTTATGATGAAACTCAGAGTATTCTGAGAAAAGGAGTGTGAGACAAATATTAGTTACCTCATATGAGTAGGACTATTAGATGGATCCAGATTTTGAATCAGTTGTCAAAATGAGGTCGATGTATCCTTGTTATGGTGACTTGAGTGGTTGTTTTGGCATTATAATGTGTGGAAATACTTAATGATAATATAACTTCTAAAGAAAACAGAAGTTGCTAAAGAATAAATATTTGTTTATAGTATTCATAATTTATTTTTCCTTAGGCAAAGGCAGTTCCTTCTACTTAGATCGTAAGAAGACATATATATAAAAAAAAATTTCTCAAATAGTATGATAGAGAAATGTTATCTTTTTCTTTCCCTTAGTAGTTGAGATGTAGTGTCTATATAAAAAAAAAGGTCTTATTCTTTCATCTAGCTACTATGGTTGTTGATAGGAAGAACAGTGCTGCTTAGAGAATAAACACAGAAATTTTATTATGTAAAAAAGAAATTAAATAAGTAATATAAGATTAATAGAATTCAAATTACCAGAGCCGGAGTCTGTGAAAACTAAAACTTTGATTGAGGCTACTCAAATAAATCTACTGAAATACAAAAAATCTTTGAACCCTCTTTTAAGTGGGGGTCCAAGCCCACAGCAATATTTGCTTATCCTTGTATACTTTGACAGCAGTGTAACTTTTCAGAAGGTAAATTTTTCAGATGATTCACTGCAGATAAAGTTTAATGTGGTTTGCCAAAAATGAGCTTTATACTGTATCATTTGCCATAGAAGCAGCTTATTTCAAACCATCCTAATTATCAATATACTTCTCTCAGATTTATTTTTTCAAATGCCTTCACTGTTTAAGTATTACAACAAGCAAGTTCCTGCACTTTACAAAGACAGGATGATTTCTAAAGTGAAGAGAGAATATCAAATATAATCTTACACAAAAAATTCTCAGAAAATATTGCACACGTAAAAAAATTTTCATACTCCCAAAGAGGGTACATTTTAAAATAATGTATATCAATGTGTTCAAATTTCACTTAAATCTGTCCCACATTCATGTTAGTCTAATGATAACTACAGGGCTGCCTACCTTTTCTTCCCTTATGGCTGTCAACAGCAGCTGTTGCAGCCAAACCACTGAAATGAAAAAGAATCAGCACAAAATATAGCCGCATTTTCCAGAATATATATTTAGGCTTTGTGCACCAAAAGCAAAATAAGAATACTAATTCATTAAAAGTAATAAACAATGCCTGTCAGATATTTATTTTTCTAATAAGATGGTTACATTGATTCTGATGGTGTTTAAAGAATAGCCACAGGAGAAAAATTTAATATAAATGTTTAAAATTAAAATTAAATTTATTAGTAGCTGTTTATTTCTGTTCTAACTTTGTGTCTTGTGCTACAGTCTCCAGAACTTTCTCATTTCATAATATTTTTTTTTTTTGTAAAGTAGAAGCCGCGTAAAATTTAACTGAATAGCTCTGAAATACTGTACAGAGACAATTACAATTAATTAATTCAAGTAAAAAACATACCTCACCAAATGCTTCAGGACACATATCCAATTGCACAGTCAGTCTGACTGGTTCTAGATAAGTTTTCTGTTCAGTCATCCATAGATGCAATATTAGACTATAAATTATTGTAAAAATCCATCGAGGATATTTTTCATTGGGTATATATGTATTTATGTATACATATAAATACACACACATTTTAAAATATGTTTAATAATTAACACAAATTTATGACTGTCCTAAAGAAGAATTACTCTTTTTGTCTATCTGTGTGTATCTTGTAAATTAAACATTTCATAGAAATCTGTGGATAAGTACTTAAGTAGCTAATAGATCATGGACACCCACATTTTTATGACTAAATTTACATAATGCTTGTTGTTCTGAGTAGATCCTTCCAATTTTATGGAGCTGAACGTCTTGTTACCTAACAAGCATATAGTACTATATGGGATTCCCAAGCAAGGCACTCTTTGATGCAGTAGGTGTCTGTGCTCAGAGACACACAGGGCAAGCAGAGAGCCCTGAGGCCGGCACAAGACATGCTGACTCTGGACACACTCTCTCAAAAACACAGACAAGTTATGAGAATAGACAGCTGCGGCCTGGAATCTTTTGTCCTCCTGTTAGTGAAAGCATAAGGACCTCCTAGAAGGTGACTGACACCTGAAAGATTGAAAGACACATAGGAAAAAAGGGAAGTATTGTGAGTGTCAAAGGCTCAAAATTGGATCACAGAGATGCCAAGCAGAGCACTCCAGGTAGTAGCCACTGCTCCGTGCAGGCATCCAGGAGGTGGGGGATGCTCCAATCAGAGATGCAATTGAGTCAGTGGGAGCAGGAGATGAGGGAGTGAGAGTAGATCCCCAAAATGCCAAAATACCCAAAGGATTTTCTTTGCTGGTGATGTGCATGGCCTGCTTCACCAGAGCTGAGAACTTGGTGGAGTCGTGGAGGAGGGCCATCTATTTCTTGACGTAGGTATCCCATATACGGTTGGACTTGATGATCTTAAAGGTCTTTTCCAACCTAAATGATTCTATGATTCTATATACTGATTAGAAACATAATGAGTCAAATTCTTAGATTCCTAAATCTTCTTATTTGCTATATAAGAACTGTTAATGATTAACCTAGTGTTTTGTTTCCCATCTCATGAATGACATACTTACGAGGCAATTATCATTCTCCCCATACCTAAGTTGTTGTAAGGAAGCAAGATTATCTTGCCTTCTCATCTTTGACTCTGCACTGGTAGCACAGCCAGCTCCTATTTTCTGATTTTAAGATATAGTTGACTAGAATGTGGGGCAAACAGTTACACCTCTTTTTCTCTTACATGTTTTATGGATAGTTATTTATGCACAGAGATAATAAAATCTGGCAGCAGCACTTTTTAAAATATATTCATTAGCTCTTAGAGTGAGAAACAAGTAAACATTTCCATTTCAGTTCATTTCTTTTAAAGCTGACAAAATTTCAAGCAACAAAGTAAGTATTAAAAGAAGTATGCTGTAGAAAGATCCTATAAAATTGGAGAAAGTAAAGGAATTTTTATAAATTAATTGAAAGCTTGTATAGTTAATAATTTATTCATTATTTGGTTTTACTTTGATACATTGTTTTATGTCTTTTACACGAAATGCTGTGATTTCAATAACTGCAGTTAAACATCTTCTTAGCTGTTGATATGTACTGCATAACATTTACTTGCATAGCATGTTAAGGAAAATGTAGATTTTTTTTTTGTGGATAGATACAATAATACAAAACATGCCAGGTCTCTACGGATGGAGAGATTGAAGGAAGAAATGGAAAACCAAATTATTATATAATACAGATATAAGTATTGTCCAGCTTTTTGAGCAAATGGGATAAGTGTTGTATCTTAAAAATATCAACAGATCACAGTCATAACTTGAGGACAATTTGTTCTATTCACTCTTGCTCCCTCTCTGCTATTCAAAGGAATCCTCAACTACCAGTGGAGTCTCCTTCTAGGGATTCTCTCAGTTAGTGATGCTACCAGGGAAGTTTAAAGATACCTGTTAGACTACAATAGTAATACTTTCTGTGTTATCAGCAGCTTTTTTCCTGGTTTTTGGCTCTAGATGGTAGTATGGGAAATTAAGGCTCTGGCAAGAAAAATATGAAGTTATCTTGCTTCTGTTTTCCTCTGTGTAGTGGGTTAGCAGCCAAGGCCAGGGACTATGGTGGGATAGAGGAAGGTCAGAGTGCTTTGACATCCCATAGCATGAGATGGGTCTTGAAAACCTGAAAATCAGGGTTTGTTGTCAGAGGCAGTATGAGAGAGGCAGGACTGATTCAAATACTTTAATTGTAAGGAGATTGTATATCTGAAATGCAATTTCAGACTGTAATCAAACATATTTTGGGGTTTTGATGCAGTGTCGTGGTTTGGACTGGACTGGCCACTGAAACAAACAACAGATCCTCTCCATACCTCTCCCTTCAGGGAGAGAAGGATGACAGGGAAAGAGACTTATGAATTTAAAAGAAGCTTAACTACTTTAATGAAATACTAATAATAAAAAGAAAAGATAATAATAATATATATATATAAAAAGAAAATAATGAAATATATAAAAAATATACAAAACCAGTATCAAGCTCCTAGGATGACAATCATGTCACCAGCAGGCACTGGGCAAGTCCAAGACAGGACTCATTGACAGATGGGAACTGGATTCCGGATCTGGATTCAGGAATGCATGGATCATGATCAAAGGCAGATGAACAGACAGAGTCCTCCTCAGATGCTGGCCATTGAAGAAAGAGGGCCGACCCTTTGATTCGTCAGCTTTTAAACTGAGCGTGAAGCAGATGGGATGGAATACCCTGTTGGTCAGTTTTGGGTCACCTGTCCTGTCTGCTCCTCCCCGCAGGTGTGACCCCTCTACGCTTTTCTGCTTCCCACCCTCCAACGGGGCAAGAAACAAAGTTGGCTGCCCTTGGGTGTGATAGCGATATGTATAAGCAAGAGCCTTTCTGCATACCATCCTTTGGTATTAATTATAAACATCAGGCCTTATCTCTGCTAGAAGCCGACAGTGTCTGAAAAATATGCTGTTAATTTCACAGAGTTCGGTTAGTTAGAATAGACTTAACTGAAAAGTAAAATTACTGAAAAGAAAATCTGTTTTGTTTTACCTCAAACCAGGACGTGCAATAATCTTTGAGATTTTTTCTGTACACTAGAAGTAGTGCTGGAGTGCATGCTGTTATTATCAGTTACACATAAGTTAGCCATTTGTCCATAGATTACAAGTGACAAGGTAAGCATCGGCAACAACAGTGACATATCACACAAACTTTTCCTTTTATTTAAAAAAAATTATGTTCTCTGTTTTCACTATTATGAGCTTAATGTCTAAATTAGAAAGAAACTGTCTTGACGTTTTATATAAACCTCTCTGTGAAGCTTTCATTGTAAACCTAAGAAAAGTGAAGAATTTCCATGCAACTCTATTATAAATGATTTATGGTCCAGTACAAAAACTTATTTTACTCTTACTTTGTCATCCATAAATAGATTATTAATTGTTAATTACTTAATGCATAAGTATATTATTATTATATAAGCTTGCAAAGTACTACTGTATTTATTGTAGTCTTGTACAGTACTGTAGCTTAAGGTGATCAAACTCTGGCAGAAATTATTGCTTACAAGCCAGGAGGACAATAATAAGGTAGATCTTCCAACTCAGTGTACTGTGGGAATTGATTAAATGGTGTCCGTCTGGTCTCAGAACAGTGCAGTCAGTGTAGTCAACCTGATGGATGGGAAGGGATGAGTTAATGAAAGGGGGTGAAAGAGGCAGGGAAAAATCAGAAGGCTGTTCCCTGTGGTTTTGTCTTAGGAAGAACCCTATCTGTGGATATGCTAAGTGAAGTGTAAAAGATTTGTCACCCTCTCAACAGCATGTGACTTATTATAGTTATTATGGTTATTGTGTTATATTATTATAGTTATTGTCATTAAATCTTATATGTGAGAAAAGAGAAAGAACTGAGAACGCTCATGCAGGACTGGAGGTGAGGTGCAGTTTGGAGCAAGAACATGAGTATCTGAAAAGTTGATTGGACTGCTAACATTTCATGAACTGCTCATGTGAGTGTTGCAATCCCAAAGTTGACTCATGATAGAGCTAAAATTGTAGGACAATTAGCTGGGTAGAAAAGTAATAAAGGAAGAGTAAGAGTTTCGAATGAGTGAGTTCCTAATGGCTTGACAAGTTGGTAGCTTTTTTTTTGTTGACTGTAGGCTTGTGTTTCGTGACTTAGTCTTTCATTCAGACAAAATTCTGTCTTTCAGAGAGCTGTGAACATAAATCAAGTATGACCAGACTTGCCCATGTGGGAGATAAGTGTGAAAAACATTAGTAACTGTATCCATTTTTAGGTTCAGGTTTCCAAAGGGATTTTCACTCCTAGGAAGAGCTTAAGAAAGTTCTGCCAGGGGGCTTCAAAGTCTGGAGAACCTGCCTTAAAGTTTAAGGGGCTAAAGATGCAGTATATGTAAAGAAGGGGCAATGTTTACTTGATGATGGTTGATAGATGCCTGCTCCCTGAAAAGTTTTCTTAGGTGCAACAAAATCCATTAGCTGAAAGGAAAGCAACGTCTCAGACTAGAAAAGGGTAGAAGTTTTGTTCTAGAATTGGGGAACTTTACATCAAAAGACTCTAAATCACAACTGAATGTTTTTCAGAAACTTATTTTTCAACTCAAATGCAATTTATTATCTTGATGTAAGAAATTTGGTTTTTGTAATCTGGGAGACCATATGGGTTGTGTTGTGGTTACAGTTGGGATAGAGTTAACTGTTTAACTAGCAGCTGGTACAGTGCTATGTTTTGGATTTGGGATGAGAAATACTTTTGATAGCGCAGTGGTGTTTTTAGTTGTTGCTAGGCAGTCAAGGCCTTTTCTGCTCCTTATATTGCCCTGCCAGCAAGTAGGCTGGGGGTGCACAAGAAGTTGGGAGGGAACACAGCCAGGACAGCTGACCCCAACTGACCAGAGGGCTATACCATACCATGTGACATCATGCTCAGTATATAAAGCTGGGGGAAGAAGAAGGAAGGGAGGGACATTCAGAGCTATAGCATTTGTCTTCCCAAGTAACCGTTATGTGGGATGGAGCCCTGCTTTCCTGGAGATGGCTGAACACCTGCCTGCCAATGGGAAACAGTGAATGAATTTCTTGTTCCGCTTTGCTTGCACGCGTGGCTTTTGCTTTACCTGTTAAACTGTCTTTATCTCAACCCATGGGTTTTTCTCACTTTTACTCTTCAATTCTCTCCCCCATCCAATCTCGGGGGAGTGAGCAAGCGGCTGCATGGTTCTAGCTGCCAGTTGGGGTTAAACCATGACAGTTGATAAGAATAATTCCTTTAGAATTTTATTTATAAACTAACTAAAGGCCAAGTGGAGGATAAAATTCTATAAAGAAAGCCATATCATCAAAGACTTGAGACAAAGGGAAATACGGAATGTTGTAAAACTAAGGAAGTGGGTGTCCAGGTGGAGGTAAACTATGTTATATAGGAAGAGAGTGGAAATGTGCACAGAAGTAATGTGGTCTGCTTACGGACATGCAGCAGGTCAAAGCTGTGAATATTCTAGGTATCAGGGACATTTGATAGATCTTTTTTTCCCCAGATATTCACACGTGAAATGGTCTTTATGGTTAGTTCTTGTGAACGCATATTCTTCCAATTTTATTGTTTTATCTATATAGGAGAACTGATACGTATTTATCAATAACATGGAAAAAGCAGCAATATTAATTGGGCACAAGCAGGTGAACATAATTTCACTTTTGAAGCCAGCTTTCTGAATTAATTTTAACCATTCATCTTGCTAATAAAATATTTATACACAATGATGTTATTCAATTTAATTTTTTTCCTTAGACGTTTGTTTTTGTATCATGTTCTTCTTTCCCAACGAACCAGGATACTGAGTTTCAGAAAATTCTGCATTTTGCGGCTGCAGTTAATCAAGAAGAGATATTTTAATTCAAGCAAATTTTCCATAGCAAGCATTTCAAGGAATATTGATTTGAGCATTAAGTTTGTTTTAAAACAAACCTTAAGGGCTTAGCTATCTTACCTCCGAATATAATTTTAAATCTAGTTTTTACTTAAATATGTACTACTGTATGTTTTGTGTTGTATGTATTGCATGCCTTATGTTCAATTTTAGCAGTCCAAATGAGTGGAGGGTGGGTATGATTTCTGTGCATTTTAAGAAGCTTGCCCAGATGGTGGGTATTGCTGATTCACCACTCCAGCCACAGGTAGCTGTTTTCTACAGCCGTCATCAAAATATTTATGATGATTCTCATCAATTTATCTGTATGCTTATCAATTCGTCTCATAAATGCCAAGACTAAATGGACTCATGGCTTAAATAATATATATTGTTCAGAAAATATTCATATTTCAATCAACAATTTTCATTACAATCCATTGTAGTCTTCCAAAATAATTTCAATTCTAAGAATGTTTTTATTAAAGGAGCACACCTCATCATTTAGTTTCCAGTTCCATGTATTAGGTCTTGTTACTCCTTTTCCTAAATCAAGAAGATACCAGTTAGGGAATTTAAATCCCATTTGATAAGCTAAATAGACTGTATTAATTGAGTCTTTTTTAAGTGACATGTTCCCAGTGGTTGAGCTATACCTATCTGTACTTCCGGGAGTTCAATCATTAGACCCGGACATGATCTTCAGAGGCAATTGCAATATAACTTTATAGCAGTAACAGAGGTGATACAACTTCTGTAATGAATTCAGTTTCTTCAGTTCCTAATTTATATATTCAAGGATTGTATTAGCCCCTTTGCTCAGGTTCTTTTTTGCAAATTGAAGTCACCACTTTTCAGCGTGGAGTCTTATGGCTTAACTGTTTTTTCCTAGCTGTTAAGATTTACATTTAGCTGTCCTGCAGTGTGATTTTTGAAGTTATCCCTTTCCTTTAGTCATTCAGTCAGTGTCATCCTGATAAGTTAATTCTTACTTGGGAGATATGTAAATATCAATGTGTAAATAACTATTGGCACAACACCCCAGTGCTACAGGATCTTGAAAATCACTGTTAACACATCACCTTGCTCTTTGTGTAGCCCTTTTGAGGCTACTGGGTACAAACTTACAAACTCTGTATCATTTAAAAATGTAAACCAAACATTACTAAAATTAGAGATTTCCTTAGCTACTGATGGAATGGGAAATATTTATGATCATCAGCACCTAATATCAATATATCATCTGACTTCCTTCCAAACCACAGGAGAGCAATACTTACTGAGTGTTTCTGTCAACTGAAAACTTTCCATTTCATAACAGACTCATATAATTTTTAGAATTCCTGTGCTCTTAACATACTTGCAGAAATACTTCATACATTTTTTGTTCTCATCTCATCTGACAAGGGATTTTCCTTATATATTTTTTGTTCCATTACTAGATTTCTGTTAACATCTAGCTTTATGTTAATTATTCTCAGCTGCTTCTCTTTTCCACTTGTTATATTTGTGTAACTGCTTTTGCTTACCGCTGAAGTAAAGGATAGCTGCTAAAATGGTCTGAAGAGTACTCGATCAGAATTTCCACTTTTCAGTTCACAATTTTTTCCCTCATATGATTTGGATCCTGATTTGGAATTGTTTTCAGCTTTGGGGCACAGATTACTTTAAAACCGATTGTATGTATATTACAGGCTTGGACTTGACTGAATCATGGAACAAATATAAAGTAATTGTGATCGTTTGTACCTAGGATGTTACTAAGTTTTATTTCCAGTTTCTCATCCTCTCAGGCTGAGGACTGTAAAGGTTGTCTTATGTTGATGAAATATTTTTTTTTCCCTATTGACAGCTATCTTTTTAAAAAAATTCTAGGGCCATTTTGGCATTGATAGCCTGAGACTTCCAGTATGTGGCATATATGCTTATACTAATGTGTCCCCATTATGAAAAAGCTTTTCTTTTGTTACGCTATAACTGAGTCTTAATGAATTTGTCATTTACTCAGATAGCATGACTAGACGCTTTCTGTCTAGCCTGAAGCTCAACAACCATAATCTGGAAGTGGTACAGCTGATTGATCCCCTGTTGCATGACAGTAGGTGATGCTCATGGGTGGCTAGGAAATTATAGCAAGCTTGTAGTCTGTCTTTTGTTTTTATATGTTAAAACATTGATTTAAAAACATTTGAGATAATTTCACTGAAAGTTCTTCAGTGAACAGAAGGTAGGTAAAGGAACTAAAGGGAACTCATTTAGTAAAGTGAATTATCTGAACCCCATTTAGTGACATGAATTGTATGAAGAAATGAGTCTTTTTAGACCTGGTGCATTTATGTTCTATAAATCCACACCTAGACAAAAGTTCACTTCCAAAATGTGATCAATAATGTCTTCAAGAATAGTCATTAGTTCTTAGTGTTCTGAAGTCATCTATAACCTGCAAAGGTGTTGTGTGGCAGTGTCATTAATTCTGATATGTGTCATTACCAGTACCGGAAGCCCATCAGGCAATAATTATATCTTGTATCTTGACTTTAGAAGGCAGTATGGCATCCAGTAGTGTATCTATTTCTTGCAGATTTTTTTTTTTTTTGAAGTTTGCATTACATTCTATCAACAGACATCATTGAAGACTATATCTATCTCTTGGATATTTATAGTTCTCTCTATGGACATGTTTGTTTGTCTTGCTGTTTGGGCTGGGTAGCTATTAAAAAAAGGATGTCCTGTGGTTTACTCCATTCCAGTGAGCAAGATATCATTACATTCTTGAGCAGTTTTCTTCACTGACATCTTGGATAACCTTGTCTGACAGTCTAGAGACTTTTAAAAGACATTGCCTATGCTTTTGTGCTAGTGAGAAAACCAGCCCCTTCTTTGAAATTAACTCAGTGGATTTAAATGCAACTGCAAGCTGCATTTGAATCTCCAAAATTTTGTTCCTTTGTGCAATCATCACTTAAAGCTGCCTTCTTATAGCCATAATAATATCTGGCAGATATTTTGCAAGATTGAGGTTCCTAGTGGTTTACTACTCACTACAGGACATATAGATGAAATGTCCCTTAGGTCACTTTCTTTCTTACTTCCCCAGTATTTGCACACTTTCAAGTCAAACAGCCTATTTTTCTTCCTGTCCTTTTCCTTTAGGCTCCTGCCTACTCAAGAAAAGAACCAACAAAGCAACAGCCCACCAACCTTTGTGTGCCCTTAATGTGAAAAAGAATCATTTTTTTTTGAGAGAGAGAACAGAGATCTTTAAAAACTAAAATGTAATGTTTGTACCCTACTGGGAAAAGTGCAAAGGTGATTCCATTTAAAGGTTTTCCAAATGAACGAGATCATGTAATAAAACCTAATAGAACATATAAATTCTTAGTGTATAAACAGCTCAGACAAGCAGGGCTATGGTCACATTTATTTGAGGCATATTCAATGTTGCAGTGTATAGAACAGGTCTTTGTAGCTGAATTCTCTCATTTACTAAACATGGTTAGTCTGACTTAATGTCTTATTTCTGATTTGAGGAAAGCTGTGTTACAGTTTTTGTTTGGATGAGAATCCTTTGGCTCTTCTTGGCTGGGTTGTGCTGCTAATTAATGTCTTACTTTCAGAAATGTAAAAAGGTTCTCAAAGGAAATCATATATCCTCAAACAGAGGATAGGGTAAAAGGTACTAGGATTGAGTGCAATCCTTTACACTGCAGTTAAGGATGCAAGTAGGTCTACTTTTGAGAGGTCTACAAAATAGTCTACTACAAAGCACTGTGGGTTGGTTGGTTGGTTTGTTTGGTTTGGGTTTTTTTCTTTTCTTCTTACACTTAAAGAAGTGAGACCCATAGTTTGAGACTTCAGGAAAAGGGAAGAAATGGCCAAGAGCAGTATCTTGTATTTTTTTACCAGTAGTTTGTATTTTTGCAAAAGGACTAACGCCCGTAGATAAGAATGCCAAATGACCTTAAAAAGTATACCAGACTTTATACTCCAGAGAAAGACAAAAAATATGTCCCTGCCAATCTGACATAGCTGAAGTTCATTGTTGACTTCGATTGCATCAATTAGTCTATCCATGAAAGGGTAAGGACGATGCAACAATAAGACAGCTGAGGTTTTTTTCATACCATCTGGAGTATGCTTGTCCTCCTCTCAGAAATCTGTTGCTAGATAGAGCCAAATTCTCACACATCAGTGAAAACTAAAGTCTAGCAAACCTAAAATCAAAGCATGCTTCTGGAAAAACAAGAATGTACATGTGAGCACTGAATGTCACAAAGCACAGGACTTGTTAAATAAGATGGTGGAACAAGCAGGATCCAAGCCTTGTTTTTCAACATTTCCTTATGTGTGGTAGTTAAACAGACTTCTCTGTGCTCCTATCTCAAGCTTCTATTTCTATATCATGGTCGGATGACGCCTTGTTTAAAATTACAGTTTCGTTGTAAAACAATGTAGGTTTCATGCCTCTGCTGCCGTTTGGAACACAATCCCAGAAAAGTACTTCATAGATATTTAGATAAATTTTCATTTTTTAGTCTTAGTTTATTCATGACTGACTCTTGTTACAGCATTATCCTGTAGCTTGTTGTTCTTTTCTTACCATGTTTGTCCCTAGTTACATACATAGAGTAATAATATCCTCTCTTGACTTTCATTTTGCAGAGCTAGATAAGCCAACATATTTTTGTATTACTTTTTAGTGAACTTCTCCATTTTCCTAGTCATTGCAGTACATCTTCTATGGGATTTACTTATTTTTTGAAGATAAGTGACCAAAAGTGTACAAGGTAGTCTAAGTGGACTGATTGCCTTTTTCACTATATCACACCTTGTAGTACACTACAGTCATGCTGTGACTGGCCACTGCATGTATCCTGCATTTGATTTAGAAACATCTCCCTTGCCTTCTCTAATACCTTCAGTCAAGGACCACATAGTTTGCAGCAGAAGTTTTTGCATTTAAGCAAGATTCCAGTTTTTAATATTAAATTTTCCCATTTCTGTTACTGTGCTTGATTCTGTAAGTCTGGAAACACTCAAATTCATCTGATGAACATGGATTGTTCTGGACTGCAAATATCTGTGTTTACTTTCTGCTGTATGCTATATAACTTTATAAAACACTTGTGCAGCCAACTTTTAGGAGTAAGACAAACCAAAACTGTACCTAAAAGATTCAGTTCAGGTTGGTTGTAAAATCATAGGTTTTTTTGTTCCACCCCCCCCAAGAATGGATGTTGTAGATTTCCATTTCAGAATCTTTAGGATTCAGGTTTTCTGCTTTTCTCTGTAACTGAGAGGACTAGAAACATATCATATAAAAAAATGATGTATTTGTTTTTTAGATGAGAGAGCTGAGATTCCTTTTTTCTGCTTAATGTGTAGATTATCTACGTAATATTCAGTTTACATCAATTTTCATAAGAAGCAATGAATCAATCAGTTAATGGAGGGTAAAGCATGGTCAACTACACAGAACTCACTATGTGCTACTTTAGTGGCAAAAAGATTTACTAGATATCCCATTGGAAAGCAAACATATTATTTGGAGAAAATAGAACAGCAATTTTGGCTATGTAGTTCCACTTATAACTGTGCACCTAGTCTAATGGTATAGACTATGATGTATAATGGTAATGAAAAAGTCTGGTTCCTTGTGCCTGTTGAAGTACCACCTTTGTATTTTCTTTTCCCACCCTATTGGCTTTTTCATGATGTAAGCGAGCCCATACAGGTCAGAGATTTGAGTACCTCATGATCCTGTCTCTGACAGTGGTGAGCAACAGGGGTTTAGGGAGGAATATGAACAGCAGTGAAAGTATAGAACATCTTAGCTGCCAGGAAATAGAAGTTCAGGGACTTCTTGAGCATTGTTCTGGCTGGCTTGTCACTGGTAGCCCTCTCCTCCCATTTTATCATAATATTCTTAATCCAGTTAGTGTTTTGGCATCCACAGGCTACTATTGCAACGCATGAATTATGTCCTTTGTGGAAAAAAATGTTTCCTTTTTGTTTGTTTCAAAATTTTTAATCTTACAGTTTCATCAGGTACATGCATTTTTGTGAGATACACCGAGTAACTGTTTCCTATTTATCTTTGCCTTGTCATACATGATTTTATGAACTGACATCTTCTTCCTTCAGCCTTCCCTGTTTCTTTTCAGTGTTTTAAAGCATTATTTCTATGCTTTTGACCACTATTGACCACTAAGCTGGTATTTCAAACTCTCCACAATGCCTGTTTTTTTGAGTAGATAATAACTAATTTATGGTCTTTCACAAGTTAAGTCTGGTTAGGTTTATTTTTGCCCATTTATGTTTTTTAACATTTAATATTATCTGCCAGCTTATTGTCCAATCATTATTGTAAGATCTCAATTGTAATTCTTAGCAGTCAGTTTTCATTGTATTCTAAATAACTGAGAACTGTCATGTCAGTATTTAAGTCTGTTTAGAAGTCACTGAATATTACCAGCATACATCTTTTGTGCCGACAAAGGAGAAATAGGAAACTTGGAACTCAGGTATGTAGTTTTACAATTCTATCGTCATTATTACCCATCCAAACTTCCCAAGTTCACATGGTGGATTAGTTTGTCATAAGTTATCTAATACACATTTTGCTCAAAGAAGAGCAATCCTTCTCTGATTCTGCTTTCTTGAATGCTTGCCTTTTCTGTTGCCTCTAAAGACCTTTTTTCTTGAGTACTGAGTTTGTCTAGTCACCTTCCCCCCACCCTACAACCACTGGCTCTTAGGACTGTATAAACGCCAAGTGTTTTTAATGTGTAATGGGATGGAATGAGAGAGAAAGATAAGAAGCACAGAGTTTTCCTTTTTCTAAGTGCATCCTTCTTCCTTCAAATGTCGTCCCCGGATACCCAGTCCCTGGTATTATTATAAGTGCTTCTCTGAGGTCCATTACGCTTAGTACTGTATGTACTCAACCACCTTTGTCTACTTTAATAGCCTAATTCAGCTTCTACTGAGATCAGTAGAAAGTCTCCCACTGACTTCACTAGGAGATTGATCGGACTCTGTTGTTAATCCTCTTGGAGTCTATTACCTTTTTCCAACTTTATTCACTAGTTTGGTGATTTCAAATATCCAAAAGGAATTCAAACTTAATTTGCCTAGTTGCTGTATCTTGGATTTACACAGCTTTAAAAGTTAATAAAAATGTGTAGTTGGATGAGATAGGATATGTATCAAAACTATGGCATGTAAACCTGCTAGATTCCACCTCCTACATCCAGCTTCAATACCTAGTAAAATAATAAAAAATTTAAATCTGTAAATCTGTGCAGAGCCCTAAACGCAATTGTGATTTTTAAAGTAGGAAGAAAGAATAGTGCTTAACAAACTATTTTATTTGACAAAATTGTGTAAGAGGATAAAGAGGGTGCATAGTTTACTGTGTTCTGCAGAAGACTTCAATGCAATCTCTTAAATTGTCTTCAAATCATCTGGGCGTAAACACAATTGCATGTATTGAAAAGAAATGGAATGACATCATACAGTAGGTTAGGATAAATGGGAATATTCAGGATGGGAGACAAGTGAGTAACACATGGATTTGTGTAATCTGATCACGTGCTACATTTTTATTAAAGTATCTAGAGATTAATATTCCATTAATTAAATACTTTGATGATGCTGAATGAGAGCTGTTGCTAACGCTGGTGTTGACAAAAAAGAACAAAATAGGATGAGCCCTAGAAAAATACCATCTCTAATGAAATGAGTATGTTGAAATAGGGCTTTAAAAATGCAAGTGACTAGCTCTGTGCAGGAAGATAATGAAGTGTGTGCCTAACTCTGAATATGTGAGTCATCAGCCTGCTCGGAATGCAGTTTAGATGACACATTGTCAGCTGTCCCATATCCTGGCTCACACATTCCCACCTCTAAAGACACTATTTACCATCCCTTTGGGCAGATGTGCTGCAAGTGCTCATTCATAGCTCCTTCGAGTCAGACAGTGCATCCTTGAGCAGCATGTTGGATGGCTTCTTATGGCATTTTAGATACTGGATAAATGAACAGCAGTTGAGTCAAACTGAAGGCATAGATACTGGGGACCCTGTACTTTCTGTGCTCCCATTAGGGTTCTGCTGGGCCATAGCTTTGTGTTCTATTGTTTGGTATTGGTGTTTGATTATGGTAAAGAGAATATCAGTTAACAAAGGTCAGAGATAATGTGTTAGTCCACTTCTACATCACTGGACTTCTATTTATTGTAGTGAAATGACACTATAAAAGACACATAATTGGTTTTACATTGTTCTTCCTCATACATTTTCACTGTATAGTAGTTACTAAAAATCTATGCCCTGAATTTCGATTCTTTTTGGTTGCTTAGGAATAATTTGTTAGTTATGCTTCTGTACAGTATATATAGATTTTTTTTTAGCTTTAAAAAAAAAAAGTTTGGATTAGAGGTACTGCCCAATTAGAAACTGAATTTTTAATGTTTGTTCAGATTTCTATTTTTACCCTCAATGCCCTTAAACACCTACACCAACTGTCTTTGAAGGCTATATAATTAGCTCCCATAGGCAGTGTGAGCTTTTGTTTGAAGCTTCATTTAGGAGAAAATCCTTGTGTACCATTTTTTTTTTTTTTTTATTTTGCTTCATTTGCCAGGCTGAATTACAAACTGCTATACATATACAATGCTTACACAGCTAAAATAGGTGTCTCTTACCTTCTCCTGTTACTTGTCTTTTTTTTTTTTCTTTGACTAATGACAGACTCCTAATACTTACTCCTCTTAAGTAAATGTGGCAAAATGGTCGCTGCTTGCTGAACTATTATTTCTGGGAAGTAAATTTTTAAATGAGATCACACTGTAAATTAATTAGTTCATCATGTTTTCTGCTTGGTAAGGTATTCTTGTAGCCTCTGGCTTAAATATAATTATATCTTTTGTCTCACATTTTTTGGTTGTGGAGTGATTTTTTTTCACTTGGCAAGTCCCAGTATGAAGGACAAAAGACATTAAGCATAATTTGTGAAGACATTTTACTTTCCTCACATTATTTTTTAATAGCTGAATGGTTGAATAGGCTTTTTATCTGAGGCCAAGTATGTTAAACTACAATATTCATGTAATATAGTAGAGAATGTAGTAAAGGGTAATATAGCACATAGTATAATATTCCATTACCAAAAGGCAGGGGTTTTTCCTTAACAGTACGAAAAAAGGAATTTTAATCAAGCTTTTATTGTTTTGGATTGTTTTCTGTAAATTGCTTTACAGTGAACTAACACTCTTAGTTACTTGAAAGAACAAAATGTAGATGCTAAAATTTTAGCTGAAGCTGATGTTATTTTGAGATGAATAACTGACTAAGGTTGCAGTGAGCTGTGAAAGCAGCACAGTTGAGAATGTTGAGAATGATCAGAATGCAAAATAGTTCAGATTTCATTGTACTGTAACTACAAGTTTTTCCTAATTTGGAGTGACTGGATTATTTGGACAGGTAATCTGGACACACTGTATTTAAATTGGACTGTACTTTCTTTACTGAAACATCTTTTTCTCTCTGAACAGAATTGAATTGTGTTACCAGAATGTTCATGTAAAATTTGAAATTCCACACTGAATCACAGAATCACAGAATGGTTTAGGTTGGCATGGGTAGGGACACCTTCCACTAGACCAGGTTGCTCAAAGCCTCATCCAACCTGGCCTTGAACACTTCCAGGGATGGGGCCTCCACAACTTTTCTGGGCAACCTGTTCCAGCGCCTCACCACTCTCACAGTAAAGAATTTCTTCCTAATATCTAATCTAAATCTACCTGCATTAATGATGTACCCATGTAAATGACTTATGGACCACAGTACATGCTGCACGTGTTACTAGAAATTAAACTTTCATTTGTCTTTAAAGAAATAATTTGTTCTTAAAAGATTCTTTACTCTTTTTTTTAGTGTTCTTATAAAAGCCTTAACTTTCCAACAGTTTTATTTAATTTTGACATGAGGTTTGTTTTGTTTTGTTTTGTTTTGTTCAATGAGCTCTAAATATATGTTATTCTGGCTTCCATAGCTTTTTATGACAAAGGTTAAAACTTACATTTCTCTATTGTGATTTTAGCATTAAAAGCGGACGATTATGGAGTTTTAATTTTCATTTTGGCTTTACATTCCCATAAAAATATAAATTGCCTTTGAAGTATAATATCATTTTTTTACTGTGAAAGTCTACAGGCAAATAGTATTGGGGTATATTTTAACTGAGGATGGGGAAAGGAAGGTTTACTTTAGCTGTTTCCCAGATGTCTGAATATTTGCCCTTCTGGTCCTTACACCTGGTGGATGTAAAAGTAGCTGCTTACATAAATTCTCATTTTCTCCTTCAAAAGCCAAATAACTATTTAAATTTGGATTCTGAGGCCTATGTAAGAATGCAGATATCAAGTTTCAATTAAGTCCTTTTGGAACTAGAGTAGTACCATAATTTCCTAGCATGAGAGTGAGTTGAAATTAGGGAAGAAGGTGCTGCAGTCTGATTGAAGGGTGAAAAGTAAGTGGAAGTTTAAAAATTTAAAACCTCTGATCTAAGTGATTTGGCTTGGTGTACATTAGATGATAACAAAATTGGTCTTTCTCCTTAGCAGCATCACACATAGGAAGTGTGCAAATGATTCGCATTTGTTTTGCTTAGCAAGTTTGCAAGATATCTCCTCTTACTAAATAATTTAAATAAAGAGAAATAAAGGTGACTGAAGATGCTTATTAAGGAGGATATATAGCAAATCAGATAAGGGCCAACAGCTAATCTTTGATACAGCTGTGAGTGTTACCAGGTGTGATCTCAGTAAATAAAAATTATAGGTGGTAATACAAAAATGGTTCCTTAATAACCATGTGTGACTTCCAAGTGTCTACTTAAGCATTGCTTGTTTAGGGGACATGCTTTTCTTGACTCACCAGCTGAGAACTTCTTAGTCAGGAAGTGCAGAAGTTCAGATCTCATAATAAAGCAACACAGATTCTACTGAAATGGAATTAACTCACACAAGAACCCCTACTTCTCTCCTGCAGAGTTTAACTATGTGTATTTAACGCAGTCCTGCATTTTGACCTTGTGAGCATGAACCAGTCAGTCTGTCAGCTCACATTAATTCTTAAACTCAGTAAAATTTCTTAATGAAAGCATTCAAGTTCTGGAACAAACCCTGTTAGGGAGTGGGGTTTTCAAGACTGACTGCAAAGATACCTACTCAAGTCAGTGGGTAATGAGCGTTGCATGAATGTCTCTCAGAAAAATAATTAGTTAATTAGTTTATATTTTGCTAACAGTTACTTAGTTAAGGAAATTGTTATACTTGGTAGCATTTAAATAGAGCTTTTGTAAATTGGCTGGAAGTGTTCTGTTGGAGTGGCTATTATATTTGGGATAATAATATAGTACTTCAGCATACTATTTAAAAACACATATTAGCAGGAAAATCTCACATTATCTAAAACAATTGACTTAGTTTATTCCTCTGTTTTGCTTTGGCAGATCAGTTTAATAAACAGAAAGCAAATATGTCTTCTCTGTTTAACAAAAACCTGGAATTTCCCATAAAAATTTGATGCAATGGGCTTCACTTAATTTTCTCTAAACTGGTGTCAATAAATTGTCACAGTAATCTCGATTGTTTCATGGGGCACTGGTACACCTTAGAAATATGTATTTTTCTCAGTGTTCAAGGCAATGTGCACTCACAGCCCAGAAAGCCAATAGTATCCTGGGCTGCAACCAAAGAAGCATGGTCGAAGGAGATGATTCTGCCTCCGCTCTCGTGAGACCCCACCTGGAATACTGTGTTCAGCTCTGGAGTCCTCGGTACAAGAAAGACATATAGACTATTGAAGGGGGTCCAGAGGAGGGCCAGAAAGATGATCAAGGGGCTGGAGCATCTCCCCTATGAGAACAGGCTGAGAGAGTTGGGGTTATTTAGCCTAGGGAAAAAAAGGCTCCAGGGACACCTTATAGCTGCCTTCCAGTACTTAAATGGGGCCTACAGATGGAGAGGGACTCTTTATAAGGGAGTGTAGCAATAGGATGAAGGGTAACAGTTTTAAACTGCAAGAGGGTAGATTTAGATTAGATATTAGGAAGAAATTCTGTACTGTGAGGAGGGTGAGACACTGGAATAGGTTGCCCAGAGAAGTTGTGGATGCCCCATCCCTGGAAGTGTTCAAGGCCAGGCTGGATGAGGCTTTGAGTAACCTGTTCTAGTGGAAGGTGTCCCTGCCCATGGCAGGGGAGTTGGAACTACAGGATCTTTAAGGTCCCTACCAACCCAAACTACTCTGTGATTCTATGGTTCACTTTGTATATAATTTTAAGCTCTATAACATATCCAGAATACTAATTTTGACTAAATTAAATGGAATCATTTTCATATTTGTAGGCAGAGCCTTGAGATGTTCGTAATTCAAGGTTAGAAACTGAAAAATTGAGTGAATAATGCAAAATAATTTTATTAAATATGAACTTAAAAATCAGAACCCTCCAGGAGCACTTAACAATACTCAGTTTCTTTTCAGTTTACAAGATATCTTTCTGCTTAGGGCCATTTTCCAGTAAAATTTTACGAATATTTGATAAAAAGATGTAACAGAATATCTGCCTGCTCAGAAGTCGTGAAGTCTTGTCAATATGGACTAAAAAGATGTATTTTATGTTTAAAAACATTTACTCAAGATACATCTATCCTGTAACAACTTTTTTATTAGTCCTTCAGTGTTTCCTGACATTTAAATTATTCTATGAAGCCATTCATTAAAACAAATTCAAAGTGCGCTGATTTCTTTTGAAAAAATTCTTCGAGACTGTTTTGGAAAATAATCCAAAACCAGCTGAGGCATTATTAAGGAAAAAGGCCTTGCTTTCGGATTCTGCTTTAAACCTGGCAAGGTCTGAGTCAATCCTCTTTTTGTCTGAAAGTTCGTATTAGACATTTGGAGGGCAATGTCGTCATCCTGGCTGTCAGTTATCAAGAAAGAGAGAAAAGAACATTCATGCCAGCTGGTCTCATCCTTTTTATCAGATATGTAATGGTGATAGACAGCATGTGAGTTCAGCTTCAAGAAGAGAAACGAGATGGAGGAAAGAAATATAGATGTCAAACAGATACTTTAAATCTCTTTTGCAGAATAATGGAATATTATGCAGGGCAGGAATCCTTTGTGTCTGAGGAAGCAGTGTACATGTTAATTCTAGGCTTTGCAGTGTATATATATATGTATGCATAGATACATATCCAATACTGAGAGTGTAATTCAGAAAATGAAGTACACTGATTTTGAAAGGTTTTATGATTAACTTTCTTGGTAAAATAATCCTATATCCTGATTCTTTGCTCTGGTGTTGCACAAAGTCTTTCAGCTACCAGAACAGCTGCCCCAACCTTTTAGTGGAACTTCGTTAAAATAAGGAAGTCTGTGAGACTGTTTAGCATGCCACATTTTCCTCATCATGTAGGATGGGGATTGATTATTCAGTTCTTGCAGAGTACCATAAAGATTCAAATTGTATCCTGGGCTGCATCAAAAGAAGCGTGGTCAACAGGTCAAGGGAAGTGATTCTGCCCCTCTACTCCACTCTCGTGAGACCCCACCTGGAGTACTGCATCCAGCTCTGGGGTCCCCAGTACAAGAAAGACATGGACCTGTTGGAGCAGCTCCAGAGGAGGGCCACGAAAATGATCAGAAGGATGGAGCAGCTCTCCTATGAGAACAGGCTGAAAGAGTTGGGGTTGTTCAGCCTGGAGAAGAGAAGGCTCCAGGGAGACCTTTTTGTGGCCTTTCAGTGTGTGAAGGTGCTTATAAGAAAGATGGAGAAAGACTTTTTATCAGGCCCTGTAGTGACAAGACAAGGGGCAATGGTTTTAAACTGCAAGCAGGTAGATGTAGATTGGACATAAGGAAGAAATTTTTTATGATGGAGGTGGTGAGGCACTGGAACAGGTTGCCCAGAGAAATTGTGGATGCCCCATCCCTGGAGGTCTGCAACGCAGGTTGGATGAGGCTTTGAGCAACCTGATATAGTAAAAGATGTCCCTGCCCATAGCAGCAGGGTTGGACTAGGTGATGGGCACAAACTTGAACGTAGGACAAGAGGTAATAGGCACAAACTTGAACGTAGGAAGTTCCATGTGAACATGAGGAGGAACTTCTTTACTTGGAGGGTGGCAGAGCACTGGAACAGGCTGCTCAGGGAGGTGGTGGAGTCTGACTCTGAAGACATTCCAAACCCGCCTGGACATCATCCTGTGCAACCTGCTTTAGGTGTCCCTGCTCTGGCAGGGGGGTTGGACTAGATGATCTCCAGAGGTCCCTTCCAACCCCTGTGATTCTGTGATTCTGTGATCTTTAAAGGTCCCTTCTGACGTGAATGATTCTATGGTTCTGTGAAATACAGCCTGTCCTGGTAGTAAATAAACACTCAATAAAAACACCATTAAAAGGAGACCAAGATGCAGAGGGGTCCTATTAAACAGATTATTTTAATATTACTTTAATGTATTTGGATTTTTCATGTCATAATGAGTTACATAAGCATTGGCAGAGTATTAGCAGTAGACAGATTCTTAGACATCACACGGATCAGGTATGACTACATGTACTAATATTTGTTTAGTTTTAGGTCAATATGCTGTTGGTCTCAGTTCATGATGCAGCAGCTGCATCACACATACCCCACCTATACCATAATGGTCCTGAAGTTAGTGACAGGTTTTTTCTTGCACCCTGATCCTAATAAAACTCAGTTTTCTGTCACTTATTTCACAGATCAGAGCAGGGCTTTCCTATTCCTGTATTTCCTATTTCTCTAACGTGATGGGTTTGCCTTTGAGTTGAGTTTTTTTGTTGATGGGGTGGTGTTTTGGTTTTTGGTTTTTTGGTTTTTGGTTTTTGGTTGGTTGGTTGGTTTTGAGGGGAGGATAGTGCTTTTGGTATTCTTTATTTTGGATTAATCTCATTTGGCTTTAAAGTTCTACAGTGTAGAAGTCTGTATCTAGTTGACTAGTCTTCCTTTACAGTAAATGGAGAGAAATAAGGAATTCTAGGGAACAATTAGTCTCTTTCCATGACAGACATGTAAAATTTCTTCATCTTTACAAGTGCCATTTCTTTCTAGTGACTCTAAGGGAGTGACTGGTGACTTGAGGAGCTTGCTCTGGAGTGCCTAAACTACTGTTTCTTAAACTAGGTGAGATCACCCAGTCCCTTGGGTCTGAGCTTTGTTGTTCCACTTGTTTTAAAGAAAATTTAAAATGAAAAATTTTTTTTTTTAAACAAAAATGTAAAAAGCAGCTGTTCTGTTGAAAACCATGTTGATGGTGTCTTTAGGCTGCTTCTTTTTTTTCAGATTTACAATTGAGTCAGTGACGACAATGACAACTGCTACTTTGAACATCTTTACATGTAATGTTCAGTATCAGAAAGGCAAAAGTTTCAATTTCATTTAGTATTTTGGAAACTGCCATATATAAATCAATTATTTTTCTGATTTTTCACAAAGCATTGTCCAAAAGAGATGTAGATGCCAGTTCTTAGCCATGAAAAGACTGTGATAGTTCATTCACACATTGCACAATGTGATATCATGCAACAGATTCCTAAATGCTAACTTTAGCTTGAAGCTCATTTCCCTTGGCTCCCTTCATAGTCGATGGAGAGAGAAAGGTTCTCATGGGGATGATTCAGAGAACCTAAACTTAGTTTTCTGCTCTGAATTGCCCATTAGAGTTGTCTGCCTCTCTCCATTGACTGTAGAGGGAGCCTGGGGAGAGCCAATTCTCTGAGCTAACTTAGAGTGTTTGAATATCCCCCTGCAAGTACATGGTCAAAACCTAATGCTCTGTAAGCTCTTGTAAGTCAGTGTGCACCCATTAAGGTATACGTTGAAAACTAACGGTTTTGTCCCATATTGTGTGGAGAGTTAACCTCAACCTATTTTCTTTGCATCTTTAGAAGCAGTATCACAATGTAGCATGTCAGATGGAGTAAAATCTGTTAATTGTAGAGTAAAATATGCTATATTTGATTTTTATTTTAAGGTACAGAATGATACGGCTTCTGGTACATGTGTTAGTTTTATTGTTCTGATTCTTTCTAGATATGATGTTTCAGGTAGATTTCAAACACATACACACACTCTTATTACATTATAGATCAGATTTTATTGCTACTGAAGAGAGCAAAAATGCATGTAGTCATGAATTTTATCTTGATATGAATTTTATCCTTATGTAGGCATAGTATTTATTCACTTTAGGTAGGTAAATGTGATTTACTAAAATATGATTATATAGGTACCTCATCTATATATTAAAGTGAAACAAAAATATAATCCATGTGTATGCATTCTTAACATATTTTGAATTAAGCATTTAAATTTTCCAGTGTCATTTGGCAGTATAAATTAAATTATTTTAAACAGATAGCGATAACTGGATTAATGCATTATAAGGCCCAATGAGCAAAATGGTATATAAAAACATTCTTTTCTTTGTTAGCAAGACTGAAATTTAATGTCCCTTTGACAGAATCACTTTTACGGTCAAGTCTAGTTTTTTAGTGAATTTGAGAAGGAAAAAGATTTTATTTATGACTAACCTTTTCATCCATTTATTAAACCCTGAGTTAAAAGATGTTCTATGATGTTTCCCTGTAACTAATTTTAAACAAGCTTTTACAGAAGCACAATTAACATTTTTCCCCTCTCTCCTTTATTTTTCCTTTCTGGGAAGGCTCTCTGCCCAGAATAAAATACTGTGAAAAGTTGGGTGATTTGATATTTTGGGAGCAGGGGGGGTTGGTTTTTAATATTATTTTAAATTAAAATGAACATGCTGGAACTTGAGTCCTCACTTACAGGGCTGAATTGTAGGTTTTCTTAAAAAGCTGCTCTCTGGGAGTGACTGTGAACATTTATGGGATACTATTTCTTTATAAAGGCTTATAGGTATGCTGCTCATTTTGGCAGAATCGTATGAGTCATTTTTAGACAGACTTGGAGCATGTAGATTCTGCATATCAGATTACTGTTTGTGAGTCAGCAAAAATGAGTTGCTGATGACCAGTCATTTGAAAAATAAAGTGGATATCAATACCTGTGGTTCTCTGAGGCATCCTGTGCATATGGAGGCATGGTACTTCCTCTGTCCTCACCACTGAGGAATCTCCCATCTGGATTCTGCAGTGGCAAGGGAGCTGCAGGTCCTCGCATCGCCCTTTTCATGCCTTGTAGGGAGTAGGGTGGGAGCGGTGAGGTACAGCCCCAATAAACATCGATGGCCTTAAGATTACATGTTGAGTGCCTGAGGTGTCTGTGCATCAAAGCAATACATCTCAAAGAACTCCAATTACTGTAAGGTAAGTAATTATTCTCTCTTTTTTTTTTTCCCTCTTGATTATTCCTACAAACAGGCAAACTGATTAAGTCTCCATATATGAGAGAGAGAAAGGAATTATGTGCAAAAGCGTTGACTGCAAAACCTAGCTCTAAAACAAATTTTGAATCTTTTTTGTTACCCTTTACTCTTAAAAATAAACAACCAAAAAGTCTGTCTGCCTCTTCCCGTAAAATTTTTATGTATCTCCCTGATCTGCAGTGGCTAAACAATAAGTAGCTAAATTAAATATTTGTTATTACAGACATGGGTGGAAAAACTAAGTACATTTTGACACATCCAGAGCTATTTTATAATATCTGGTGGTTCATAAAAGTTTAAAGATAATAGTTTTTGAGACATCTCAGTCTCCATTTGAGCTTTTAAAACCTGAGGTCATCTTAATTATTCTTGGAATATAATGCTCCTGAATAACTGATCCAGTACCTTAACGTAGATACTTCTTCTCTTTTGGTGTCTGCACCTTGGAGAATAAGTAAAAAGCAGGCTGCTGTATTACTGTATATTTTCCTCTGATGATTTTATTTTCATTCGCTTTTTCTGAGAATTCTGCTGAAAACCTGTGTGTTTGTCCAGGGCACTGAATTCTCAGAAATTCACCTCTGATTAGATTCCTCTGTTGTTTCTTGGCCAATTAATTACATTTCTTAAGCACAGTCACAAATATAGACTGAGGCATATCGCTTTTATGGTTTATTCAGTAGACTGCATTGCATATTTTGAATTGGTTAGCTGCATCCTGTTATTAAAAGTCTGTAAAGGAGCGTGTCCTTGTGATACTAAGTGTGCAGTTACATTTTGTATATTCAGTGACCCAGTATTTTGTAGCATTTCATATGAGCCATAAGAGAAAATGAACAAAGACTAAATGCATGAGTCATTATTTGCTGAAAGGATCTTATATTTGTATTTTTATCGTGTCCCTCAGAGTGAACATGTATGGTTTTTGTTTTGCAGGGATTGAAGGTTTTTTATAGTGAATATCAGAGTAAATTTGCAGTTGTCTCCTTTTGCTGTTCTTTCAACCGGAAAGTACAATGCAGCCCCAGCATGTACTCTCTAGTTCTGATAATGGCATGAAAAGTATGGAGCTTTAGAAAATATCAACTAAATACTATGGTTATTTTTAAAAACTGTCCCTTTCACTGCAAAAAAACCACTTTAAGTATTCAAAAAACATATGCGTTAGTAGAATATAAAACCACTTTGACACTAAACCAGATACTACATATAATTATTTCATGATATAATTAATTTTGTGGAAAGACAGGTAAAATAGTTAAATAGTCTATGCCAGAAGTCTGGAAATTTTAATAAAATAATTAGAATGATTTACTTATTGTAACAATAATACTGTTTCTGAATACTAGAAAAATATAAATTATTTGTATTTTGGTATATTTTCTGTTCTAAACTGATAATAAAAATTTGTCTAACCTCATTGTATTGGAAGTAAGGAATGCTATGGATTTAAAAAGCCATGATGTGTAGAGACCTCAAACTAATGAATTCACTGAAGTATGATTTCTAAGAAAGAAAACATAAGTAAAAATTTCCAAGGCTTTCTAAGCCTGAGGATCATACTGCAGGGGCATACTGAATTTTGATAATTGAGACATTTTCATATAAATGTCTTTGGGAATGTAACAAATGTAGGTGCAATATCCCAAAGGTAATAAGGAAGCATCTTTTCTTCTCTCCCTCTTGGGTTTTTGTTCCAGCAGTCATGTTATGCCTTGCACAATGGCTGCATTAGATCCTGACAAGAAAAGCAGTTGCACTTTTTAACTACAAAAGCATAACATGTTTTACGCTTACCTTCATTTATTTCAAAAGTATTTTACAAGTACTTGTAAATTGTTTCCTATTTCAGAAGTAATGTAATTTGGGATTTAGGAAAAGATATTTGAATTCTAAAGATATTTACTTGCCAGGTTTGCTTTTATATTCATTATGGAAATCATAACAGAAATATCTGTTTTACTGAACAGAATGTGGTAAAAAAAGAATATTTTGATTTATATAAAGGCATATAAAGGTATAAGTATTGATTTATACAGAGTGGGCCAGAGAGTTCATGAAAAGGCATTTAATTAAAGGTTTTGATGCTAGCCATTTAAGCTCTGAAAATTGGCTTATAGTGAAACTGTCTCATGGCATTGTCAACACTGTGCTGGTTAAAAGATTTGAAACTTTATTAAACTTATGGCATGGTTGCCCATTGTCTCAGCCAGCTTTCATCTCACTGACAGATCTCTGGACATATTTTAAAAATCGGCAATATCTGTTGGTCATGCCTGGAATTACAATTGAAGTTACGTCTGTTTGGACGTCTTTGTCTTTGTCCTTCTAAAAATCAGGCTCCCCACCAATACTTCGTTTTAGCTGCATAAAATAAAGTCTGAAGTTATCCATATATAGACATTTTTTTGTGACATTCTGGTTTTCGTCAGAAAATATAGCTCAGTGTGAGATTTAGCAATGAGTTATCTCTATTCTTTTTTCAGATTTAGGGGTCTGGATTTCTTTAGAGGATGTCGCATTATTGTTAAAAGTGATCTTGCTAGGAGATAGTCACAGATAATAAAAGTCAGGTTAAGCTTTGTTATAAATGCATCATTTTACATTTGGCCTAATACTTTTAATTTTTTGTCTTCTTTTTATTATGGCAACAGCAAAGAGGAAATGAAAACTTTTAGTAAAGACAACTACAACCAAAAAAATCCAGTGATACATGAAATAATTATTTCCTGTTGTCAGTTCTCCTTTTGAAAAATCCCAGCTTTAAATCTTGTTGAAATTTCTTGAATTCTCTGGATATGACTGAGTATGTGTGCTTGATTTCATTATTTTCCTTTTCAGTAGGCTTTGAAACTTACTGGCTCCTGATAGTTATCCTGACTGTATAACTTTTGTGTTATTAACCACCACTACAAAATGTTTTTACTCTTTAGCACAATAAAGTTTTTTAGAAAAAAAGATAAATGTTTTGTTAAAACGGTAGTCAGAATGTAAGAACAATTTCTGCTCCAACCATTCACTTTTTTGCTAAATTTTCTATACTGAATATTCCAAAAGAATGTTCAGACTTATTAGTTTTTTGCCATATTACAATTTACCCTGAAAAAAATTAATCATACCATAGCCAAGGCTTATTATTTTAAGAAATTTTTATTGTAAATGATTTTTCACATAGATTTCTAATGTTCAGACTGCTGCTTGTCTGGGTGTTATGGAAAAGCTATAAATGGGTTTTAAATCCCCAACAGCAGCATTTCTACTGAGATATAAGTAATAAGAGGAAAATAGCTTTTCTGGTGAAGATGATCTCTCTTAAAGTAATGGTTTGGGGAAAAGCCCTGAAACATAGACTCAGATGTTAGGTGCTTTTGAGAATCTCAGACTCCTAGCTGGAGTAAATTTGGTGATATCAGAACCACTAAATAGGTCTCCTAATGTAATGAAGGGAACCTCGCTTACAGTTGGTGCAGGTTATGCTGCACTTGCTCTCTTCCTTCTCTTTCTGTTTCTTTTCCCCCAGCCTTTTCTTTGAAGTTCTGCAGATGTACGCTTCCCTCTTTCTTCTGTCTCTCTATTCCTTCTTATGCTGAAGGCCTAGAGGAATAATCTGAAGGTGGTCACATTCTGGATGTGCGGTAGCCCTTCCATTGCATAACTACTTGTTTGAAATTTTCAGGAAGTTTCAGTCATATATCCCCCTCCTCCTCTGCATTATCCCTCTGAATTCTAAATAAAGGTTTTATCTTTGCCATGGACCTATTTATTTTTTATCCGTTTGTTACTAAAGTAACAAATTCAGAAGACTTAAATGTAGTTTCTAATCAGAGTAAGTGTGCATTGGTGTTACACGCGTCGTGGCTTCCAAACAAGAGAACACGGGTAACCAGCACTGAAACTTCCTCATACGGCTGCAGCATTGGAGGCTTTGCATACCAAATGGCTGCTTCAGGGTTCTCATACTTGTGATTTCAGCCTGAACTTGTTTCACGGCTAGGTATCTTCTACTCTGCAATCTGAAACACAATATTAAGAATGGTGAAGATAGCATGTTAAATCATTTCAACTGTAAAATTAATTGTTAATAATTGTAGAGTAATTGTACCACTATTCCTTAGTGTACTACTTGCTGTAAGAAAAACGTGCAGGTCACCCGAAACCAAGAAGTCTGGGAGTATTCTAATTTAAATTGCCTTTTTTAAACATGCTATTTGCTTTGTATCCACTTCTGATGTTAGTGTGTTTCAATTTTATCTGCCTTGCTGATCTTGAATCATTACTTGACAAAAGCCTCCATAACTCTGTTTCATATGAAGAGATACAATTCAACCCAAAGTCTGCTTTTTAGTTGCCTACCCTCAGAATGGGTGTCGTAAAAGGTGGCCTGAAAAGATAGCGTGATCTCTCAGGAAAAGGCTCTGAAGATAAATGCTTTAAAAATATGTTTTATTGGAAGGCCCGATGCAAACAGATTCTCTAATGGAAGAAATCTGATTTGCAGTTGGACAAAATCACGGCACTGTGCCTGAAAGCTAAATGCCTTTTGTTAAAAGGTGGTATAGGAATATATAGGTCCTGGATCCCTGGTGTTGATAAGGTTGTGATTTTGCCATGGTCACAAGATACTTTTGATGGCAAAGAACAGGAATATCTGTGGATTCAGGAAGAGTAACTAAAAAATGAAATGTATATCTATATAAGGCGTATTGCTTTTTATTTGCTCTTTTGCCATCTTATTGACTTCAATATGCCAGCCAACTACAGAACATGTAAAGAGCTGGAAAGTTTTAAAAAAATGCATAAGCAGAAAACAGTTTTTGCAATAAAATTGGTGTGCAGGTTGTGTTACTGGAACAAACCTATGTTTGGTTTTTGGGCACCAGAACAAATGAACCCATGTAGTAGAATATTCAGAGTATTTATATATTGCTCTACTACATGAAACACTAGCATATTTATTGTAAGACAGCAGTTAGTTTGACAACAGAGGGAGTCAGCGAAGGAAATCATGTCTGTGTTGAAGCTCTCTTTAACAGTCACCTAGCTTAAGAAAGAAGT
The DNA here is from genome assembly GCA_008921705.1 of Burhinus oedicnemus. Taxonomy (NCBI): domain Eukaryota; kingdom Metazoa; phylum Chordata; class Aves; order Charadriiformes; family Burhinidae; genus Burhinus; species Burhinus oedicnemus. Next base: position 326,727 of record VFFE01006375.1, on the reverse strand, counting down.
CCAGAGGACTAATTTTCTCTTGATCTTTGGAAGTAATATATATTAAAAAAACCCTTCATGCTGGTGCTTGAGCTTGGTCATTGAATCAGGTGATAAAACTGCTTTTCACATCCCCATCAAAATCACTTGTGATTCTTCACTTCCAACGGCTGTTCATATGAGTACTTTTATAGGGACACCTAGCATTGATGTACTGGCCCTAATCTTACTCATGCAGTCATTCCCCTTTATTACAAGATAATCATTCCGGAGACATTTTCAGGCACATCCAAGCTTGCCATAAACAATGAAACATGGAGACTTATACTCCTACTTGTTCAACTCTATCAAGGAGATTTACTGAAAGTTGAAGAGTTTCTGAGTATATACAATAAGGCCCTTATGATCTTGAATTCTTAATCTTGGCCACCACAGACTTTTGGAGTGCGAAAGTGCATGGTTGGTTGTTTTTTTTTTTTAAAGATGAGGAGTAAATGATTATTGTCATGTTGCTAGTCTAAGGCTGATTAGGACATATGTATCTCAGCTAACCCTCTCCTTTCCTTTGAGTTCATAGACAAGGAGGTATCAAATGCTGTAGGCAAGAAATGCTGTCCTATTCCAGACTAGAAGTGTTTTTGTGGCAATGTCCATTCTAAGAAGGAAGAATAAGGGGCAAATCATTCCTAATCATGGGAAGCCAGAAGATGAAGTTTATGAATAAACTAATAAAATTATATTTGAAAATTTGGGAGTGGGAATGATAAGAAACATCTTGAAAGCAGGAATATTTCTGGTCATGTGTGCAGGCAACTAAATAGAGTATCACAGTTTGTTCCTGCACGGGTACTCAGCCCGTACTTAGACCCAGCAAGTCCCAGCTATTGTGCAGTATACAGGAACAATGTACAACACTCCCTTCTTGTTTCCCACAAAAGAATGTCAAGTAATGACAGAAACGCAGATTAGAAATATCCCGGATTGCGTTTTATTTTGTGTCTGTCTTTCCTAACAGTGATTTTTTTTTTTTACTTGATTTCTGTAGGCATTATTTGTCAAGCTGTAACTTTGATTTACGGCTTTATCCTTTTGTCAAATTTTTATTAACCAAAATCTGTTTATCTTTTTGAGTACAACTTCATTAGATTTAGCATTTATCACATTCTTCATTCCTTCTTGAGCTTCTTTGCCCATCGGATCAACTAGTGCTAAACACTGATTGCAAGTCATACAATGTCCAAATAGAATAATTAATGAAAGCATTTTAGTCCACTTCATTGAAATGAAAATCTCTGTGTTTGCTTGCAGCTCCCCTGTATTTTTAAGATAATATCAGAGTAGTCCTGATCAAGTCCCCAGTCCAGGTTCTTGCAGTGTTTATAGGCTCCCGTGTTAGTCTCTGATTATCAATGCCAATCATCTCGCTCTTTCTATTGCAATCTTTAATCACTTTATTTTATAGATCCATTATACCTGATAATCTGGAACTGAAACATCAATTCCAAGTTCCTATATAAGTGAAAGACTCTTTTCTAAATCCAGAATTTTTGAACTTAAAATGTACTGTTTGCAGGTGGTGAGACAACATGGTCCTACCCGCGTTAGGCTCCCCTGACCTGAAAATGGCTTTTGATTCAGTAAATGTTCTCTTAAGGCAACTTGTTGAGAAATGGAGAGAACAGATTTTTTTATTAAATTGAATTAAGATGAATTGACAGTCTTTGCCAGCCTTGCAAAGCCCTCAAGTATCTTGCTGGACCAGCCTTTGCCTCTGAACCTGTATCTTTGAAGATTCTTGACAAAGACTTTTCAGAATGTCTGGCAAAATGTTGGATCTCTTGTCTATGAACACGTTTTCAATGTTAAGTTTACTGTCCTGCAGAAATGTGTGTTATTCCTAATGACTTTAGAAGTTTGACTTCTTTTTCTCATATTTCTTCCAGTAGTGTAAAAAAATTCCACTCGACATTCCCTTAAGCCAGTGCTTTAAGGAAGAGCTATTGCAAAAGTATGCATAGTGCAGCTACAGTGCCTGTCAAAGCAGAGTAGGTGAACCTAGGCTGGCACTCGTCTCTAAGTCTCTAAGGAAGTTGCCACTCAGAGGAGCTATCCTGCTGCTATTAATGCTGGTGCAGTCTAACTTTGTTGTATGTGGTTAAACTGTCTAGTGGAACAGAGTTGTCACAAGGCAAAAGAGCAGTCCTAGCGCTGAATAAACAATCAACAGCATAAAGCAGTAATGCAGCATAGAGCATAGATAAAATGCTTCGCTGTTAGTTTAAATGACTGAGAAAGAGAAAACAAGTCATAAAGTTCCTCTGTTTTCCAAAAGAAATTTGTGCTTTACTGTTGTATTTTTATGACATGGAAAATTGTTTTCATAGGTAAAGTTTCTACTTTCAGTTAAACTGATCCAATACCCTTTCTTCTCATGTTTTTGCTAAACTGGAATTTTTCTTCATATGTGCAATATTTTGTTAAAATTGGGCAAATATTAGCTAGAAAATGCTTCCATATTATTAACGTCAGTTTTCAGGCTTTACACTATTGATTGGTAACTGCAGCTGAATTCTCCATTCAGAGATAGTCTCTAATGCATTATTGAAGATATTTCTAAAATAGTCTAAAAAAGCAAAAGAGGCTGAAGAAGAAAAGTCTATGAACTAGGACTAATATCTTTCTGTCCACTTTTTCCAAAGCTAGATTTTAGAAGCCTATTTTCTTCTATGATGTATTGATGACGGTAATTCTCTCAAGATTTTTTCTGTATTTTAAGTGTTTATATCTGTGGCAATAATTTTTATATGGATATATGAATAAAACTCAAAATTCCAACTGGGTACCATTGGTTCTTCTCACCTTGCTACAGGAGAAGGTCTTGGGGGTATTGGCGGATGAAAAACTGAATATGAACCAACAATGTGTGCTCGCAGCCCAGAAAGCCAGTCATATCCTGGGCTGCATCAAGAGAAGCATGGCCAGCAGGTCAAGGACGAAGATTCTCCCCCTCTACTCTGCTCTGGTGAGACCGCACCTGGAGTACTGCATCCAGCTCTGGGGTCCCCAGCATAAGCAGGTCCAGAGGAGGGCCATGAAGATGATAAAGGGGCTGGGACATCTCCCCTGTGAGAACAGGCTGAGAGAGTTGGGGTTATTTAGCCTAGGGAAAAGAAGGCTCCAGGGACACCTTATAGCTGCCTTCTAGTACTTAAATGGGACCTACAGGAGAGATGGAGATGGAGTCTTGATCAGGGAGTGTAGCAATAGGATGAGGGGTAATGGTTTTAAACTGCAAGGGCGTAGATTTAGATTAGATATTAGGAAGAAATTATTTACTGTGAGGATGGTGAGACACTGGAATAGGTTGCCCAGAGAAGATGTGGATGCCCCATCCCTGGAAGTGTTCAAGGCCAGGTTGGATGGGGCTTTGAGTAACCTGTTCTAGTGGAAGGTGTCCCTGCCCATGGCAAGGGGGTTGGAACGAGATGATCTTTAAGGTCCCTACCAACCCAAACCACTCTCTGATTCTATGATTCTATGACTTAGAGCTGTAAGGAAATGGCCAGATAGTGGTAAAGGTAAAAGTTCTTTTGGTTGTGCTATTAATAGCATGTCATCCATATAAACACAAATAATCTAATCCATTGCTTTGGCAAATATCACCCTAATGATTAGGATTAATGAACTTGGTGCCACAGTAAGGCCAAATATAAAGAATTTAATTTGATTTTTGTTTTCTTTCTCAGCAAAGTTTCAGTTAGATCCAGCATTAACCTAATTTCTAGAAAAAAACTTCCTGTGGAGGAAGGACATCAAACTATGTGATCATGGCTATGCTCTGTCATTACTATATATGAATCTATTAACCTTGTAACTCTTTTGTGTTCGTTCACCTGGATACGCATTTCAAAATTGCTATATACCATGAAATATTCTTTGGCAATTGTAAAATTCAAATCTGTCCAACTATCCATTTTGATTGTTTTTCTCCTGTAAAATTATAGAAACTTGATCTTTGCTTTCTGCTCCATCAGCTCAAGCATCCTGAATGTCTTTTATAGTCTCCTACAAAGATAGCATGGCTCCCCAGCCTAACATCCAGTTGCTCTCATGCTTGAAAAGTGCTTCAGTGAGCATACATTTAACCTTTCTTGTTGCTTAGCTCAACAATGAAAGTAAAGGTTAAGTTAAAAAATGCTACAGATCCCAACAATCTGACAATAACAGCACTGAGTGATGAAGTTATCACTAATGTCTAAAAGCTTTCATCAGTGTCTTCACAAAATTTTTTAAAACATCACTTTCCTTAATGACTTTTTTCCTGTTCTGTTACTGTGTTCTCTTAGCTGATTGCTCAAATTCTACTTAAGACTGAATTATTGAGAGTACTCTGTAATATTTATAATAAACTTGTGTTATCAAAGGTGCTGAGAACCTGTACAACTTAAGCAATTCCCTCTCAGTGTTTCTCAGCTATTTGCCAATTGAGTCTATCAGTCTTGGTTGGCCTTCTTTTTATTAGTTCGCATACCTTTTCTAGAAATGCTTTTCCTGATGGAAGAAGTGACCAACGTTAGGTCCAAAATCTTCTAATACGTAGTCCTGATCTTTAATTAGAATTTCATCATTTGTATCTTGACTTTGGAGAACCCTACTGAAAACTGGCTTCTTGGGTAATGCAGGTTATGTTGGTGACAGGAACTGTAAAGCATTAATTAGTTGGGATGTTTATATACACATGGAGTTACAAAATGAGCATTCATTTCTCCTGTGGAATATTAAAAGCTGGTATCTTATTTTCTTTTTTGCGTAAGACTATTTAAGTCTATCTTCATTGCAGTAGAATGCAAATACACCTAAGAGCTTGTTTACATTACAAGACTAGGTTTGTTTTAGTTGTTTCACTTTAAAGTGCCTTTGATACCCACAAAACTTTCTTGGAAGAGACATAGTTATGTGTTTCAGTAAATTTTCTTCATGACTATTGTGTCGCTAGTAGTTCTGCAAGGACTATTCAACAGTGGTTTGCTTCCTGCTAGAAGAGGTCAGTATTTTCCTCTGTATGTTTTATACTGTTGTCATCTTGGCTGAATGCTACCTTTCTGTATAAAAGCTGCTAGGCAGCTAGGGTTACCCTTTTGACTTCCAAGTGTTCACTTCCATGCATTTTCTAGGGTAGCTGGTGATCTTCCACATGGATTTTTACGAAGATCCGGGAATAAATTTTCTTCTTTGGAAAGCTGGATGTTAAGCCTTTTTTATGGAAGAGTTGCTCTAGCGCAGACAACTCTAAGAGATGATCAGAAACTAAGATGAGGGAACATCCAGAGCTGGTCTCAGCACTGCGGAAAAGCAAAGTAGCTCTGGTAGAAATACCTAGTTCAGAAATCTGAACTGGATATCTGAGGATGACCCTGCTGATATTTCAAGAAACCAGGTTGTTGTTATGCACATGATGTTGTTACTACATGGCAGTGTGGTGAGAAGTTTTTCACATAGTGTCTCTGAAAACCCAGGCAGCGCAGGCATGGTGGACATATCTCTTCCTCCTGTCTGAGCCCTGGGATCTAAACTGAAGGAGGTCTGTCTAGGCAGCTGTAACTGTTCGATCCTGCATGTTGGGGCGCACATTTGTGCTCACATAAGGACTGTGGATTGGGAACCCAGTATGTAAACTACTGTGGAGCAAATTCTTTTAGCTTGAAAAACATTGTAAAGTCATGTCCTACCAATATATAATATAGGTGTTATAACTTTTTACAGAAATACAAATTATTTTTCTGTAAACTTGTGATCTGGTCCTATGCTGGATAGAGTTAGGTGCTGCTTTAAAATACACACATTTAATCCCATCTCACCAGCATGTTGAGAATGACAGTTGAATTGGAAATTTAAAGTTTTATGTACCATGGTAATTTCCAAGAGTTATTGAATGCACCTGTCTCATTTCGTAGTGGTCCAACTGATGTTCCCTAGCATGAACACATTTAGCCTGCCAGCTTTATCTTGGAGAAGCTGGTGCACACAGCCCACCATTCATTGATGAGCCACCACTGATTTAATTCACTGGATTTAATAATGGCCTTTACCTCACATTACTGAAGAAACTGGACATTTTCACAGTGGTTATTTTCTGCTTGCTCTTTTGTGGAGGCATCAAAACAGCTCAGTATGACCTGTTCTATCTCTTCCAGACTGAAATATGAACCACAGAGATATTTTAAAACTGAATTTCATTGTATGATATCACATATACTGTAATTGTCGATACAATAAAGAGAGAAAAAAAAAGAAAAGATACACTGACTCACATTCATTAGTAAAGTTACAGTTTTAGGAGTTCAACAATCCAAAAGAGCCTGCAGACATGTTATTAGGCAAAACAATTCTCATATGACTGTCCATCTTGCTGATATTTTCTTACAGTTTGATCATTATTGAAGTAGCTTTTTTATTTAATGATGATAATACCCTAGTAATAACGGAGTATTTCTTTGAAAGAAAATTCTCCTCTTCATCGCACTTAAAGGTTTCCTTTGAAAAACCAGGATACTTTCAACTACTGGGAAAAGTACCTGCTGAATGATACCTATGATAAGAAACTGAAACACTTTAAAAAGCTTAGACTCAAAATGAGATGCAATCATGTATAGATGAAGTGTATTATGTTACATTCTCTTTGATGGCTGAGAGAAAAAACTTTGGTGGCAGAATTCCTTTTCTAGGAGTATGAACTCACTGTTATTGAGGTGGAGAAAATCTAGGTTGCTGCTAAGTCTGTATTTTTCCCATGTCATGCCACTTAATCATGGCTTAAATTCATTACAGTAAAGTTTGGCTGGGGTATGGTGCTTTGTATTAAACATAATTTATTTGTAAGCTAGTTTGCATAGATAGAAGATACCTTGCTTCTGAAATTGTGGAAAAATGTGTTTATAATTATTTAATGCAAATGAGACTGTCTACACATCTGCTTTCTATTATTTTCACATTCTCACCATATTTTGAAAGAGAGTTCTCATGACTTGTTGCTAGAAGTAATTAGTCCATTGATTTTCACTGTTTTTTTTTTTAAAGGTATGTAAAAAAAAAAAGTATTTTTGGTTCTGAAGTATGTTCAACACATCAGACTGAAGTAGATGATACAGCTATTTTAGCCTAACAGTTGAAAACTATGTCAAAATTTGACTTGTTACAAACTAAAAATAATAGATGTTACATAATTTCATTTGAGACCTAGAACACAAAGAAAATGCTGGACTTAGTAACACAAAATATGAAATACTGGAACTGCACAATTTTTAAAATAGTTTAAATTAAATGCCTTGACCAGCATGTACATTTGTAGGCAATAGTACTGTAGCAAGGCACTAATCAGCTAAGTACCATAATCCTCCTTATAGGGTAAATTCTTACTTGACCTCCAGCTATATACAGCACATGGTAACAGCATTAAACTATAACACTCCTCTCATGCTCTCAATAGCTTCCCATTGGGTCAGCTCTTTGACTTGAATTGCTGTTGTTTCATACACTAGACTTTTTCTTTTTTCCCTAGATGCCTTATATTTTGCAGTTACATTTTGGGGGAAGGGAAAGGATTGTAAAATATATCTAAAAAATCGTGTCTCAAAATTAAGAGACTGGTCATATGATTTCACTGAACCTAGAGGATTAAATGAAAGACCTAGCCAGAACAGAAATTGATGTATTCTCATGAACCCGAGGCTTCCTACTTCCCAGATGTGCAGTGGCTGATCAAAAGGTAAAGCAGGGAAGAGAGATGCTGAATGTGTTGTGTAAAAACAATGTGTAATGCTCAGCATTATTTGTTCTTTTTGGGGATGATTAGGAAGATATTTTTTACTTTTAGCAAAAAAAAATCTCAATGGAAGTACTGAAAAACTTTTTATTGTGCTTCAGATATATGAGAATAGTATCTTTAACAAAATTTTGTACTTCTCTTTAAATTAGTATTTTAAATTGTGCTATATTTTCTGTGACAAAAATATATCTTGAAAAGTTGGATTTCTTTTCATAAAGTTAGTATATGCAGAATTTTGGAACTTTCTTGTATTTTATATTATTAAAAATCCTTTTTAGTAACAGTTCAGTATTGTATTTCATGTTTTAATGTTTCTGTGACCTACTATAAACTCATCTGAGTCCTGTTGTATGGCAACTGTTAATTGATTCCACCCTTCTGCAAATGATTTCTGTGGTGTCAGTACTGAGACAGATAACTAGAATGCATGTTCTGACCAATTATTCTTGAAAGCAATTTAATCCATTTAGCATTGTTTTTATGATTAGCTTTTTTAACAAGAGATTTTACTGAAAAAGTAGGTGAGATATTTCTTGTTTATATATCAAATGGAAATAATTAGCAAAATACTCTTTTTGAAAATGTTCAAAAGTAGAAATAAAGAAAAATCTCAGGATATTTAACCTACTTGTAAAAGGTAAGCATTCATCAACGTAGCTGAATTAACAGTAAGATTAAAATATAGTTATTTTATTTCTCTCTTTGCAGTTCTCTGAAATCAAATTATATGATATAAGGGCTACTGAAAACTCAGTCAAAATAAAGGAGGACAAAGCCTTTTCTACTGGTAGTCCCATTTTCCTATCTGTGATGCTCTTGATGTAATGAAAAACCATGAAATGAACTTATTACTTAAATGTCTGTAGATTAGCAAGGGATAGTTAAAAATGCTAGTTTTGCTCAGTAGTTCCTCGTTTTTTCCATGTTATAACTCTTTTCCCCACACAAATTGAAATTAGCCCTTGAAAGCTGCAATGCTGAATTTTTGCTGAATTGCTTGTATATAAAATATGTGGTTCTGAAGTAATTGTATTGTTTTATAAGTCTGTGCAATCATGTCAAGTTCAAAGCAAAGTTGTTATCAGTGGTGAATTTAATTATGTTGATGTTTTGTTACTACAGATTTCCTTTCATTCCATTGATACCAGCCTGCAGTCAGTGAATTTATATTTTCAGATAAAATCTAATAGAGATCAACATCTGTAGTATCACTTTCATGCTTCAGTAAATTTTATAATCATCATTGTAAATTGAATTCATTATTGTTCTGAGATTTTTAGCTGGAAGGTATTGCAATGGTTCAAAACGGTTGCTGTAAAATAAAATTTGTAAGGCATGGCTGAAATGAGAAATGAAATAATGTCTCAGGTGAACTTTCTTCATGAATTGCTTAGATATCTGAGTGTTAGATGTACTTCAGGGCAGCCTGTTTAAAACTGTATTGATGAAGAATTATGATTACCTTTTCTTTTTATCAGAGTAGGCTGTTTAAATGAATTAGCTTGCAGGTCGTGCATTGGTTGCTTACGTTCTTTTTTTGGGGGGGGGTGGGGGTGAGAAACCAGGGAGAGGAAAACAGAAAGATCAGAAAATTAATCTAGTATAAAACTAGACAGCATAGAAGAACTGCAAAAAGAGATCTTGGTAGAAACTGGAACTGCTTACAAGTCAGAAAAAGCTATTCTTTCAATAAGCTGGAGCCATGGCCGCTTTGGAGAGTGTGCAAAATGATTTCTCATGCACAATGTGACTCAGCAAAAGCAAAAGTTATAAGCAGAGAATAAGAAAAGGAGTTAAATCAATACCAGCTAGTGTCTTGAAAACACTGCCAAAAATAGGTAAACATTTTGCAGAGTCATCAGTATGGCAAAGGATGTCCGTGGAAATGCTTTTGTAAGAGTACCTAGCAGTGAGAGAGTGGGACCCTCCCTGAGAAAGGCAGCCGGATCTTCATTTTGCACGGCAAGTTTTCTGGGTTCATTGCAGTCATGGGAGTTTTGGTTGCAAGCTCCAGAGTGTGTTCAGCTCACCTTCTTGCAGCCCAGGAACTTTTTTGCAAGGTGTCATGATTGTGTTTTACCTGCTCCCTGTCACTGTTGTTTTAAAACAAGTGCCTGACTGTCTCTTGAATACAGTACATAGAAGTATAAAAGTTTAGAATAGTAGAATATTCTTGTATGATCACTCAGGAACGAACAAATGCTGTTTTTCTGACAGCAGCCTTATAGTAAAGGAGATACAAAGCTGTGCTTAGTGCATTTGACGAGGTCTCTAGCAAGAAGCCCTGTCTCTGGCATGTCTTTCAGACAGAGTTCCAGTGGGAAACGTGAATTTTTACCTACTCCGAATTCTTCTTTCGTGTACTGAAAGGATCACATTTTGAAAACAGTTAAGCAAAATTTTCCAGTCGATTTTATTTCTTGCTAATTCATAGAAAACAGAGGACAAAATATTATTGTCTAGCAAATTATAATTAGGTCTTACAAGTAGGTGACCAACATTCAGTTTTCAAGTAGCTGATGATGGCTCAGGCCCACTGAGCCCTTACTATTTTTTAATTTACCCAAAACTTATTTATTAAAATTAAATAAAAATGTAGATGAATTCAGATATCCGTAAGTTTGAACATATCTTTAGAATGATATTTTCTTGAAAGTTTTCTCCACTTCAAATGTGTCTTCTATTGGTCTGAGAACAAGGTTATCAGCCAGGAAGATCTGAGATCTAGTTTTGACTGTGATATAAATACTTTACATATTATAGTGTTTTTGAATATCAGTGGCTTCTGAAATGTGATGGAAACTTACCTTTTAAAATTTCCTTTTCCTCAGTACGCTTGGATTAATTTTTTAAAAATCTAAATCAAAGCAGAAGAACGTTTTCTGTTCGAGGAAGTATACAAATGAATGTTAAAGACTTTCAAGTTATTTGGTTCCATTACTGAGATCAGAGCCATCCAAACAGAAAAGTCTTATACTCTTCTATGCCGTATTTTAAGTACTTATTTCCTACTATAGTGTGGGGGAGTTGAATAATTTAACTTTATGAGCAGGAGGTCAGGTTACAGTCAAGCTATTTGCTTTTTCATAGTACTAGTGATATCTGTAGTGCACTGCAAATAAGGTTTCCATCAGTGTAAGGTTAAGACACGTGTGTTAAAAGACCAAATGTTTTTTATTGATAAATTACAATTAAAAAAATATAATTAGTGATAATTAGTAGAAAATAAGTTTCAGTTTCTTTATCTGAAAAAATAATATTTATAGAATGTGCCTGATGAAGAGACTTGTGCAGGTTCTAGAGTTTTCTAACCATAATACAGATTTTATTTTATTATTGTTTCAAAGAAGCAGTAATCACAATGTCCTGGAGGATTTTTCAGTGGTGTGGTAACCTTTTCAGAAAAGGTGGTAATCCTTCTGACAGGAGATAATAGTGCTTAGTTGAGCTGGCAGCTGGATGGTGCGTATCACAGCTGTTGACACACATTTAAAGTTGTCTTAACTTTTAATGTTCCGGGAAAGTCCTGGAAAGGCAGGAGTAGTCATTTTCCATGGTGTATCTAGCTGGAGGTACATGAGGAAGGGCTTTTATTAAGGTATCTTTAAAGTAGTTAATGGTGAGAAATGGATTAGACAAAGGCTCGTGAAGGTGAGTGAGAATTAGCTCGTGATCTAAAAATAACAGCAGATTTTTAATAGTAGTGACTGGCCATAAGTTTTCATGACGACTGTTCCTCCTACCATGGTTTAATAACACTGGTTTAAAATGTGTAGCATACATTGTACAACTGTGTTTGTAGCAGGTATTTTTAAAATGAAAAAAAGTGACTAATGGTAAAGGGGGGCTAATTGTGTCGTGATGACCAGTAAAGAGAATGACAGGCTTGAATACCAAGTGATGTGGTGACTGCTGGGCAGGATGAGCCCTCTCCTGCCAGCAAAGTTTCTGGCTGATCAGGTGTGCAGGTACGGTTAATTTATTTCTGATGGATAGGATTACAACTTCTGGCATTTGATCTTGGTAGTGAAGTTAGATCACTTCAGCAGGGATGAAGTTAATTACAAAGGGAGTTTGATAGTGCCAATCAACATAGGTCAGGAATTAAATTAGTTACTTTTATCTATCAGGCTGCTTTCTCTGAAGAAAAATGTTGCATTTTCAGGAAAGTCCTTATTCTTACATGTGGCCTAGTACTTACCACATGCAGGGCACCTGTGTAAGGCTTTTTCCTTCAGGAAAGGTTGGAATAGATTGAGGGCCGTAGATGGTGTTCCTATATTCATGTCTTAGCAACAAAATGGAGGAAAGGCAATGACTGCTTGTGGTAAATGTAACAGACAAGGTTAGAAAATGTTTGTGTAAAAGGTATAAAAACATAATGCTAAATTGGCACATCCTCCTCTCATTAACATAGCTCATGCTAGAAAAAAGGGTGGATTTTTCAGTAAATCTCATGCTGGTTCCTCAGATGAGGTGTTTTACTGATAGAATTACATTTGCCTCAGCAAAAAGTCTACAATAAGTGTTTTTACTCATACAGAAATTCCATCTTTTTTATCCCCTTTGCCTCTCCCCTCATGACTTTGTAGCAGCATTGTTTCCAGAATAGATTTGTCCACTATTCTTTGCATCCATGTGAGGACAATGTGACATGGAGTCACATATATATACATACATGTATTTGCTTGCATGTGTGTATATATATAATCTCCTATAGGTAGCTAAACCAATTCTTAGTATTCTGTTTATACTGCTATAGATACATGTATGCAGATGTTTAATCCTGAAGAATGTGTACACTCTGCTCCAAGGCACGCGTGAGATTTGTCAAACTAGGTTCTGTATGGGTTTGTGTGTTACACAGTTCATGATGGAGTTGATCCTATAAACTCTACTCACTAGAGTGTTTTGATGTCTTGGAAGATCAAATCTATGCAAAAATCTGTAGCTGTGAATACAACTTGATCCATATGTAATACAGAATCATAGAATCATAGAGTAGCTTGGCTTGGAAGGGACCTTTAAAGCTCATCTAGTCCAACCCTCCTGCAATGAGCAGGGACATCTTCAACTAGATCAGGTTGCTCAAAGCCCCGTCCAGCCTGACCTTGAATGTTTCCAGGAATGGGGCATCTACTACCTCTCTGGGCAACCTGTGCCAGTGTTTCACCCCTCTCATTGTAAAAAATTTCTTCCTTCTATCTAGCCTGAATCTACCCTCTTTTAGTTTAAAACCATTACCCCTTTTCCTATTGCAAGAGGCCCTACTAAAAAGTCTGTCCCCATATTTCTTACAAGCCCTCTTTAAGACTTCTTATAAAACCCCTTTAACTTCTTATAAGACTCCTTTTATAGACCGAGTATACACAATGTGAGTATTAACAGTAGTGTGTACATTCCATGTGCACACATACTTGTCTCAGTCTTGCAGTGAGATCCACATATCCGTTGAGTGCCATTTATTCTAATTGAATTTGCATAGAGATAAAAGATTTTGCATATATGGGGGACAGGAATGGGGAGGGGAAACTAGGCACATTTTTATTATAGGCATGGCAGAAATTTTCAGCAATGTAGGTAATTTGCAATTTGAACTACTTATTTTGGGATGCGGCACATTTTTCACCAGCTGAAGTATTTACATGAAAAATATTTAACTTTCTTAAAGAAAGTTTCCACTTCTAATCTCTTGTTTTAATGAAAACTTCTATGTCTTTGCAAGCTAACTGAGTTCTGGTAGTTCTGTTGTCCTGTCTGTTCCCATTGGCCATTCTGGTTTTAGACTTATGAAACTATGTTGATGTCACATTAGAGTGATTCAACTTGAGTCCTCAGTAGCAGAATCTATGGAGTCTTTGTTAAACTTAGAGAGGTTATGATTTGTGCTGGTACTAACATGACACTTTAATAAGACAGATAGGACATCTTAGCTTCACCATAAGCAAATAGGCATCCAAGTGATGCTTATATTACTTGTCAGGCTTCACAGGAAGAGTTGCATTTTTGCAAGATTGAATGTTTCCTCATTTGCAGATGCCATTGTAAGGCTAAAGTACTTTAATATTTACAAGGCAAGACTGGGTCCAAATCTTTCAAGCACAATTTAATGACCCTGTATGGTACCTCAGACAGGATGCCAATTTGCCAGTCACCCCTATGCGCACACTCTGCTCAGACAGTTGTGGTTTTTCCTTGCTGAGCAGAGACCGCATTTCCTTTCTGGCTGTGAGAAGAGCATTTTCTCTACTACTAGCGAGCTAGAGCCCTTTCTACTTTCCTGGCCACCAAGGAGATCCCATTTTTCCTTCTCCCCTTCACTAAGTTGAAGCCTTTCTTTTCCTTCTCTCTTCTAGGACAACTGTCGCAACAGCAAGGCTGTGTCTTTGTGCTCCTTTTTGCTGTCCTTCCCGACACTAGGCAGGATCTCCTGGTTGCTGCCTGCAAGGCTGCCCTTCAGGAGCAGTGGCCATTTGTGAGGGTAGAAACCATTTTCAAAGGGGTATCATTTATAAAGATAGAACTAAATATAAGAGGAAAGGGCTGATAACACAAAAAATAGTTTCACATATGTATTTTCATTACTTAAAGCTTGAGCTAATCAGTCTTATTCCAGAGAAGGCCCACCTCTCAGTCTTTTTTATCCACATCTAGGATCTGGGTTCTTTGCTCCAGTTTCCTGCAGGCAACTCCTTCAGATCCATCTGGGGTGAAAAACTAAGTATGACTCTGGATGTGTCTGGAAGTAGCATTTGAAGTGCTTGTTACCTTGTTAGGATTGATAAAGGCAGGATCTGAAGCTCCAGTTTGTTTTTTCGCTATGAATTGCTACTGTCTATTTAACTGATCCCTTCTAACCAAGTAGCAAACAATGTTGTATTAACCAAACAGAACATATAACATTCATAATATATTCCAGACGCATCCTCTATTAAAATATTGCATGTAATAACATCACATGGTTCAGTCAATCATTTGTCAGTGTCAGGAAAGAACATCTGTCGCTAATTTTTTTTTCACCTTCCTTTGAGGCCTCAGAAGTTGTCTATGGCTAGATACTGACTATGACAAAAAGTCAGTGCTTTATGTGGTACAGGAACTCCATTTTGGTATCTGGCTGTTGTGTCTTGCTCAAATGCTTGGACTAATACTATTGCCATCCCTATGGGGATGGGAATGATTTTTTTGTTAAGTCAGACAGGCAGGACTTTAAAGCTCTTTCTCTTCTTATGCAACACACAAAATGTTTTGTTTTCTGAGTTCAGGTCTTCTGAGTTCATCTGATCTAGACAAGTGCTGCCATTGGATCTTTATCTGTGCTGTTTTCTGCCCTTGGCTTACGTTACAGTTTCGCGGGAACAGAAATGTGTGTTTTTAAGCAGTAATGCCTGCTAAAAGATCAAACTAACCGATTGATCCATCTAGCCTTAATTTCTATGGTGATTATAAAGCCCTATGAAATAGAAGTATATGGACAAGTTATATTGCTGTAAAATGATTACAAAGGATTATAAAATTTTGGTACTTGTAAAGAAGTTATGACTACAAAGTAGTGTAAGTATTTGTATTCTGTATTTTATAATGTTGTATTAGCATTTTTCCTTTAAAGCTTTTTTGGATTTATAGTGTGCACCATAAGCAGATTTGTAGGACAACATGCTTTAATTTATTACAGCAAATGTGCGAGCACATTCACAAAGAAATCCAATGAACAGATTTTTTTCATCAGCTGATCGTTCTGTCCTGTAATTAACATTAACTGTATATTTGTGCTACAAGAAGTATTGACAGAATTCTCTTTCTTCTTCCTTGTCATGATTATTTAGGAAAAGAAGCCCATCAATATCAAGAGAACAGAACAGAAGATACGACCAGAGGGACGAGAGAGACGAATATTCACAGTATGCTACATCAGACAGTGCGATGCCCAGGTCACCATCAGATTATTCAGATAGACGGTCGCAGCGTGGGCCTCAGTTATATGAAGAACCTGAACTGGGTGATTATAGAGATTCCAACAGAAGGAGTCGCAGGCGTTCCAAGGAGTATCCGGTAGAAGAGGAAGATGCACAAAACAGGGAAGAATATGAAAGGCAGCGGAGGGAAGAGGAATACCAGGCACGATACCGAAGTGATCCTAATTTGGCTCGTTATCCAGTCAAGCCACAACCGTATGAGGAACAAATGCGTATCCATGCTGAAGTGTCCAGAGCACGTCATGAACGGAGACATAGTGATGTCTCATTGGCAAATACCGAGTTGGAAGATTCTCGGATGTCTATGTTGAGGATGGAACGACCGTCAAGACAAAGATCAGTGTCTGAGCGCAGGGCTGCCATGGAAAATCAACGTTCATACTCTATGGAAAGAACTCGAGAGGCTCAGGGACCAAGTCCCAATCGTCAGAGGACCACAAATCATAGCCCTCCTACACCTAGGAGGAGTCCAATTCCTCTGGAAAGACCAGACATGAGGCGCTCTGATTCATTAAGGAAACAACACCATTTGGATCCCAATTCTGCCGTACGGAAAACAAAACGTGAAAAGATGGAGACCATGTTACGGAATGATTCACTCAGTTCAGACCAGTCTGAATCTGTCCGACCTCCACCACCAAAGCCCCATAAAACAAAAAAGGGAGGTAAAATGCGCCAGGTTTCATTAAGTAGCTCAGAAGAAGAATTGGCATCCACTCCAGAGTATACAAGTTGTGATGACGTAGAGATTGAAAGTGAAAGTGTTAGTGAAAAAGGTAAGATTTCTAATTTTTTGATTGTTTCAATATATAGTTGTGGTTTAGTTTCCTTTCCATTGTATGTTTATTTTACCTATTAGAATTGACTGCAACCACATATCTACAGCCCTTCACAAGTGACTCAAGTTTGTTGTGATGGGAATTGTTTTTTTCTGATTTTGTGTTTCATTTACTTAAATCTAAATTTAATGATTTACGTGGAAAACAACATCACAGCTACTAGAAGTATTTGGATATGTTAAAGGAAAAAACATGCCTTTTGAAAAACCTGTTAATTAAATCTGCAAAGTATCTAAAGCTGGGCTGTCATATAAGGCCCTGGTTTTATGTCCATTAATACTAGATTTGTGTACTCCTGGATCACAATGAGTGCATATTTGCTCTGGGTCAAGTGTGGGTGCATGACTGCGTTCCTGTTGAATTAACCAGAGCGTATGATACAGACCTTACGCCAGTTTCATGCTGGCTGCTGCAGGTTAAAGAGTATGCAAAAAAAGTCATGTGTATAAAGTTAACCCATTCAAATTTTAAAACAAATTTAAAATGACTGATGTCGTTTATACAAATGAAGGTTTGTTTTTGCTGTGGAGTATGGTGCTTTTTGGTTATAGTGCTTTTTAGGATTCATGATGTTGGAGTTACTCCATTGTCAGAAAGAAAAGCTAAGATTAATTGAAATGATTCCCAACCTATCCAAAGGTAGTGTATGACTTAAATATGAAAACATTGGGGACCATCAGTTTAAACCAAATGAAATTAATAATATTAGTTTGCTTACCTTCATAAATGTTGTTGGTCTAAAGTACAATAGTTATAACTTTTTCCAGTTATTATTCTTATGCTAGTGCACCTTTACTAATTCTCATGAATGGTCATCTGCTGTTGTGGATTGGGATTAGAAAATTTGCTACTATAAGTTATTAATATTGCTATCAAATTGGTTCTGAAGTAAGTAATTTATTAGAGTTAGTGAAATAACTCTGAGTTTTCAGATGTCAGTAGCAGCAACCATGGTCTAATAAATAAGGAGCAAGATAGTGTAGAATGGAAGGAAATTTCACCCAGGTCAAAGTAGACATTCACTTAGATGAAACAACTGTGATGAAACCTTGATTCCCTTAGTCTTCCAAATAAGTAGAAAAACTTCAGGGTGTTCACGATTTTGTTCTTAGTAGCAACCTTGAGGAAAATAGACCCAATCAATATATGGGAAGTAGTAACAAAGTGTTTATTTAATAAAATTCAGCATAGGAAACATAGTATACAGAATAATATACAAACAATATGTTTTTTGTACACGTAACATACAAAACATTTAAATCATACTGTACAAACAATGTTAGATACTCTGTCATCATAATAATCTGACACAAATTATAGCTTTCACTTAAATAATTTTGTATTTTAACTGTCAAAGAAAACATTATTATTAATACAATAGTTAATAATAATGATAATGTCATGCCTGTGCTGATTTCTGCGGTAGTGAATGAAGCTAAATTGAGCATGTATTTCATAAATGAATGAAAAAAGCTCACAAAATTTTACAGGAAAAAATGCTGTTTTATGCTTTGTTAATCTTGACTGAATTACTGTAAGCAGGTTTCGTGACATATAGAGGGTAGCTGTGTCACCATGGTCTAGTGGTGGCCTGTGGCTGGAACCAGTGTGGAGAACAGTCTTGGTTTTTCATAGAGGAAGAGAGCAACTGCGTGACCTGGGGAAGAGGTCTGACTGCTTCTGACACTGCCTGCTTCCAGCCTGAGCTGGAGGGTCCTGTTTCTGCCCTTGCTGATGGCCTGGGAGGCAGTGACTGTGCATGGAACAGGCAGCCATCTCAGCAGTAACACCTGGACCCAGACCCAGAGCCTCGGCAGCCGTGGTCATGTTATGGAACGATATCCTCAGCCCTGTTCATATTTCTCCCCCACTCTTTAAGCCCTGGAGCAGAAGCTCCAGTAAAGTATTTGTTTGAGTGGATTTGGGAAGATGGAGCTTCTGCTAGGCATGGGGGAGGAGAGAAGAGGTCTGCTAGGATGAAGAGGAAGAGGAGGACTCGCCATCTGGATCTAGCCTTCACAGCTGGTGTAGGTAGACCCACAAAGTCCTACCTCATTCTTTTTATTTTCATGACTCTGTCTTACCATGTAAGCCTGCACTCAGAGTCCCTATAAGCAAGTGATTTCTTCATGAATACCACCAAAAGGAATCTAGCACATAATTCCCCATCAGTCTTCCAGGTATTGCAATACATTATTTCCTTACTTGATAAAATACAATTATTTATTTTAAACACCTCCTATAAAAGTGGATTTCTTTTCCCCCCAAATAACTCGCTTTCTGCCTTTCAGAAACTCCCCAGACCTGATGTTTCTCAGCTGTCCTTTTAAGCCACATACAAAGTCTGTTTGACCAAAGATATAATGCTAAATGTAAAACATTTGGCCTTGGAGTGATGAAGGGTGGTGATGTTAGAGTCAGAATTTGGGTGCAGTAATAATGAGTTCTCCAAAAAAGGAGAATGATTTGTTCTCCATCTCTTTCTCTATGGAATACCCATATCTTTTCACAGATTCTGCAAATAAATATTAAGAACAACTCAGCTGTGAGGAGCAGCCTGGGCCTGAGCTGCAGGAGCAGCTCTTCGCTGAATTACATCTGAGATTTTACAGGGCCCTGACATTGCTTTTAAGAAACTAGTCTGAAAATTGTGAATTATCTGAAAATGTAGGAACTATAGTCATACGCTCTTAAAAGGGCTGAAAGTTTGCCTTTTTAAGCTTATCTCCAAAATAAAAAGGATTGATACACATATATGATTGGAACATATATATGCATACAAAATGAACATAGCCATTTGATTTTACAAGCAACAGAGACATGGACCAGCTGCTGGATTAAGAGTTCTGGGAAGAGCATCCATTATTACTGAATGCCTGTAACTTTAAGTATTTGGATCTGATCTTATTTCAGTAGCTGTCTGCTTTAAGTTATTTTTTTCCTTGATTTTTAAAAATGTAATCTGATGGTTTTCAGGGAGGGGACAAGGTGAAGGTATATTTCTGCTTGTTTCTGGTAATGGCCAGAGAAACCGTTACCTTGGAATGCTCCCGCCTCCTCTCTATGGGGGCAAGGGAAACTGTGAGCAGAGAAAGCTAATGAACACTCAGGCACCCAATAGACACCCATGTGAAACACAGGCATGGTGAAGAAGCATTGTAGATGGAGATTCAACTGCAGAAAGGAAGAGCTAGATCCTTAAGATACTGCACAGTTTTTGTAATGCAACTATATTTGGACCAGGAAATTGGGGTCATAAACTAGGCTGAGGACTGGCATATTGGAATGAGAATCAGGAGGCTTCAGGAAGATAAGTAGACAAGGGAAGGAAGTTTAGGAACTGCAAAACAAAATGTCATTGGGTGGCTGGAAACCAGTGGATTGAGATGGAAATTGAGGTTGAAGAAGAAGAGGGGAGAACAAAGCTGGTAAATCACGCAGGCTAAACCTGTGACCTGTACTTTGACAAGAACAGGTAAAGTGAAGGAAACTGATCTGATAAAGATAACTGGGAAGGTGTGAACTGGAGCTTCCTCAGCGGTAGGTTAGAGGATTCTAAGATTGGCTGAGAAGCAGAAGCAGCAGTTTGGGAGAGATGGTGAGTGGCTGGGAAAAGAGTGTTCAATGAGAAGGACAAGAGGGCTGAGCTGGGCTTGGGAGCTTTGGCAAAGAGGGACTGGGACTCCCTGAGCAAGGAGCGTGGGCCTGGCAGCACTGACCTGAAGTGCTGAGAGGGGGTTTGGCGAGGTGAGAAGTGCAGGATGATGGTGAAGAGCCAGTGGTGTGACAGACCAGTTCATTCTTTAAAAGGTCAGGAAACAGTGCATGACAACAGTGTTACATGGACATAACGGAGATTATAAACGTGTTTACTTGAAACTTAGGTTGTGCCAGAGTTAGATGTATTTTGCAGATTGAATTTTGTGCAGGTCTTCATACACGTTAAAACTGTCCTCAGTGACATAACTGAATAAAAATTTACCAGATGTCCTCTGCCTTTTTCTGTGCATAGGATGAACAATTCTTACTTATTGTGCTGGTCAAAATTTTCTGAAGCTACCAAGATTTTTTCCAAGTTATCTAGGGGACCTTTCTTTATTCTTGCTGTGAGTACCAGGCTTCTGAAACTGCAAAGACACTGTCTTCATTTGCAACACTTTTTGCCAGTCCTGGAGATCAAGGTACCAGACAGTCCAAGGCTGTATCTCCACGGCAGGATTCCCTGTCTGTTAAGAAATACACTTTGCACACGGAAAAAAAGAAGGTGGCCATATGTTTTGGACCAAAATATTAGGTATATTTCTATTGTCCCTAATACTGAGAGAACAAAACAGCTTAAAATGTTAGAGAAAAAAATTCTTGAAATGCCAGTGTTTTTCTGAAATTGTAAATTTTAAATGGCAGTAAAATGGATTCTCAATTAGTAAACATAAAGATCATAATGACTTATTTTTAAATGTTCTAGATTGTTCAGTTCACCAATTCTTTCTCAAAACCATCTCAGTTGGTTCAGTTTCAAGGCTCTGAGAAACATGGTTTATAAAGTGAGAGCAGTTGTGGTGTTAATTGCAGTAAACATTGAACCATGTCACCTATAAAGCTCCAAATGAAGCTATGTTTTGTGCGGTGTGCAAATTAGGCCAAGCTGTCTCCATTGCTTGTCCAATTTGAGTGTCTTCTATTCTGAAGGAATATTAGAGTATTTTTTATTTACATTTTCAGTTAGATGTTTGTCAGTGCAATTGTAAGGAATAGGCCTTAGGGCAGGTTTGAAAGGGTCCCCATAATTTGTCAGCCAGCACGAAGCAGATGTGAAGCAGAGTGCTACAGGCTTGTTCTGTGTGTCTACAGGCTTTCCAGGTAGAGTTAGAAAATCAAACAGTAACACTGCCCGTATATTCCTTGTGGCAATACTGTCACACCTGCAGTCTGCCAAAGGGCCAGTCTGAAGAGATATGCCACAGCCACGCTCAGGAAACCCAGTGGTCCCCGGGGCTGTCCTACCCCCACTCAGAAGACAGGCAACGGAGAGATGACCTGCGCTGGAGCTGGGGTTCCTTCTGTTCCTTCCGCAAACATTTGGGGGTCCTGGATGTCCTACAGTTCTTTACAAACCTCTCAAGCTGCAGGGTTCCAGCAAGAGACAATCTCTACATGGAAAAAAGAGAATTCATTCAAGGAAATCTAGGTGTGTGAGCGCTCTAAATACTGGTCTAATTTACTCTAAGTATAAAGTAGGACATAGTAGATTTTCCAATGGTGGTAAACAGTTCAGGCATACGCGCATACCATGCTCCCAGCCACCTTCCAGAGCACCCTGCGAGAGATATCTGTCTGCACAGACGGTGACTGACATCTGATGTGGGTGGAACCTGTGGTGGGAAAGGCAAATGTGTCTGTGTTTTGTCAGAGGTGCAGTTCTTAAGTTCAGTGTTTGCTTTTACTGTTCTTTTATTAAAACATGATAGCTAGATAGATGCCCATTTTTGTTGTCGTAGAAACTCGTTTGCGTAATGTGGATAGATAGGCTCCAGTCATCTTATATACTTCAATGTCCCCGTGTTGTTGATTGAAAGCTGCAGAGTCCAGGCTGTGTGAGCAGAAATATGTGTATGCAGGACAGCAGGTTAATATGCTCTTCTTTGTCACTAAGGACATTGAAAATGTCGATATATAACCTTGCCTTGGATGTGTTATGGTCATTTACAAGCATATGAATAACGGCACTTTTTCATTCCAGAAGTTAAAAAGGTCCTCATGTCTGGAACAGCTTGCAGGACTTACTTGTTTATTGCAATATTGAAACCAATATGGTAGAGATACACTTTAGTTTTTGACAGAGAATAACGGCTGTTTGGAAACAATATGCTCTTGTCACAAGTTAAAAATGTATGGTAGCTCATGGTGTGAGGAGCAGAAAGCAGACTTTCTGAGTGCTACTGCAAGAGTGGTGCATGTCTTACATGAGCAGAGATGCCAAGCAAGTGGAATAATGTCACAGTGCTCTCACTTTTAAATTCTAAGAGATAAGGGACCTGATTTCAATCCTACTTGTGCCAGTTTCATACATCTTCCACAACTTTGGCTTCAAAGTTACACTGAGCTAAATTAGATCAGAATGAGGTAATTGTTTCTAAAATTTGCTCCATTCAGGTTAGCGAGTTCCTGAAAGTCTAACTTCACTGGAACAAATTATACTAGAAGGCAAAATTTCAGGACTGAGCTGCAGCACTTGTCTTGAACACCAGAGGCTTTGAAATTCCACATAGTTTCATCTTAGAATTCAAAGTATGAAATTTTGAATAGTCATAAGGAGAAAAATTGATTATTTGGAACACTGAAATGTTTGACATTATCTTCTTATTATTATTTCACTTAATATTGCAGTGTAAGAGAATGTGTTTTGCGTTTATAAAGAAATTGTGCTTTTGCATAAAGGCCTCTGTATCTTATGTAAGAAAAATGGGGTTTCAATGTATCATGAGTTTGACTGGAAATTCAGAATTCTGTTTTTCTGTTCCTTTTTTTTTCAGCTTTCTCCTATGAACTGCTTCTATTCTAAATGCAAAGATAAGAAATATTAAGAGATAAGAAATATTACACTTCTCATTTGTGTTTGAGCAATAAAAAAAAATGCTGCTTTTAAAGTACTTCTTACAACAGTTACTAAGTTAGAAACTTGGGACTTGTCATCCAAGTCTTGCATCAGAAATAAGTGCTATTAATTCATAAAGTTTTGACAGAGATGAGCCAAAATGAAGACCTGCTGGATTCTGTGTAAAGCGTTTCAGTTCTTTAAAATGCCATGGTAGAATAAAAAGCCATAATGGAATTTTTCTCTCAAGTTTCCAGAATGTTAGCTAAATACTGTAATGTTTGTAGTCTTTTCACAGAGGAACACCAGCAAACAGAAACAGTAACAGCAATAAAAATGACGTGCAAAGTCTCCAGAATACACAGAGCATGATTGGCTTCGTACTTTGATGAAATCGTAGTTCTAGTAAAACAAAACACTCAAACCTATCTGTCACAGATCTAATGACTGGATTAGACTCAGCGTCATTTTAAATTATGTCAGTGCTTTCCTATGACATATTTAAGCTGATTTTGCAGGTAATTTTCCTACTTCCCCAATTAACTATCAGAAACTAAAAGGGTCATTGTCAAATAATTTTACTTAATTAATTAAAAAAAAATTAGTTAGGAGTATCCTATCAATAATACGGTATGGGTTTTTTTACATTTTCTTTAAAAATGTAAGCATCTTTCTTGTTCTGCTGTGTATTTCATTAAGGATACGATAAGCAGAAGAGAAGAAGTAGAGAAACAGAAGTGGAGGGGGAATAAGCAAAATGGGCTGTATATGTGTCATTCACCTGAAAACCGGGTTCCTAGGATGCTCTGTCTTTTAGACCTGTTGCCCCAAGCTTGCCCGAATGCGCCATCCAAGACCTGGAGGTAGTCACAGAAGCTGCTTGAGATTAAATTGAATATTGTCAAAGGTGAGAGCTGGAAGCATATGCTTGCTGGAGGAAAGCGTATCCTTTCCATCTTTTCACAGTTCTCTCCCCATCCAAACCTCATCCACTGCAATTCATAATCTAGGCAGAAATATTTGGCATGAATTTTCTTATAAGTATCTAAAGGGTGGGTTGAAGGAGGATGGAGGCAGACTCTTTTCAGTGGTTCCCAGTGACAGGACGAGGGGCAACGGGCACAAGCTGGAACACAGGAAGTTCCATTCAAACACAAGAAAAACTTCTTTACGGTGAGGGTGGCAGAGCACTGGCACAGGCTGCCCAGGGAGGTTGTGGAGTCTCCTCTGGAGATTTTCAAGACCCGCCTGGATGCAGTCCTGAGTAATGTGCTGTAGGCATTCCTGCGTCAGCAGGGGAGTTGGACTAGATGATCTCTAGAGGTGCCTTCCAACTCTGAAAATTCCGTGATTCCGTGAATAATCTAGGTAAAGTGGCATCAGTTTCTGTGTCCTTTAGTGGATCTGGCTGTAACTTCAACTACAGCTGTTCAGGGGCTGCTACATAACATTGGAGCTGGTCCTGTGATGAACGCCAATAGTACAAGTGTGAGATGTGAGCCAGGCAGCTTAGGGCAGGAACCGTCACTGCTACAGTTCTACAGAAATCTGTCCCCACTTCTCACTCAGAGCCCTGAGAGGGTGGCCAAGTTTTTCAAAAGGATGAAACACTGCATCTCTCCACTGCCCCAGTGAAAATGGACCTGCCGAATGATGAATGCCTTTAAAAATCAGGCCACCTACCTAGGAATCTGATTATTGATTTAGGAACCGAATTCTACTCTATTTGTGAAAATTCTAGCAAACTTTTTCCAACCATAATATTTTCTTGAAAATATATTTAAAACCCTATAAATGTGTTTTTAAGTTTTGGTGTCTCTCATTAATTTCAAAAGATCATTAGTACATTTCTCCCATCATGGTCCACTGTTTTGATATTAAAATCCTAATTCTAGGGGCAAGATAGAAAAAATTTGATGTAATGATAATGACTTATGATAATTGAGAAAATATTAAATAAATCTGGTTGTAGAGAATTAGGTCATTGCAGTCTATCAAATTGGTGCTCAATGATTCTGTTATAAAGTTGCATTGAGAGACTTGTTTTGCCTCGGGATACAAAGTACCTACATCTCTCCTAAGAGTGAAGTTTTATGCTAACGTGCATGCTAACATTTTCAACTTTTCTGTTGAACTAATCCTATTTGTCATGGAAAGGTTAAAGACTATTGTACAGAGAAAACAAAATCAAGAATAAAGTTTAGTCCAGCATTGTTTTTTCTTTGCTATAAATCATCATTTTTTTTAGTTATAAAGTTCTCTACATGGCTTTGAAATATGAAAGCATTTGAAAGTTATTATTTATAATTAATTTCTGAAAATATTTCTATAAAATATATCACGTTCTACTATTAAAATATTTACATCTTAGAACATCCAGATGTGTTGAGGACAAAGCAAGTCTGCAGTCTTTGGTCCTAACTACTAGGTGATTATGGTTGGGCATTGTTACACGTTAAATGAACTCTTACAGGGTGAATGAGAGAGGGAAAAATGGAGAAAGAGCACATAAAAATTTGACTGAGTTCCTCATGGCAAGATTGCCATTACTTACACAGCAGCCTTCTCCCACTTTGTTTAACTCATCAAAATCTTGACGTTATTCAGTGGTGCTTTTTCCCTTTACTGAATTTATAATTTTTCTCTTACACTGTTTTTTTTCCTCCCCTGTTTTTGAAGCGGCGTAGTTTAGGCAATGATTTGATTGATCATGCTACAGCACTTACAGGCTTTCAGACTTGAAGAGACTTTTAAAACAGTTTATTTCAGTTAATTTATAATAGAAAATTAACTTGCTAAATTGTCACATGTACTGTGGGAAGTCACACATGTCTGATGTCTTCATTTTACCTTTCTGAGACTCATCAAGGAAAATCTGAGTAGCATTTATGAGCATGGAGATGTAGATTGTGAGAGAAGGGTGTGTGGTAATGCAGGTTCTGGTTTATGTCTCATCTGTTTCAATAGAAAAGTGAATTTAATAGCCTGTATTCATTCAGTGGTATTCTCTATGTTAAGATATTCCTTTGAGATGTGTAAAGACAGATGAACTGAATGAATACATACATAGAAAATACCTTTGTCACACACTGAAGTTTAGACCAGATTGAAGATGGCAATTCTTATGGACGTGTATTCAGATCAATGGTATTCTGGAGAAGCATTCTTTAAGAAATAGTTCTAGTGTTTATACTTTCAGCCTTTCTGAACGTTTAGATTATGAGTATCTTTTAGGCCTGTAGTTACATAATCTGTTTACTTGGAAAATGGAAATATATGGACATTAGTTACATAATCTACATAAGAATCAAATAAAAGTTTTCCTCACAAATCTCTATGACAATTTATGGTTATGCATATTTATAGGCCTTTTTTATATATATCTGTAATAACAAGGAAAGACTTGGCTTGTGGTGCACTATGTGGGGTGTCTAGATACTATATGTTACTTTATCTAAGGAGTGACTTCATCCAGTATTTTTCATTGAATTTTATAATTTTTAAGAATTTTAACATTTCTTCTGCATATTATAGTTTGGATTTAAATTTTTTTCTAAGCTCAGTTCTGAAAATCTCTTCATACTGAGCTGACTTCCTTTGAAAATATGTTTTCATCCTGCAATTTTAATACACTTTAAAAAAGAGAATTACACCAAAAAGCATGTTTTTAAGGCTAGTATCTTGATGAGTTGAAGAAGTTAAATTTGTTCTTGAAAGGTTTTGACTGATGAAGGCCACCAGAATTAGGTTTGAACTTCAGACTAATCATCCGAGAACAATTTAAAAGGCTGCTATTGTCTCTTCAGTGTGGAAAATATATTTATGAGGCTGAATGTTCCTTGTTTTCAGACGTGTAATCCATTGCCTCTTATAAATCACTATGATTCTTTAAAAAAGTGAAGAAAGGTCAGTAGTTGAAATCTTCATAGATGTAATTCAATATAACTAAGGCTAGCTGCAGATTGCCAAAAAGATAAATCCAATCACAACCAGGAATTTAATTGTAAAAGTATAAAATTATTGTGGAAACTAAGGTCAGTAGAGTGGCTGAACCAATTTAAAGTCCTCGTTAAAAGCTGAGAAGACACCAAGTGCTAGTGTCTCACTTTAAGCGTTGAGCAAGCAGAGCACAAGGTTTCGTCTTGAAGTGTAGTTCAGTAGGGTGAGCTGTGGTGAGCCAGCAGCTCATTGCTGTCTTGAATGAAAGCCCCATTCCTCTTCCTCTCTCATGCTCACTGACCTGGACCAAATCAAATATTTAACTGACTTTTAATGAGCCGGTTTAGGTCACTACACTGGTACAAATCTAAACTGTTACAACAAATGAACACTTTTCTTTCACCTTATTAAGCTGAAGAATTACTGTGGTATTTTGCACTGTTACCAGATCTGTCACAGAAGAGCACAGTCACACTGCTGGGAACAGCATGGAGAGGAGGAATAAGACAACCATGTCCAGTGACAATGAGCTGTTAGACAACTCAGCCATCTAATGGACCCCATTTGCACTAAGCAGTAAATAATAGTATGACTTTCAAGCAACACTGGCAACATCAGAGGCAAAAATGCAAATTTTAAAAGCTGATGCATGTAACGGCTTGCGAGGTGATAGAATAGGTGAGAGCCTCTCGGAATTCCTATTTTCCTAAAATTGAAACCACATATCTTATCTAAAGATAGGGCTGCATTGCAGTCCGAAGTGTGACTGCAGCTCATCTTGATAGATGAGAGCTGGTTTTGAGAGCAGTAGTTAAAGTACTGATAGCGCTGGAGCTGCAGAGAACGCTGACTGCCGAGACCCTGGGTAAATATTCACGTGATGAGTCTGTGCTGAGCTGCCATGCCTACGTCCTCGTTACTACAAAGGCTGACTACTGGTGTACAGATACCCTGTGAGATAAGTGGCTTTTCAGCCCTGGCCCCTGGAAGAAGATGACCTCTCTAAGCAGTAAGCTTCAATAAAAAAGAATTCGTTATGGCACCTTTGTAAGATGAGAAAAAGCATCTATGAAAATGGCAATACTTTGTGTTACTGCTATACGTTAAGTTCACAAAGGTATATGATTATGGCAAACTTTGTACCAGAAAAATGTATCATATGCTCAATGCCACTGCCCTTTCCACTAATAATTTTCTGTAAGAAAGGAGAAATGCAGTAAAAATAGATATACAAGAAAGCACCTTAACATGATTCCCATTCAGCATTCTTTGAGCCTGATTTTCTGTTGCTCCACTCCCTCTTTATCTGTACAAAGTGACTGAAAAGTGGGTGTAAAACATTACCATTCTTATTTGCTAGCATTAACACCTTCCTTGTATTCACGTTACAGTAGATCAGATGACTAGACAAGATGCCTCGAAGTGGAAGATAAAAGCTTTATTTTTCAGAATTGCTGAAGTCTCAGCGTGCCTATGAAATTCAATGAGAGCACAGAGTGCTTAGTCAACAGCTATGTTCTTTTTAAATATCTGGAAAGAGACTTGTACACAGTGCCCTGCCTCTTTGAGCCATTTACATTTATGTAGTGTGAGTGTGAAATCCCGTCACCCTGTGAAGGCAATCACCTTCAGTGACTCTGCACAGATACACATCACTGAGCATTTTACAGAGCTGGGTGAAGCTGAAGTTGACAACGGTAAAATGTGCTGTGAAAAGTACTATGAAAGTACATTGTAATTATATAATTTAGTTGCTAATTATAGATAACAGTTGCAGGTCATCTGGACTGTTTGTGAAAAACCAGGTCGTAGCACTGCCTTACATTAAGACTTCTTCAGACTTCCTGCCTGGAGATTGTTTTATCTGTAGTTTCTTTCTCAGTGACACTTGGCTGTTTGTGCTGCCGTTTTCCTTGCTGGATTTGTGCTGCAGGCTTATTTTTTTTAAAAAAACAACAATTCAGAAGAAGTAATTCAACCATTTTGAAGGGCGAGTCCAGAGGAAAACGTCTTGTTTTGTCCATGTTAAAACGCTTAAGACACTAATGTGAAGTGGTGCATCACCTTCATTCTGGGGGTGTGCATTTCCTGTCACTATGAAAACTGGCGCAGAGTTGGCTCCATTATAAGCCTCTGAACAAAAATCATAGTTCACATAGGTTTAGGAGAGAATTGTTAGTATTCAGTTGCTGATATCTATGGCTCTACTGAACTTGTTGAAGCTCCTGTGTATAACCATAATATATAGGGACCTTTTCTAAGGAATTATTAGCTAGTTTTCTGCTGGGTACTCACAGACACTAGAGGATTTTCCTTGTAACTGCTCCAAGGCAGTACAGGATTAAAAAAGAAAGACTATCTGTTTTGTATTCTTGACATGCTGACCCTAGGAATGAAAAACAGATGACTTCCAAAGTGGACTAAAGGTAATGTCAGAGAGAAAACCACTAAACTGGGGGAAGAATTCTGTGGCAGAGACAGGAGATGGAGATGGAGATGGAGATGGAGATGGAGATGGAGATGGAGATGGAGAAACTGTCCCTGGGAGTAGATGGGTGAGACAGAAGGCTGTGGGAGTGAGAGAGGGCTGCTGAGTCTGGCACGGGCAGACTGGGGCTGGGGAGCTGAGAGAGGAGGAAGAGGGGAGGACTAGTGCTAGCCAGTGGGAATCTGGAGCTGGTATAGAGGCTGGGATTGGTAGTATTAACTGTGCCATTTCCCATTCTTTTGAGAACTTGATCTTACAACTGTATCTGTGATTCTTGTTCTTTCCCCTGTGTGGGTTTTTATTATTTGAATACTAACACCATAAAGATTTGACATCTAGAGACTATAGTTGAACAAAATGATACAATTTTTGTTAGCTTATTGTGATACTCTGCAAGTACATAAATCCAGTATTTATTTAGTTGTCTCCTCTATCCTACTTGCTCTGCTTTTCTCAAATACTTTGTTTTTTAAACTGGAGCGGACCTTTAGCCTAGTGCCTTTCTGTTTCTCCTAACTGTTCTGTTCTTAGGAAGAGGAAAATAAATGCTTTGTTTACCTAGATATTTAACTCCATTAATGTCACTACAGTTATGCAGATATGAACTGAACAGCTGGTCCAGGGTTTCTATAATAAGTACACTATTGCAAGGCCCCATTTCCTTAGCGGTCTTGAACAAGTGTTTCTTTTACTTGATTCCAGCCCCTGCTGTATGTTTTTTTCATATTAGAAATTGTGACAATATTCAGAATGCCTCTTGCTCAAGGGGAAGCCAAGGCTGAGGAAGGAAGAAATGTGCAGAGGAAAATGAGATTCATTCACCCATAATACTTCAAGAGAAGTTAACCACTTTTCCCTCTGTCTGCACAGTTGATGGTAGATCCTTTCTGACAAGTTGAAATATGCTCTGAACAAGAAGTTTTTAACACTTATACCAAATAATTAAAGAGATGTAAGAGCTCTGTATTGAATTCTTATTGTATTAAAGGACAATAGTGTAATACTCTTTGAAACTGCACCTTTTTCAGCCGAAGATATGTGGTAATATTTTGTTCCTTATGGAACAGATCATCACAGACCTGTGCTTAAACTGAGCTACTCCTTATATTGGCTGGGGAGAATTATAATATGTCAAATATTGTTCAGATAGTATTTTCTGCAATTTACTTAAGCTCATTATCATAATTTATTTTGACTTGTAAAAATATTGTTCCTTGAGTGAATTCCTACAGTTAAGGCCTCTGATACAGACGCACTAAACAGCATTATTAAGTGATTTCTGTGGCAATAACAAGCCACAAAAACTGTCTCTCCTGTTCATTATGACATGGTCTTTATCAGATTATAGCAATGGGATCAGCAAGCTCACAAAGCAGGACTTCAGATACTGAATTCTCTGAAACAAATTTCAATATCTTTTTAGTTTGTTAATGTATGTCATCATTCTTTTTGCTGCTGTATACAGTTTTCTGAGTATCGGTTGTTCTTTAGATCCTTCTAGCTGGATGTTTTTTCTCCAACTGCCTTTTGGAAACTCTGCTGCTGCAAGAGTGGAAGTTATTAAAGATTTATCCTTGTATGAGAACAGCTAGTACAGTTGGCAAATCTTTTCTAATCATGTTTGTCAAGAGAGGTTGTAAATAATTTTGAAATGGATTGTCTAATAGTGAATGACGCAAGGGAATTCAACTCAATTGTAGAACATAAATTGATGGATTTGCATTTTTCCCTCCATTTCAGGCTTTGGATCTGTATTCATTTGTAGATTTTTATTCATCGTGTTTGTTTATTTAATATGTAACTGAAGTTATATATACAACAGCTCCCTAAAGCTCTACTGTTCTTGGGGGACAGGCTGAATAGGATCTCAATGTGACTCATGGTGGATACGGCTGCAGACTAACAGTTGCACAGCTGTGATGATACTGTATCAAATCAGCTTGTGATGTTCTAGTGTTTATTGGAAAGGTAAATATGCTTTTGCCTCCCCAATTTATTTTTTATTAGGTAAGGGTTGCTGTGGTGCAGAAATATTTTCGCTCTACAAGTATATACCAAGTACCTGGCAATTTCATTTCTGTGCTACCCCAAAACTTTCTCACACTGCCTAATTCATCAGATGGCTAGCTAAGACTGCTTTGATGGCTTAGGAGTGCGCAGTAGGTCTTTTTCAAGGCCAGGGATCTGGCCTACCTATTAGAGGTTTAAATTTGGTATTATGTAGCATAATCCACTAAATGCTTTGGCTATTATGTTCCCTGTAAAAATAAAGCAGATTTTGCTGAACTAGACAGCCCCATCAGATCATGTACTTGTGAACTATTTATGATAAAAACATAAGCATAAAATAGTAGCTGCATTTCCATATTACAGGCTGAGGCATACTCAAGAGGGCCCTAATCCTTGACTGCTGCTTTT
Organism: Burhinus oedicnemus; assembly: GCA_008921705.1. Classification (NCBI taxonomy): domain Eukaryota; kingdom Metazoa; phylum Chordata; class Aves; order Charadriiformes; family Burhinidae; genus Burhinus; species Burhinus oedicnemus. The sequence goes on along the minus strand of VFFE01006375.1, from coordinate 294,668 downwards.
AGGTACTATTGCAATAGAACTAATATATTGGTGTCTAGAGGCTAACTTGGTCAACTGACAATGCTTTATTGAGCCCAAAAGCTCTGCTTTAGTACTTGTGTACTATTTCTACTGTTTTTTCTAAACCATTTTTATAACTTCACAGAACTTAAAATGAATGATTACCATTACAACATCTAATATGACCTGCTATTTATCACAGCCCATTTAGTGTCATACTGTTAATTTGTTACTGAGCTCAATAACTTGTATGACCGAAGAACATCCTGTGTTTGATCAAAGGGCATTTCTTGAAAGGCATCCAGCATTTGTGTGGAGAGATGAGAATCTATGATGTCTCTTAATAGTTCATTTCCATAAATGATTTCTGTTGTCACTTAAGGTGAGGATTTAGATTCCAGATATTCATCTAGCCTTGCATGTGTTTTAAACCTTCCTCTTGAAATATATAGAGGCTTAATTTTATGCATTCTAAATCATCCTGGTAAAAGTCAGTGGTATTAATCATAAAGTATAGGTTTCTGTAAGACTGCATGGGAACAGAAGCAGGGAGCAACATTCAAACCTATATGTAATCTAGGCTCCTGAGGTTGCTGCAAGTGGCAAAACTTCATCTTATTAAGTTTGGATGCATCTTTATTAATAATTATGAGGACTCAACCTAACTAAAACAATGAAATATTCTTAGTTCGATCCCTAAACAGATATCCTAAGTACTCAGGTCTGGAGTTTAGCTAGATGTCTTTTCAACCTTTCAATATGAGGAGTTTTGAATTTAAAAGATGTGAAGACACAAGCAGAGGAAATAATATTGTGTTTTAATTAAAGAATGACATTTCTGCTTGAGAATATGCTTTGGTGTGCAATATGTATGAACTGGCTGATTTGCTTTAGGTTTTCAGTATAGTCATTTAGGTAGTGTGAGCTAGCAAACCTGTAAATGGATTAATATTAAAGAAAAATATGAAAAAAAATAGGAAAATACCTACAAAAAAGAGAGTGATAAGTTTTGTTGGAAGAAAATTTCAAAACCAATTGCATTTAGATTAAGTACTTTCCTGCCATTTAAAATGAGGATCCAGGAAATCAGAGGATAATGGTTATGTCTATCATTATAATTCCAGTGATAAAAGAGTATGTTACATGATGCTATGACTTAACTATTTATTTTATTAGAAAAATATGCTTAGTGAATTTAAAATCAACGAGGGGAGGCATTGCTAAAATTATATGAAGAGAAAATACAGATTCTAAGATTAGACTCAATAAATTATTAATTTAAGATTCGTTATATACTTGAAAATTAGAAATTTGCTTAGAATTATTTAATTTGTAACTGGCTGAAGTTCAGTATCACATTTTACTACATGCAAATCTAAAAGCTGTAATAATTTGACTTAACATGTTCAGATAATATTTAAAAGGGAAAAAAGAATGACATTTATGATAACTGAAAGCCAAGTATCAAAGAAAGAAAATAAAAGGGATAGATTTCATCATCCATTTCTCAATGAATGCATTTGTCAAAGAGTGAGAACAGACATGAAGTATTTTTCCTCTGGACTGCAGAAGAATTTGTGTACTTTCAGACTTTTTTTCTTCTCCTGCAGCTTTTATTGCTGAGCATGACATTGTATGGTATGGGATATCCCTTTGGTCAGCTGGGGTCAGCTGTCCCAGCTGTGTCCCCTCCCAACTTCTTGTGCACCCCCAGCCTACTTGCTGGTGGGGTGGTGTGAGAAATAGAAAAAAAGTCTCTCACCGGCTCTTGTGGGGTGAACACTAAGCTTTTGGTGGCAGAGGACTTGTTGCAGGCTGATGCCAGGGAGGGTTTGTGCTGAATCAACATAAGTTCCTGAAAATGGGAGTGGCTGTAGTGATTTTTGCAATGCACCAAGTAACACCAACCTGCAGGAGCAGAGGTTGAAATGCTTTGTAAAGGTATTCTCTATCCTAAAGTATTTGGAATGAACCAAAGCAAAAATTACACTTTAGGTAAACTGGATACTCAAGGAACTTGGCATCACATACTCTGCAAGGCCTTTTCATGTAGAAGTAACATATTGAGAATATTAAAATAAATGCAGCACCAACTATTTCAGGTTTGCTAAAAAGAAAGTCTTTTCTGTGTCTCTGAGATTGATGTATTCTGTTACCTGGATTGGCTTGAATTATTAACAAGATGCAAATGAATAAAATTAGCACTTGAACGTGTCCACACAGCTAAGTGCTAGCCCCTTCTGTGCTCTGAACTAGAGGGGCGTTTGCCGACTCCAGTTCAACAGCCATTTCCACATGTTAGTATGTGACTGATAATAAGCTCAGTAGAGTGGCTGGTCTTACTAGCATGATGACAATTTGCATAAATACAATTATGCCCTTTCCAACTGAGGACTTGTTTGTGCATCTTTGGCAGAGGTGGTAGAAGTAAGCATGTAGGACTTTGCAGCTGACTGTGTAGATAATGTCCTGGATGGGTTTCAGGACTAATCTAAGTAGGCAGCAGCCCAGGATAATCAGGGTTGGTGAAATTGCCCAGTTGATTATTTTGCATGCTGAGCTTGCTGTTGCTGCTGCAAAAGAGGTTAGTGTTTGGTGCAGTGGTTGCTACTGGAGAGAGGGAGAGAATGAGCTGAGTGATCTCTTCAAGCTGCAGTGACAGCTGTGGCCTGGAGGCAGCAGGAACAACAAACCTAGCTCTGAATGTACTCTCACCCTCATCTTCAGCTCCATCTCTTCTGCCTCCCTGGCCCTTACTATGGGACGTCACCAGCCCTCAGTGCAGAAAAATTCAGTTCTGTCTGCAAAGTTGAGAAACTTTGCTTTGCCTCTGTGCATATCTACTAATACTGCTAGCCTCCTGCAGGACAGAGTGGATTAAAGCGTGAGTGGATGTCTTTCTAATGAAGTTTATCAGATCATAATCTAAACCAACATATCGACCTTGCTCCCTTTGACTTTACAGGTGACGCCTGTTGTTAGGATGGGAATAATATGTGTAAAGGTACTCTCACTGTTGCAGCAGCAGAACGGTTCGTTATAGTTTGTGGCGCTTTGATAAAGGCTTTTCTTTCACAGAAAAAGAATTCTTTCAGTTATTGCTGTTGACATCTATAATGCCTACAAACAAACAGAAAATAATTAAATAACTAGAATATGAAAGTTAAATAATGAGTAACTCTCATTTTCTGTAACATCCTCAGAAGGAAAAAACCCCCACCTGTTAAAGGGACTCTCACAGGTGCTAATTGTTATCCCTGGGGAGAAAGAAGCAATGAAATTAGATGTTTTGGCTCATTTACATTTGCTAATGTTATTTCTTCACTTTGGGATCATGGTACTGATAAAAAAAGGAAGAGAGGTGATAAAGAAATAGAGAAAGTCTTTTCCTATTGGTGATTGCTTTGTTCAGTGCAATAGGTACAGGACGATGTAAACATACTGTTTGAGAATGGGTAGGCTTTAATCTCCAGACTTTAGTTTGGGGCTATACTAATTGCCTTGCCTTTTCTCTTCCTTTCATTATGAGTTGGGACAACATTGCTTACTATATCTGAGCCTCTCATACTGATTATGATGGTGGTGATAGCATGAAGTCGGTTCAAAAACTGGACAGTTTTGGGACTGGTTATATAGAAGTCAGGAAAATGACAGGAGAGAAAATTGAATGTGGTGAAGGCAGAAAATGTAATAGTGATTGTGACTGTATTCCTGGAGGTTGTTTCAGATTCACTCAGTTGACCACCTCACAGGTTTCTGGTCTGGCCAATGTAGCTAATCAACAAGAACAACTGTGGCATGAATAATGGTGAGTAAAGCAGTCTAAAAGCAAAGGTTTTGTTTCCAGGATGGCAAGAGGAGAGTTGCAGATTCCTGATGGCCGGCAGTCTCTCAGTTACTCAGCAAGAGTGAAGTCTAGGCTCCACTGCAGTCAGTGGGAGTTTCCCACAGCCTTAACCATGGCCAGGTTTCATTCTAAATGTTGAGAGAGGAATTATCACCGATTATATAGCCACCAAAGTGTCCAATTCTAGTGTAAGAAATTACATTTCCTGCTTTTTATTTTTAAATAAACATACTTTAATTTGAAGAATTTATGCAAAGATTTAGACATTGAGTTTATTTGCTGTTGAATTCATCTGCTTGAAATATTTTTGGCTCCCCTGAATTTAGTAGGAAATCTCTTACATGCATCAGTTGGAATGAGGATTTATGTTTTAATTACAAAAATGAATCCAGTTAATCTAGGTGCCTTCAAGTTAACCTGTTTTAACTAATGCAAATGCTCAGCCACTTTTTTGCGAAGATTAGTGCTCACAGCATAGATTTTTCTGGTAGAAGCCAATAGAAGCTGACCATGACAGTAATACAGTTTGTGAAACTGTTAAGTTGTCATTTCACGGAATCACGGAATTTTCAGAGTTGGAAGGCACCTCTAGAGATCATCTAGTCCAACTCCCCTGCTGACGCAGGAATGCCTAGAGCACGTTACTCAGGACTGCATCCAGGCGGGTCTTGAAAATCTCCAGAGAAGGGGACTCCACAACCTCCCTGGGCAGCCTGTGCCAGTGCTCTGGCACCCTCACCGTAAAGAAGTTTTTTCTTGGGTTTGAATGGAACTTCCTGTGTTCCAACTTGTTTGACTCAGATTTCTTAAGAAATCTTCTCAAGAAAAACAAGATAAAATTGAAGCTGGCAGAAAATAATAATATTGGGGACAAGCATGAATGAAAAAAGTTTGTTAAGCAATAGAGGAATATTTAAATATCTGACTGGCAAGTGTGCATTTATGTTGAGGATCTGTATAATACCTGGAGTTTATTGTGCTTGATATTTTTAATCCTACAAAACATTAAAAGAGAAATAAAGAAGAAAGTATTCTGCTTGCTTGTGCTCTTTTAATGAAAGTGTTATTTTTTTCCTAACTTTTATTTTGAAAAAGTCTTGAAAAACAAAACAATTTTTTCAGGGAGCCACAATTTTGAATGAAATATTTGTTACCTTTAAGAAAACTCTAATTATTTCCTTTAATAGGAAAAAAAAATCAGATTAATTAATGGTATTATAAAACTTTGTTAATAGTTATGACAGTGAATTAGCATACCAGATTAAGTCTGTTCTTAAATGCCTGTGGAGATGTGGCTAAGTAAAGCACTTGTACCTCTACCGTGAAAATTATCTGCGCATAATTATTGATTGCATCTGTGCCCAGATCACAATGTTTTTGTAAAGCTGCGCCTCATCTTTGAAATTTTTAGTCTTCTTTTCAAGTACATTGATATTATTTGTAAAAGACGGTGTTTGAATTACATTTATACACATACTCCCATATGAAGACCCTGATGAGTTATTTTAAGGATTTTTTGACAGTTTCTTTTTATGAGAATATTTAGAAAAAATATCACCACAAATGTAGTTTCAGCAGTGCAAGAGAGAAGTATATTGGTGGAAGAGTAATATTCAGGCCAGGGAGATTCAAATGAATGGTGGATAGCAGTTGTACTTTTGAAGTCCAGTGTTAAAATATCTCTCTGATAAGAAAGTTGTAAGGATTACATCTTTTTATACCATCACACATATGACTAAGCAGGAGAAAGCATGTCATATACATTCTTTTTCCTAAAGTAGGTTGTGTCATAACACTTGATTTATGGCCTGATACCATGTAGGATTGTAATACAGCTGAAAAGTATGCATATGGCATGTGTTCTGCTTCCTTGGTGTTCATTCCTCATGGAAAAAAATGCTCACAGTCTGAATAAATTATAGAAGAATAAAAGGTAGCTGATCTTTTACTTTTAGCCAGACACTTTGACTAAAAAGTAATAAAGCAGTGTTTTGGCACAACAAATTTTTAGGTATGATAAAGCTGAGGTAATGTGATTGTAGACTTTGAATTTTTAATACTATGTTCAGTCAAAGTGCCAATTAAATAATTTAAGTGTTTAATCTAAATTAATCTCCCGGTTTCCTGTCCAGAATTTATTTTGCAGTTGTAGACATTTATATCTACAAGGACTTTTATTTTTCATAACTAGTTTCTTGATTCAACTTACTAATAAACAACTACACATTCTTCTCTTTTGTTTGACGTTACTTGCATTTGCAGAAAGAGTTCATTTGGGATGGGATGCTGTCCTAAGGCAGTGAGGAGAACAGCACAACACATTCGTTGTTAAGAATGGAAAGGATAAGAGAATACAATCATTATAATGTAGTGCTTGTGCACTGAGGTGAACTTAAAAGGGCAGACTGGTTAGTTGTGACCTTCTTTCTATCCTATAATTTGTTTGATTGTTAATGATTTTCTTTATGAATGCAAATTGCCACACGTGACAGTTACAGTATAACAGTTACAAACTATGGAAAAGAGTTGGGGGATATAACTGAAAACTGAGAAAACAAAACTCCTTAGTGCCTTCACAAAGTCTGTAGGCAGACCAGAGTTTGTTGAATGGTTTTGAAGACTGCCTTTATTGCTACGTTTATCTAGGATATGGAAAATCTGTAGTCAGTGAAAAATTATGCATTTTTCCCCTCTGTTTGCTTTTTGTGTTCTGTGACATTAATAAACAAACATCTGTCCTACAGGAGCCCCATAATCCTCTATAACTCAAGTCTTTAGGATTAACCACCTTTTATCTGAACATATTTCTGTGTCTAATCTTTAGTCTTTTCTGTGTTCTGGGTTTTTTGCCCTGCTAGTCTTGGTTAAAACATTGCCCTTAAGAAAACAGACTTTTAATGTAATAGCTGTGTTGTAAATTATATGTAACACTATTCAGAAGATTTGATATTTTCTTCACAAATACTTATATTTCTTAGCAAACAGAGAAACTGGAACTTTCGGGGAGGTGAAAAAAAAAGAAGGCTGTTTGTGACCTAACTAAATTTTAAAAAAAAATAATTCTGCCACAGGGTAAGATTTGATCAAGCAAAGTATTCATATTCACAAAAGAAGTTAAATTAGGATTGCATTCTGGAATTGAAAAATTTGGACCCTTTATATCATGGGCAAAAATTTATGTTGGTTTGCTCACAATTTGTTCACAGTGGATTCATTTCCATGGTATTTTGGTGGTAAAACATTTGGCAAGTTATTTCCTAACAGTGATGCTAGCATGGTCCAATGCTATGAAAAAAACTGGATAATGAGATAGTTAGAAAATGTCTGCCAGCCTGAGGAGGCAGAGTCATACAGCATAATCTGTCTTTGCTTTTTCTGGCAACCTAGTAAAGAAAATGGGATAAAACAGTTGGAATAGAGAGCAAAGAGAGAAATAAAGTAATAGCGGTAGCAAGGAAAAGGAAGAAAAATGGGAACCATGTGGACCTGGCAAGAGGCATTTGCAACAAAGAGAATTGGGACACAGGGCTGATCTAGGTCTGCGTGGTAGGATAGGAGGGCAGTAAATCCGGGCTAACACCCTAGATTCGCACATAAGACTACAGAATGGCAATGCAGCAAACAGAGCGATCGTGAAGTTAATGCCTGTCATTGACATGAGTAGGACTGTCAAAATGGCTAAAAGCATTGCTAATACAAATCCTCCAAGTTCTCTCATGGCTGCTCACTGCATGGCCGCTGTAAAAGAAAAAAATGAAATGGTCTGTTTTTGGAGCTTTGAATCTTCTATTGCAATTTCAGCTTCTTAAATACTATGTTTTGCTGAAGTTCAGTGATTTCTTTGGTCAACAAATAGGATGGCCTGACATATGTTTTTGAAGAGAAAATGAATTGTACTGAGAGTGCGGCATATTTTCTACTCTGAACATTTATCCTTTTGCATGTGTGTCAGATCAAACTAATCCCATCTCCAGCTCAATGATTAAAATAGAGCAGTTTTAGATACAAAGAAAGTAAATGTATACTTCACTTCCTTCCTTCTCCTTTGTAATGTTTGAATGATAAAATTTTGAGAGCATTTATGAATCCAAATCTTAAGTTTATTTCCCCTCAAGACTATTAGATGCTATACTCTTAAATAAATATATGCAAATTCCCATTTTTGTGTTCTACCTTACCTAATCTTTCAAATTTGAAATATTTAGTGAATGATACGTGGAACCTTGTAGCAGCTTTCCAGTATCTGAAAGGAGCCTACAAGAAATCTGGTGAGGGACTTTTTACAAGGGCATGTAGTGGTAGGATGAGGGGTAATGGCTTCAAACTGGAAGAGGGTACATTTACATTAGATATTAGGAAGAAATTATTCACTATGAAGGGGGTGAGGTACTGGAACAGGTTGCCCAGGGAAGCTGTGGGGGCCCCATCCCTGGAAGTGTTCAAGGCCAGGTTGGATGAGGTTTTGAGCATCGAGGTCTAGTGAGAGGTATCCTTGCCCATGGCAAGGGGGTTGGAACTAGATGATCTTTAAGGTCCCTTCCAACTTAAACCAGTCTGTCATTCTATGATTGCGTGCACCCTCAGCAAGTTTGCAGACGACACCAAGCTGAGTGATGCGGTTGATACGCCTGACGGACGGGATGCCATCCAGAGAGACTGGATGAGAGCTCAAGAAGTGGGCCTGTGTGAACCCCATGATGTTCAACAAGGCCAAGTGCAAGGTCCTGCACCTGTGTCAGGGCAACCCCCAGTATCAATACAGGCTGGGCAATGAAGGGATTGAGAACAGCCCTACTGAGAAGGACTTGGGGGTACTGGTGGATGAAAAGCTGGACATGAGCTGGCAATGTGTGCTCACAGCCCAGAAAGCCAGCCGTATTCTGGGCTGCCTCAACAGAAGCGTGGCCAGCAGGTCGAGGGAGGTGATTCTGGCCCTCTGCTCTGGAGTACGTGTCCAGATCTGGAGCCCTCAGTACAGAAAAGATACGGACCTGTTGGAGAAGGTCAAGAGGAGGGCCACAAAAATGTTCAGAGGGCTGGAGCACCTCTCCTGTGAGGACAGGCTGAGAGAGTTGGGGTTGTTCAGCGTGGAGAAGAGAAGGCTCTGGGAAGACCTTATTGCGACCTTTCGGTACTTAAAGGGGGCTTATAAGAAAGAAGGAGACAAACTTTTTAGCAGGGCCTGTAGTGACAAGACAAGGGGCAATGGTTTTAAACTAAAAGAAGGTAGATTCAGCCTAGATAAAAGGAAGAAATTTTTGTGATGAGGGTGGTGAAACAGTGGAACAGGTTGCCCAGAGAGGTGGTAGGTGTGCCATTCCTGGAAACATTCAAGGTCAGGTTGGACGGGGCTCTGAGCAACCTGATCTAGTTGAAGATGTCCCTGCTCATTGCAGGGGAGGTTGGACTAGGTGAACTTTAAAGGTCCCTTCCAACCCAAACTATTCTATAATTCTATATGATTCTCTTTTTAAAGTGTTCTGAGAAATTTGGGTGACGTTTGCTATATTGCTATTAGATGAAGAAAATAGGCAAGTATGTAACAGTAGCCCTGATGAATCTGTAAATACATGTTAAATACTACCAATATTTTATAGGTTTTTTTTAAAATATGAAATGGATCCATCATACCAGAGAAATTTACCTGTTAAGGCCTTCATCATAAACTTCGAAATTGCAAGACAAATAATTTTATTATTTCAAGAGGAAAAATGTAGAAACATTAGTAAATTCAAGAACAACCAGAAAATTCCAATGTTTTACAAATATGATAAAGCTACTTTTCCCATTTTCTAAAGCAATCAAATCATTAGAAAAGATTCAAAATATGTCCCATGCAATAATCTAAGCTTGCTGTACAGTTTACATGTGTATTTTTGCTTATACGTGGTATCTCTGTAGTGTTACACAGAGCTCACAACTGAAGAGATAGAAAGGAGAGACAAAACAGAGAACTTGACATCAACAAAGCATTTTTTGTTTCTTAGTACTTTGTTTTGTGGTCTTCATGATTTATTAAAAAAATATTTTTATATATCACAGACTCACAGGGGTTGGAAGGGACCTCTGGAGATTGTCTAGTCCAACCTCCCTGACAGAGCAGGTTCACCTAAGGCAGGCTGCACAGGATGGCGTCCAGGCGGGTTTTGAAGGTCTCGAGAGTTGGAGACACCACCACCTGTCTGGGCAGCCTGTTCCAGTGCTCTGCCACCCTCAAAGGAGAGAAGTTCCTCCTCATGTTTAGATGGAACTTCCTACGTTCAAGTTTGTGCCCATTCCCTCTTGTCCTATCACTGGGCACCACTGCAAAAAGACTGGTGCCATCCTCCCGGCACCCTCCCTTTAAGTATTTATAAGCATTTATGAGATCCCCTCTGAGTCTTCTCTTCTCCAGACTTAAAAGACCCAAGTCCCTCAGCCTTTCCTCATAAGAAAGATGTTCCAGTCCCCTAATAATCTTCGTAGAGCTATATATATATAACTCATATAACTCACGGAATCACGGAATTTTCAGAGTTGGAAGGGACCTCTAGAGATCATCTAGTCCAACTCCCCTGCTGACGCAGGAATGCCTAGAGCACATTACTCAGGACTGCATCCAGGCGGGTCTTGAAAATCTCCAGAAAAGGGGACTCCACAACCTCCCTGGGCAACCTGTGCCAGTGCTCTGGCACCCTCACCGTAAAGAAGTTTTTTCTTGTGTTTGAATGGAACTTCCTGTGTTCCAGCTTGTGCCCGTTGCCCCTTGTTGTGTCACTGGGAACCGCTGAAAAGAGTGTGCCTGCATCCTCCTTCAACCCACCCTTTAGATACTTATAAGCAAGAATTAGGTCTCCCCTCAGCCTTCTCTTCTCCAGGCTCAAGAGTCCCAGCTCTCTCAGCCTTTCCTCATAAGGGAGATGCTCCAATCCCCCAATCATGTTTGTTGCCCTGCGCTGGACTCTCTGCAGTAGTTCCCTGTCCTGCTTGAGCTGGGGAGCCCAGAACTGGACACAGTATTCCAATTATGGCCCTACCAGTGCCGAGTAGAGGGGCAGAATACCCTCCCCTCGACCTACTGGCCACAGTCTTCCCTATGTAGCCCAGGATTCCATTGGCCTTCCAACTCATTATGTTACTGTTAGTGGTAACTCCTACTATTATTTGATTTATATGTCATAAAAGTAAATTAGAACATGGAGGAAAGACAAACTCTGAAGTTACTTTCTCATTCAAAGTAGAAATTCAGTAAAGAAGCAAAGTGTATTGTTAGCACGGTATATTCATTTAGTATTATCAAATATTGTATATCTTCTTTGGCTACAGCTGAAAGTGCTTTTTTTCCTCTGAAAGATGACTAAAATTGGCATCTTAGTGAAAAGACCTGCTATCCCTGTCAAATTTGTTCATTCTGCTAACCTGTTTTTTGCTATGCTGCTTGTAAGCACCCAGAGATCTGGGAGAAGGAGGTGGTTTGCTTCTCATTCCCAAACATCAGCAAAGTTCTACTTGCAGAGCAATTTACGGTTGGAGGTGTACAATCCTGAAGAGGCTCTTAAGGGGCAGGTTGATTTTCCTGTGAAATTGGTGACAAGAACTGCCATTTAAAATTGTAATATGGGCAGATTTCGTCCAGAAATCACTGAGAGTTCAGTGTAGAGCTCCACATTTTTATAGTGCCTTTCAGCTGAGCAATGACTGGAAATCTCAGTTATAGTTGTGATGTTCATTGACAACATTTGGTTTTTGTCTGGGACACTCACCTTTGCCTTTTTCTGGTGTTTTCGTTCCTGAAGTTCTTGTTTTGAAAGAAGAGCTGTATAAGAGTTTCCACTTACGCCAGTTCCTAAGAAATTAGATGCTTCATTTCTTTTACCCAGTATCCTATTCAGGCATTTACAACACTGCAAAGAAAATGGCTGAAAAATACTAGCAACTGAGAGTGGAAATCCAGTGTGGGAAATGTATGTGGTATCTAATGTTGGCTTATGGGGAGCTCTTTACTAAAATATGGAACTTGCTTTAGAGAAGTGTTTTAGCATATGCACAAAAATGCTTTTTGCCTGTAGTTGAAAAATATGATAGGAAATAGTACAAAAATGGAATTCACTTTTCAGTTTGAAATGTTACTGTGTACTGGGATAGGAGTCATGAATAATGAACGTGGCAGAGCAAAGGGCAGAATATGCAAGTCATGAATTCAGAAGTCAGCTGAGAATTTCTCTGTTTCCTTTGGAGGCATTTATATGATTATGGTTATCTTTTCCAGTAAGTATAATGTTAATGTACAATCAAATCTAGGACTTTAATGAACTGGTTTATACCTATAACTTACTCCATATTCTCCTGGTAGCTAACAGTTTGAAGTAATATGGTAATATGAAACATATGAAACCTGTTTCCAGGAATAAGTATTGAAACAGTGTGGTAATACTTTTAAATGTTGACTGTTGATAGTAATGATGAAACAGACTGATAATACTATCATTTTTCTTTATCGATTGCATTGTGTTCCCCATAGGCTGCACAATATAGTGTAGACTTTTCAGAAAGTTCTAATGAGAAACAGGCTGCAGACTTATGTGCATTGTCTTGTGGAAGAGCTAAATAATAAAAATGTATTTGATGTTAAACTGAAGCATTGGAATAGGCTGCCCAGGGCAGTAGTTGAGTCACCACCCCTGGAGGTATTTAGAAGACAAGTAGATGGGGTGCTTCGGGACATGGTTTAGCGGTGGACTTGGCAGTGCTAGGTTAACGGTTGGACTCGATGATCTTAAAGGTCTTTTCCAACCTAAACGATTGTATGATTCAATGAGTAAAGAAGCTGTATTCAATATCTAAAAAAATTATATTGTTTTACTGTAAGCAGTAATGATGAAGTTCTGGAACAATTCCATTAAATGCAGCATTATGTGCTTACAGAAATACCAAGAGGTTTGTGATTATTAACATAAGGCTTTTGTAACAATGCTACTTTACACATTTCAGCTTAGTATAACCCATATGACATTAGTCACCAAGGCGAATTTTTTCAAATTACAAAAATAATTACTCTTGACAGATGGAAGTGGTATTCTAATTTTTATTTTATTTTATAAATTCCGAAATGAGAATTTTGTATATGAGGAAACACATTTTTCCTCTCTATTCTACAAAAAAAGTGCATCCATGAATACATTTAGTGTATTTAATGTAATTTAATTAATGAGGATACTTCTGTTTGTATGATCCTCATTTCAGTGATGTTAGCAGAAAAAAAAACAAAAAAAATCACCATCAACACTTATAGTGTATGCAGTTAAAAGGGTTATATTTATATAAAACAAAGCCAAGTATTTTCCTAAGCCAAAAGAAAAAATTACTATATAAATACAATTTGAGAAATGCTGACCAGGTTCTTGCTTACATCTGTATTTGCGATGCCAGCTGACAACTTTCTAGCTGATGTCAAATATAGACTGAGAACAGTATTTTGATGTTGTTAAATAGAACATCATACCTGCTAAGGTATAATGAAGATTTCTTAATATTGAAATGAATAATATTCAAATTGAGTAAAAAAATCTGTTTCTATACTCCCAAACATCACAGCTGCAAGTACATTTTTTTTTCATTTTATTAATACATAGGCTGAATAATTAAATATAAATTCCTTTTATGTGAAATAGCTCGAGTAGGCAAACTTTTGATGGAATTTCTTTCTGTTTTCCTAATTATCCTACTAGAATGTGATTTAACTCAAAAGCAAACAAGAACTGGAAATAGGAGCTTTGTAAAAAAAACACTGGTGTAAAAAATTAAGATTACTCTTGAAAACTAAATTCACAGTGTGACCAAATAAGCTCCTGCATACCAGCCTGAGGAATCTCAGCCCTGAGCATTCACCTTTGAGAAGGCATTTGCTCCTTTGTGCACAGAATCAGAGCCCATCTCTGATTACTTCTTCCCTTGAACTGGAATCTGGATACAACATGTTTCAGAATCAAGTGTGAATTAAAAAAATTCAGTAACAAGATTGCATGATCAGCTGTACTTCACTTCCTTAAATATATGCTTTGTACCAATATCGTTGATTTGATTATCCCATGGTCATTTTTCAGCAGGCATGTGCCCTTTTTCATTGTAGGGAATGGATGGTATCTGGAGAAATGAGAGATATTTATTCTTTTCTTATTGAAAGAGCCTGGATTATTGTAGCTGTCCATTGTTTTTTTCCGTGGTCCTTAGCAGAACACTCATTACAGTAGTGTTTAAGTAGCTCACATTCATTCCTTTATCTCTGTAGGTGGAAGAAAGCTTTATTATCTTGATTTTATGGACTGGAAATCAATGGATCACTGTCAGAACAAAGCTTAGCATTCAGATCCCTTGTATTTTGAGCTCATTGCTCATTACTGTTATGGGAAGAACTAAAGATTCACGTTTCAGTTAACCTTCATTGTAGTTGTTAGATTTCACTTGGGGGTCACTTGCCAAAATTTTGGTTGAAGTGATGTTCTATTCAGGCACAAAGCATTTAAACAAAGCAATAGATGTAATTTTTCCCTGTATTCAGTTCACTTCCATCTAATCCCCAGGCTTGCTTCTTTGACTTTCTGTGCGCTAGTCGTCTTCCTTTGGTCCACTCTGGGTCTTGTAAGATTTTGCAAAAATCAAAATCTTCTAAATTCTCAAACTGTGACTCTCTTCTGTTAACACTACTAGCATTTGTTCATTCCTGTACATTGACTTCATACCCCTTTCTCTATGTTCAAAGCTGTCCTAAATCTGCTCTTTTTATGATTTATCTCTACTGGCAGATTAAGTAACTAAGACTTTGTAAAAGGCCAGAGCTGGGAAGGGGGCCTGAAGCCTCCAGTGTGGAATATCTGCCTTTGTATACAATGTTTGAGAAAGAACAATCCACACCAGTACTTCCTTGTTTTGTCTCTGCCCACTCGTTCTCTTGATGGGCACCTTTAAGCCAAGGAAAGAACTGCAGAGTCTTGACATCCACCATACCCGGTTTCCTGGTTACACAACAGTTCTGAAAGTGTTTATTACGAAAATAGACAGCTTCCACAGAAGCAAAAAAGTGCATGAATCTTGCAGAGTCAACTATTTTATTATGCCTGTCATAGACAAGATAGCTCCCTTTCCTCACTGTACCCAAGCTGTGAAGTTGAGGTCAGTGGTCCCTTTGATATTCTGCTACACTGTGGATTGGTAACTCATAACCTATGGCTTACAGTAAGGTGTTGCCTGGAATGCTTCCTTGTCTTGTTCAGGACCACATAGAATTAAAGTATGAAAGCTGCAGCTGCCAGTGAGAGGACGATGGCATTGTCTGCAGTGTAATACTTGTTAAGGAACTTTTCTCATGGTTTGATAAAGGTTGGGACAACTTCTGTAGCCAAGTAAGTTTGTATCCAGAATTGTCTTTCACTAGCAGTGCATTCATGTATTTATTTAGCTCCCATGTCTGATTACATGGTGTTGATTGCATGTGACAGAGTTTTTGGAGATATGAAGAAGAAAAGATTTTATGGTTGTAAAGGGCACCTTAGCAAAAGACTGTGAAGGGTCCTATTGGAGTCCTTCTATTCACTCCAGGAATAGGCAAACTCCTACTAAGTTCTTGGTGTGTGCAGTACTGGGTATTAAAGAAAAAGTGCAGTAAGTTTTTTACCTTTCCGGCATTGGGACACTCTTATACTTGCAAATGTATGAAGGCCAGGAAGTAGGGGATTTCTGTATTATCAACCTTTGTTGCTTCTGACTTTACTAAAAGAAATAACAAATTGGTTATTATACTTTGCTTATAAAAGAAAGGATATTGTAAAAACAAACAAAAAAGAAAATTATAAGAGCCTGCTCTTAAGAACAGAGTCATATATGAAATGTGGAAGCCATTTTTTGCATAAGATTTCATTTGAGAATGAGGAAAAAGAAAAGATGCTGAATTGTGGCAGAGAAACAGTTAGATTCTATAACTGTTTTCATTGAGACATGTAGTTTGCCAAAGTTGTTATTCCCAAAGCCTATCATACTTGCCAGTTCTTTATCGGATTTGACAGAGGATGATCTAAAAAAAAAATAGGCAGGAACAGCAATGTCACCCTAAAAAGTCATTAACTGCTTGTGTTGTTTACAGTGTATAGCTATGAGCATAGCCAATCCTACATTTGCAAAAACTTGTGGTATCTGTTTCAACAAATCAATTCTAGAAATGGCAATTACAAATCACAGTCCATTACGAAATGTATAGTAATAAATATTAATAGCGTCATTCTGTGTGTTTGCAGTATTACTAATCAAGATTTCATTTTAAGCTAATTTTTTCTTTCAATAGATACTAATAGTCCAAATTTACTTGCATAATAGTAAGCAGCAACAGAAGAATACTGAGGTTAAAATTATTTCTAATCACAGTAAAACAAATAAAATATTATCACAGACTTTTTTTAAAATGACAGATTCAGGTAATACAATATTCTGATCATAATAAATGTATTATAGCTTATTCAAAGCTTTGCTTTTTTATAAAACCTTGACTTGGGCAAGGACTGCAGTTCTTGCAGCACAGCAAAGATGCTCTACGGTATTTTGTCTGTGCTGAGCAAACACAGGCAGAAAAGAAGAATTTTTGGGGGAGTTCTAAGAAAAATTTGCTGAGCAGTCCTTCAAGGGACTAATGGGTACATTTACAAGTGTTCACTGCCATATTTAAATCAGGAGAATGATCCTTCTGTTGTTTACAAGTCAGCTGGCCAATATCTGTTAAGGTCATTGTGATGACACCTGTGCCAGCTGGATCCCACAACTTTTTTTTTCACATCGGAGTCCTGTACAGAGATACCAAGAATTCATGATGAGGAAAAGAGGCAGCCTCTGCCCTGCTTTTCTCTCCTTTACCATAAAAAGCAGCAAAAATTTCTTCCTTAACAGTAATATCTGAATAATGGGAATCCCCTGGAACTTAATTTCAACAGGTTTCTGACACTTTAAAATTAAAAAAAGAAAGAAAATGGTTTATGTAATTTTCATATTTCTTGTTGTGTTTCCCTTTCCAAGGCTTTCAGTTTCATATTCCACAGAGATGAGTAAGTAGTTCATGCGTGAAGTGCATAAGTCTCTGAAGAGGACAAACAATGGAGAGAACATGATGCATTTGCTGCTACTCTTCTTTAGGTAGTAGTGGGTTAGTACAATAGCAGTTTATCTGAAGATAAAACTGGTACGGAAAGTCACAAGGCAAATGTGAAAAGCCTTTTGTTTGAAGGGTTGTGTTAATCTGGGATAATTATATTGTCAAGTAAGGCACACACCTAAGGAAATGAGCAACTGAAGCGAGGGAGAAGAGGGTGTTTTGAAAATGGCTGCACCACAAGTATCTTGCAGAATTCTATCTGAACTCACTTGGTGGCTTTTGAAGCATTTTGCTTTGTTATCCTTGATATACTTGTAACAAGAATGAGTTATTAACCTCATTTGGAGCGCTATAGTTTCTGTGTTTACATCAGAAATGTGCAACTTCTATTCTGTGAATATAGTTCTTCTACCTGGAGAAGAGAATGGTGGTCCAGGCTCATTTACACTACTCGTTTACTTCTGAAAAACTCTTTTGGTGTGAACTACACAAGTTACACTGGCTGCAGAACTGCTTTGTGCAATGAGAGTCTCCATAATGTAGGACCTGGTTCAATTTATGAGGTGAAATACCCTGCTGTTTTTGGAGGCGTTAAGTATTATGATTTTTGTTCTCCTCTCACCTCGACTTTCCAGAAATTTAAAGACAAACAAGTAGAGGACGTGAGGGAATTTTCCTTGAAAAGTAGTGAAAAATAATGACCTTTTGCTTAAACTCATTCTGGAAATATTTAGCCTCAGGAGATACATTTTTGGATAATTGTGATCATATAAAAACAGGAGACTGAGATTAAATCCCTTATGTAACTTTTATTACAGCTTCAGCTACCATGAAGGCTATAATTACGGGAGTAGTTCTTGTTGACTGTGGAAAGGTCCCCGAGCAACATGCTTATTTATGTATTCAGCTAAATGAAATAATTACAGAGCTGACATCAACCAACTATTCTTTCATGGAACCTTCTTCCATTGTTCTGTATTCTTTTGAAATCATGAAGACACTGAAAATTACAATTAAGAAATCTACTTCTTATCATTAGGATTCAAAATTAATTTTGGAATGTGAATGTATCTATATCTCTCTATATATGACTTTAACAATCTTACCCTTATATCTCCACAACATTTTACTAACCATATTTGTTGTCTTTGAAGAACATCCTTAGACAATTTCTATTCAAAGGAGTTTCCATCCAGTTTGTATACATAGACATGAGCAGTCCTGGATGGATGAGGGGAAGAGGATTTTTTTTTTGTTTTAATCATATAATAATATTTGTTTGGTAAGTAGATTTTTATAAAGTCTTGTCATTTACTAAGCATGAGTATAATAGAGCTAGGAAAAGGCAGAACTGCAACCCTAGAAAATATGGAAGAAAAATCAAGTCCTGCATTTCTCAAGTTGGGCACGTAAAATTGTTTGGAATATTTCACAGTTTTTGCTTCTATGTCTGTATGTTAGCAGCTCATTTTAAGAAAGGGTAGTTGTAGCGTCCACTTCATTTCATTAGGCAGACAGGCCACAAAGAAAAATTCCTTGAATTTAACCCCGACTCCTGCAAGGCTAACATACACTGAGAGCACCAGAGAAACACTCTCAGGAAACAAAATAATTTTGTATTTAGATCCGCATTTAGATTACATTCAGTAACTAATAAAATGGGTTATTAACTGAAGAAACAAAGATATTGATTAGTTAGTTACTTAATCTACACCTTTTGTTCTGTGCACAGAAGATGATTGTGGTCCTGGGGAATGGGAGAAGTTTGCCATCATATTATGAAACATTGTACATGAATATGTTTTTATAGGGACAAAATTAATGCTCCATGGCAAACTAAGTCTCATATCATTCTTACCTTCTGAATATTTTATTTTGCAACCTAACCTTCCCCCTAATGTAAGACGTATGTGAATTGCCCTGCATGCACATATGTACATATAAACATATATAGGCACAAAATAAGGTTGATGGTGCTAAGATGTCTTAAAAAACAACCACGGTCATTGGTATTTTATTTTTGCACATCGGCTTTTTAAACTGTAAAACAGGTATAACGGATCATTGCTCTGAACTAATTTGATTATATAGTATCACGCTGTCAGGCCTGTGCATAGAAGGTATGAAACTAAATTAGACAGCTCATTATGATTGTTACTTCTGGAATCCACTGCTGTTTCATTTTCAGGTTTTCTGTTACTCTTTAAGGAGGTAATTACCTTCCTTCAAAGAAGGTGGTTTGACAAAAATAACATGTAACCAAACTCAAAACAATAGATGTTTTTACATATACCAGATTACTTTCTTCATTGTGATTATTAAAGGGGAGATCAATAATTAATGATCCAATTACTAGTTTACAGAGGCTTTTATTGCAGTGTCAAGGTGATGAAAAACCCTCTTGCACTGCTTTTTTTTGCTGCCACTCCAGCTTACTGGATCAGCAGATACACTGCATGCTTCTAGACCGTTTATGGCATGTGTGCTGCCAGGGATGGATGGTACTTTGGATTTACTGCTGTGATTAAGATCTTGTTTCTTAAATCATTTTAACAGTGAAGTAAGCCTATGTTGTGTCTGCTGCAGTTTAGAGAAGGCAGCAAGTTGGATTATTTAAAAATTACACCTGTTTAGACAATCAGAAAGGCTGTTAGGTGTTCCACGTGTGACATATTAGATCAGCTTTAAAGAAAAAAAACCTGGTATGATTTGTATTGAAATGCTGTATTTCCTTATTACAAATAGTTTAATCTTAAACTTGTGACATATACCACAGTAGTTTTATTTCCCTCTTGATTGTTAGGTAGAATTTTAAAATTTGCCTATGGCTTTCTGCGTGATGCAAACTGAGAATTACAGACAAGAAAATAAGTCATCTTAACTCATGAGTGGTTCTTTTCTATTCAAAATGCCTAGTTGTTCAAGTATGTAATACAGAAGATTTTGGTTTTAAGGTTATTCTTAATTCTGTTCTAAAATGCGTGTTTCCTCATCAGTGATCAAGACATAGAGTGAATTTAGAGTCCTTTTCTGTGCCCACTGAGAGCTTGTAATAAACTATTGGGAATACCATGCTCAAAAGTGTGGACTGGCCCTTTCTTGTGTTACCCCTTCCCTCCAGCTGTCCTTATAAGACAACAGCTATGTTCACAGTCAAAAGTGGAGGATATTTTTTCCTCCCAAACAAAACCTAATAACTGAACAGAAAAAAGCAATGATGAACTGGAACTTAGATATGGTTTGATTACTTTATAAGATTGTTTCACTTCAAAATTTTAAATATTTCTATTTTTAAGTGATATATTCTTTTTATTTTTATATTTATTGTATTATTCTATTAGATACACAGATACATTATCTGTTTATTGGTTATCTCATACTGAAAATTGCAAGATGAGTATTTCTTAATATCTCTTTTTGGTAGCAAGACATCAGTGATCCTGACTGGAAGTAGTGGAGAGAAAGGAAAAAGATGTGATCAATGAAATAACTGGCTGATCCTCAGTCATAATATATGGGTGGCTGTTGGGCTGATGATAGAAATTGATTCTAGATAATGATGTGCCTATGATAGGAGGCATTTCTGTGTTAGTAGTGCCTCCTTTCATTAGGATTGTCTCTATGTGACTTTGGGGATAAAAATATAGAAAGCTATTATGAATTAATATATTTATGTTTATTTAAAACTAAGCTAAGAAGATTTTCCTTTCCTTCCTGACATGTTCACTCTTTCAGCTTTACTTATGGTTGATTTTTCTCATGATGAAATTAATACAGCTCTGTCATGAGTACAACTGACATGCTAAGTTTATGTTCTTGTTTGTGAATTTGACATCACATCTCACAAAGAATCTATTCCCTTGCTGTCTCTCATGGTCTCCTGTTGTCTTCACTTTGTAAATTTGAGGCTTACTTAGTAATTAAGATATACTGATTCAAAGTAGCTTAGGGTGATTTTCTGTAATAATTAGTGTTGACATCAAAGGACTAAAGCTTGAAAGTAAGTAAGTACACAATATAAGGGTTTAGTTTTTCTGTTTTTTTCTGTCACTAGTCATGTTAGAAGGATCTATGCGTATGTATACATACTGAGAAAATATATATATTTTTATTATCTGCATTGGCTTCAGCTGCTCTAGTAGCCTTAAATGTATTATTTGAAGAAAACATTGGTATAGACTCCCTGTCAACAGGTGCCCATTTCTAAAAGAAGTTAAAATGCACCTGATTAAATACTGCCTCTCAGAGGTAGAGAGCTCATATGTCTGTCCAAAATGTCCAAATAGGAATAAGTTCACATTCAGGATTCAGTGCATGTGCAGGAAATCCTATGTCCCTGAGACTTCCAGATGCCAGGCAGCCTTGTTGGAACTATTCTGACAGTCATTTTGCCAAAGTCACAGCTTCAGAATGTAAAAGGAATATATATCTGTGGAAAGCTGAATATAGGGTAAACCAAGTGAACTGCATGAGTAAATATGTCTACTCATTCTAAATAGAGTTTTCCTGAAGCTACTTATTTCTTCAGTTTAACCGAGCCTCCTTCAGTGAGTGTAAATAAAATGCTAATGAAAAGAAAAATCTAATGGAAATAGGTATCATGAGCACAAAAGGCCCAGACTTGTTTCTTAAACATTGCAGCTGTTTCTCACAAATTTTCATAGTGCTCCAATTATGAACTGAGTTCTCTTCCAGGGTGCTATAAGGCTCGTTTCCAACTGGCTTGTCAGGTTTTACTGTTGCCTTGCTGTTGGCAGCAAGACAGTTGAATTTGCCTGGACTATTTTCAAAGTCTGAGGAAGGAATTTGTTGTGCATGTGCAGAGCGGTTCCCAGTTGTGCAGCAGCTCCTACACATCATAGAACTGGGGATCTTCTGTGCTTGTATGACAGAACTGTGCTTCCTTAGCAGTTCTTTTCCAAGGTGACTCATTTTTCTGAGCCAGCAATTTGGGAAATATAGGGTTTTTTCTTACCTTCCAGACACCACTTAATTCCTAGGTGCGTTATATCCAAGAGCTTGTTAACTTTCAGTAGACTAGTCTGTGAAGAAAGGTAGGCTCATTCAGGACACCTAACTAGGCTATCTACTTTTAGTTGGTGGGAATATCATTACAGTGTTGCAGAAGACGGAGCGCTGAAACAAGGGCCAGATATGGGATTCTTTAATGGTATTAATAGGTATTATTCTCCCCTGAACTACTAGTAGTGCTTGTTTCCTCTTTAAATGGGTCTCTTATTCAGGTATAGGCAAGCTGGTATTGCTGATACTGGTTCCAAGCCTGAGACAGTGAAGAACTTGCAATGAAGCTGTCAGTTGGAACTCAGGGGCGGAGGGATGCATGGTAATGACAGATAAGCAAGGAAGATGTGTAAGGTCAGCCCATGAACATAAATATAGTCTTTGTGCATGTGAATAGGGAAGAAAAAGGAAAAAGGCATATCCTGTAAGGCATATCCTGAAAATTGAGATTATTTAGAATAATAATTTAAAAAGTAGTAAATTGCTCTTGATTACTTACTATTGGGCATGATCCAGAAATACTGTCTTATCTAAGCTTTCCAAAGTGTGTTTTCCTTTGTGCTCTCCTGAAGGAATTTCCTT
This sequence comes from Burhinus oedicnemus, assembly GCA_008921705.1. Classification (NCBI taxonomy): domain Eukaryota; kingdom Metazoa; phylum Chordata; class Aves; order Charadriiformes; family Burhinidae; genus Burhinus; species Burhinus oedicnemus. Next base: position 272,106 of record VFFE01006375.1, on the reverse strand, counting down.
TTCCAGGCATATGCTCAAAACTTTCTGCAGAGAGAAGAGAAGGAAGAAGTGGAAAAGTGAAAATGCCAGAAGTAGGGCCAAATTTGTCACTTGGAGTAAACATCTTCCTAAGACAATGTCTTGAAGACAGTCACACAAGAGAGAAATCCATAGGATATCATGCTTAATTAGTTCCCATTTTCCCTGATCTTAGTAAGAACAGAGTAGCGGGGAACATACAACAAAGGTGTGCAAATCTGAGAAACTTGAATATTAATAAGATAACAACTGGCAGTGGTGGACTGGGTTCCCAGTATAAAATGTCTGGCAGTGTCCCACGACTTCTTAACAGTACTGGTCTATTTTCTTGATGGCCCAGAATGTGAGTTTGTGTACTGGATTACATGATAGAGGCCATGGTGTAACGTATAGGGTCACACTCCAGGTGTCATATGAGAGGCATGCCTGTAATTGTATGCAGTTATCTAGTATGTACACTGTGCTGTGACTGGAAGCATCTCTTCCAGTGGGAGTCTGGTCAGTGTGGACTTCCATTAAGAAGTTGTGGTATTTCTTTTTCTCTTTTTATTTTATTCTTTTAGCTCCAGCCCACTGGTTTTAATATGCAGTAGCTTTCTACAGGAAGTAGCCAATTTATCATACATTTCTTTCAATTTATTCCAAGGAAAGACATTTATCAAAATATGTTTGATTAATAGACTAAGCCTAATTTTGTTTTGGAAAATGTAATTCTGAAGAAAATCTTTCCTGTAATTTAAGTCCTTCCAGCAAAACACACTTAAGAAAATAGTTCCAGTAAATATTCTTCTGTCAACAGTGATTCTAAATCTCAGTTTTAGAGAGTCAGAACAAAATAGTCATGCTGAAACCCTTTTACCTTTTACATTAAATATTCCTTTCTGTTAAGAGTAATATCCTTTCTGTTGAGCAGTACTAGAAGTAGTTGAATACAAGGCTACGTATTGTTTGAGGGCAAACCAGGGTCTTCAATTTTAATAACATTTTCCCCTAAACAGTATCACTTAAAAAAAAATAAATAAAGAGCTTTTAAAGTTCTTAATGACTGACCCATCTAAACCAGGGAACTTTCTTTGCTGGCATTATCTGTAGTCAGTGCTCACATACCCTCTGTGTCATCATTCCTGCCACATGGGTATGCATTGTTATCTGCTCCTCCTTCCCCCAATTTAGTCTCTCGCCTGCCTTGTGGGTGCAGCATTCTGCTGTTCAGAATCTTCTCCCATCTGTGCAGCTTCTCTTTTATGTTTTTCTTTCTTGGCCATAAGAACTTTAAGTGTTTATGGATGTTCTGCATTAACAAGGGCAGTTATGCAAGGTCACACAAAATCACTCTGAGACCCTTTATCCCATGTAGTGGTCCTATAAATCTGCAGATCCATATATCAGAGCTAACTAAATGTCGACATCCACAAACTAGGCATCTATACCCAAGCTAATCATCTTGACTTCTTTTAAAGTCATTGAAGAAAAACAGAGACTTTTTGAGTACAATTCATGTCAGCCTTAAAGTGGATGTATAAAATAAGTCAAATGAATGGAGCCAAGAGTTACTGGTTTAGATATAGAAATCTAAAACTACCTGAGATGAATTTTGGGTGTCTCTACGTTTCAGGTGAGGGATGCTCTCCCACTTTTTATAACATCTGCTAGTATTCTGAGCTCCAAATCAGAAGTCTGTGCTGAATTGTGCATAGTGATTTTCTTAGTGGTTATGACTGTCAAGTTCGTGTGTGGAAGTGTGACTGCACTACTTAATCTTTGACTTCTCTTAAGAACTGCAACATTGAATCTCACAAGTGGGTCAAGGCCTGCTTTCTAGGAGATCTGATAAAAGATCTAGATCTTTTGCATTTATTTGTCTGATTGCCCTGAGACTTCCCAGCCCCTAGCAGTAAGGCTCTTGAGGCCTTTGAGTATAGTTCTTAGCACAGGTGCCACTGAATTACATAGTCAAGGCTAAATGAAAACATCAGTGTGGTCCACAGTTTCCTTTTCACTAATGAAGATTGAGACATTTTTCTCCTAATTACTGCATTTCTCTGTATTTCGTATATTAAATGTCAAGACTGTACTTCATATCCTTTACATAAAGAACAGCTTCTATATTTTGTTTTGGTAGGACCAGATTCTTCAGACATTTTCCTAGGCTGTTCCATGTTGAAAGCTCACAAGTCCAGAGGAATAATTATTTCCACACAAGAAATACTAAAATGCATGATAGCAATTTTCAAAGCCTTTTATAAGACCTGCAAGAAGAAGCTTCCTTTTGTCATCAGTGCGCAAACTGCATTAGTGACTCTGTTGAAAAATATTTCTGTGCTTTACATGTGCCAGGCAACTTTTCATTTGTTCCTGCACCAAATGCTAGCATGTCCCTGAAGTGTCCAGAGCTGACAAAGTGATTGTTCAAGCACTCATATAATCACCTCCAGGCAATTCTGGCTGTGTAGCTCCACTTTGGAGTCACCCACTGTGTGGCGGTCTAGATGGATAGTACAGCAAACACAGAAAGTAACCTGCTTAAATGAAAGTTCTTCAATAGCTGTAGTCCACTTTCCACTTCTCTCCAGAGCCCTTCTGGTATAGGGCTTCACTGGGAATCTTGCAGTTAAGAGGAGGATCAAGTGACATGGGATGTGCTCTGCTCACTATAGCCTTATGCTGAAAATCAGCTTGGAGGGGGAATATACTCACTCAATTGTGATGCTAAATCTGTAGTTTTGAGTAATGACACGTATGCTCATGTAGTCAGTATGTAGTATGTATTCAGCATGCAGTATGTAGTCAGGTAGACTCCACAGCTTGAAGAATTTAAAGTTACATGACCTGTCCTTTTTGGCAGTGAGATTTGAATTTGAGGAAACATTTTTGTTTTACTTGGTTCAAAGCAAGATGATGTTTTTAATTTACCAAGGGAGGAGCTTTCCAGTTTAGGTAGGTCTTGATTTAGATAGAAAGGGTATGGGTCATCCATATATCCTATGAGAAGGTTTTGGGCACCTTAGAGCATCCCAAATGACTCTGTGTGTGTAGAATAGCCAATTAAATTGTGCGTCTTATGTCTAAACTGTTTGGAAGATAAATGGTTTTGAACTTGACCATGAACTTGGGCAACACTCAAGAAAGAGTAGACATGTCTGTGTAGGTTAGATTCAAATCACTTAATGCCTTTTAAAAGATACTTAATTACCGTATTTGTGCATGAGAAAGCTGTTCTAAGAAGCAAAAAAATACATAATCAAACATTAAAATATGTGGAGAATGGAAACTGACTGGAATTCTTTTAAATATACACTGTCATTCAAGGTTCCCACTGCTGTGGAAAGTTCCCATTGCTGTGGGTTCCTGGGGGGAGAAGGAGAAAATCTTTTCCTCTGCCTATTTGGTTTTGGCTAAACATACTAAAACATGCTAAACATTAGTAAGCTTACAAAGGCTTCAGCTTAACACCATTTATACAAAAAGGCTAGGTCAGTGATGTGATTTTTCTCCCAACTTGATTTGTCTCATATACACATAGAGCTCACTGACATTAATAAGAGCAGATCTCATATGTCCTTTCTCATATCCAGCTGCACTCCTGAACTCATGAGGCATCGGAATGCTGTTATAATGACATTAGCTAAGATTGTACCTTGCTTAGGAATATATTAGTTCTTTTTTCTATGAAAGATGGCTTTGATATTATAGCTTATATAATATATCGAGGTGAGATTTTTTCCTGAGTCATTTCTGCTGCACACCCTAAATGCACATATTCTCAATAATAAAGCATCTGCTATTGTGGAAGAGAAATATCTGACACCAGCAAGTGCGTTCTCTGGTAATCAGAATTAAGACTGCAGCGTCTTTGGAAAGATTACGGTTTGACAGTTTTTCTTGTAGGGAAACAAAGAACTGTATGTCTTACATGTATTGCTTTTAATTTTACAAGATTTCACAAATCATTTACCCAGTCAAGATTTTAATGTTTATAGAACTTGCACTGAAAAATTTTTGTCCATTTATTTTATCAAGTTGTTCATTATACCTCAAAAACATGTGGGTGTACTAAGCAATACAGGTCTCTCGTAGAAATGTAATACGCTACAGGGCTTCCGGACAGTCATCCTGGGTATATTTTTATAAGTACAAATATTTTATTAATAATAGTTTGATTGCATTTTATTAAGTTTTATAGTATTTAGACCTGTCATTTAGATGACTTAATGCAGTGTCAAGGGCAAAATCTAGATGATCTACAAGGGCTTCATAATTTCTAATTTCTATGACAATTTTTTTAACCATATAGCTATATATTTTAATGGAAAAAAGTATACAGATATGAATAAAATGGTCTTTGGATGGAGTTGTGGCTTATTTTCTTATTTTAGTTTTGAAATAATTGGTATTTACTATGAGACACAACTAAATTAAAAAGAAAGTCAGCTTTCTAACATTTTGACTGACAAGGAGAGGGGAAAATAGTAGAGCAGGAAGTGGGAGTGCTTTGATCAGAAAACAGGCTCAACTTTGCACGTGTTCCTCCGTGCAGGTTTAGGTTCAGGGCTTACCATTTGATAAAGATTAACTATTGCTGCAAAGTAACTGGATCTTTTAAAATGTAAGTATGTGCTAATGCCTCGGGTATGCTAGGTTAAATGCGTCTAATCTTGGACACATACAGTATGTGGATGCACCATATACATGGGTGAGAGTACCCTTGGAAACCTTTTTAGCAAGCAGAAATCAGTTACACCAGCAGATGAGCCTGGGACCTATGTTTAAAGACTTGAACTCAGAAACTGGTCCAGAGATCCTTTTAGTCTCCATTACCGCTGCTAAGGTGGAGAGTGAAAAAGAGGGTATATAATACCCTGTTCAAATGACGTGTTAAAAGAAATATTTGGTCTTTCTAATTGTATAAAATCAGTTCAGTAGACTTGCCTTCGGTGAGAGCTTGAAGAGTCCTAAGTCCTTTCTGTGATAATTTTGGTGTTTTCTTGGATATGTAAACAAATTGTTGAGGCTCTGTCAAAATAGTAATTCAGGGTAATAGGATCCTCCTGATGAAAAGATGGTGACCATCTGAATGAGTCAGAGAGACCTTCTTTGTAAGCAGTGGAGGACAAATAAGACTTTTTTGGTATGACGAAGGTACGATTTATCTCACCAGGAAGTACACATCTAAAACAGATCAAATGAACCACACCTTAAAAACTTCTCTTTCCCTTCACTGATTGTAAAAGGAGCATAGTCTCATTAATTCAGATGTACAATAAATATCCAAAGTTTGGGTAGAAGAATTAGAGGTCTCTAGATTCAATTATTTGAGAGTTGGCTGCAAAATTTCTCTAACAGGATGTAAAAAGGCTTACCTTAAGAGATTTTTTTTTCCCCTGAAAGTAGAGAGAGATTGGAAGTTCTACAGTAGGAAAATAACCAATGTATTTTATTTTCACTGTATAATGGGAAGTTTTAAAAATTTTAAGTTATCATTCTAAATAATTTATAACTTAATAACAAATAATATCACATATTATTGTATGCATTAATGTACGTAGATTACTATCTTGGATAGCTTTATTAAAAAAAGGATCCAGGATTTCTTTCTCTAACTGAAAGTCAGTGTGTATGTTTCAAATGTGGGTGTGCATATGCTGTTAGAGCCCAACATATAAAGACCTATAGGATGAACACCTATACGTACAGCACATCCGTACAGTTACCATAAAGCTAATTTAAGTCTGTGAATGTATGCCTATATGCACGTATTGTGGACATGCAAGTAGCAAATGAAGATTGGACCAGTTTTTGGTGACTAAATATATGCATATTGCAGTGGGAATGTGTATATGGTCAGTACATCTCAGGGTCCTCAACTTTTCAATAACTTATTTTCCTATTTTTAAGAAGTTTTCTCTGTAGACACACAAGTGAAAGTTCCGTTTGATAGGAATCCTTGCTCTTGACAAGCTCATACAAAACTGTATAATTGATATGGGAAAAGGCATGAATAGGAGAGCTGGCAAAGCCATGATGGGTTTCATAAAGTACAGGTAGAGTCCTATGTTCACTGTAGAACAGCAAGAACATAATAGCTATATACTCCTGGATTCCTTTCTGGTGGCTTCTTTTGGATTATAAGGGATACTTGAGATTGTTGCTGAGAATTTTAAAACCTTAAAAAATGGCCAGTAATTTGCAGTAGTAGATTCTTAATGCCTAATGGTAGATACCTACATTTAAATTTAGTAATTTCAATGAAAATACACCATTTCTCAGAAATAGTCAGGAATTAGAATCAGTGAGAATGACCAGTTTTAACTGTTCTGATTATAAAGCCCATTTTATTTCAGTGCCCTGCTCCTAGAATTAGATACCAAATTATAGGGAACACAATTACAACATTTCAGTCAGACTTTGGGTTTGGGTAAGCTGGGAAACTGCTGGGAAAAACAGTATGGCCTCATGTGCCTTTAGTTCATGCAATTAGTGCTGAGAAGTCATCATCACTATAGTGGGATGAGTTTTCCTCACTTAAGATCCATTTTAAAATATATTTTAAAACCAGGATTTGTAAAACAAGCAATATGTAGACTGGAACTCGTTATCTTCTGGATATCTCTAAATGTATGTTTATGCAGTAAAGGCTAGATCTTCATGACCTTACTGATGATTTCACTCAGTCCCCCTGAAGCAATGTCTTTGGAGGCAGAGGTAAGACAGCACTGGGAATTCCATGGCAAAAGTACCTTTTGCAAAATGTTGCTATCTTTCAGAAGAATATCTCTTTTCCCTTTAGCAGGATAGCCACACTTTTGTCTGTAATATAGTCAAGATGTTAACAGTCATGAGGAAACAGTTTTGATGAGAATTTGCCAACTTTAAAACGTTGTCTTCCTTTCAAGAATCAAGAAACACAGTTAATACATTTACAGAAGGCCTATTTATTACTTAGAAAATATGAATTAATTAAAACTTCAAATTTAAACTTTTTTATGAAATCAAAGGGTATTTAATATGCTACAATGTTTCTGCAAAATGTAAGGGATCAAGTTCAAAGTGTCTTTTTGAAAATAAAACCTTTGTATTCTGTACATTTCCTTATTTGAAATGAAAATGAGGCTTGATTTTTTTGTTTTTCCTATAGTATATGCAACTCCATATATTAGGAGAAAACAAGTGAAAAAATTTCGTATTTCTCATTGTACATGATATTGCTCTGAGGACACTATTTCTAAAGCATGTATTAGCTTTTTTAGCTTAGTTTTTGGGGCTGTATCTTCACATCCTCTCTGTAACATTTTCTAGACAAGTGTTAAGACCGTGATTAGACCTATTAGTTATATTTCACCAATTTATTGACGTAGTTTCAGAGGAATAAGTTGAGCAATGTCAAAGTAGGATCTGAAGTACTGGAAACAGAAAAATCTCATTTGTGGTCTGTACTAAAAAGAGCAGAACTTCTTTGGTTTATTGTTCTTTTGGTCATGAAATTCGATAGAAAAGTCAACATTTTCTTCTGCATACAATAATATCAAAATATTATGTAGCATGTAGTAACAAAATATTTTTCATGTAACATGTAATAACAATGAGAAAAAAAGAAAGAGAGGAAGGTAATGATGCAAAATGTGTGGGCATAATTTAGAATTTAAAGTAACTACATAAAAGAGAACATTTTGTTAAAATACATGAGTCATTCTCCAGTTCTGTGGACAGCAGCACTAATTTAGACCTTTTCTTTAAACTGTTTTTTAAAACTTTCTTCCTACCATGTGTCTGCCATACAGGTTAAATTCTAATTCTATAAAATACATATATAGTTTCTCAAAACCCTACGCATTTATTCCCAGTACCTGTACTTTCTAGAATTCTTCCTGATATTTAACCAGTAGACATTTCTCTGGGAATTTCAAGCAAAGTTAATATGCTTTTTATTCTAAAAATAGTTTCTATATTTGTTTTTCTTATCAATCTATCATATTTAACAAATTGATTAACCTTCCTTAAAACATCAACTACTGTACAGCTGAATATAGAGTACCATTGTTTTAAGTATTTTATTAAAGTGATTAGAATAAATACTAGTTTGTGTTAGAAAAGCAAAGAAATACATTCCTTAAAACAAAAGTGTTTCTTTAGATGAAAACTCATTCCATACTCAAATGCTTTCCTTTCTGAAAATTCTCTTAGGAATTCAATACAATTTGCCTTTTCATTTAATACTGTGAGTAATTTTATAGAAACAGTTAAAAACTCTGAATCAATGATGCTTTGTACTGTACATAATTTTATGCACACATAGACACACACAAACGTACCTCCTTCCTCACTGTATTTCATATTCCGTGCACTCTGTTGTTGGAGCCTTAAGTTCTTCTTGGAAGCACTTCGCAAGTCCTGCTAGCAGAGGTTATGAATCAGATAGGATAATCAGAAGTCTTTACAATTTTACTGTATCTTTGTCTGTCCTTTCTTTCACCTTTCCTTTACTGCACTATCTTGTCTGTCTGATTCTCACAGGAGACATGGATTACAACTGGTTGGACCATACGTCTTGGCATAGCAGTGAGGCATCCCCAATGTCTTTGGTGAGACATGTGGAGCCTTACCCTTTAGTTTCCTTTATCATTTCACATTTCCTTTGTTTTATTTATACCTTTGCATGTTTTCTTTTTTGTATCCTTTTTTTTATCCCACATCTATAGGGGACAGTCAAAGGGGAAAAAGAAAAACTAGTGAGCAGGCAGTTTTGTTGGATTCTAACACCTTATCCGAGAGGCAAAAGAAAATGGTGTGCTTTGGTGGCCACTCTTTGGAAGAGGACTTGGAATGGTCTGAGCCTCAGATAAAAGACTCTGGGGTAGATACGTGTAGTAGCACAACTCTAAACGAGGAACATAGCCATAGCGAGAAGGTACTGAGATTATGGAGCCTGCATTTTAACCTGCTCATTTGATCTTTGTTTGCTCTCTGTCACTCATTAAAATAGTGCATAAAATAAAAGATAGGGTGTTTCTAGAGACAATGTAGCATTTCTTAAGGTGCGGAAAAGAAAAACAAATGAAAAGTCTCTGCATGCTTGCAGCTTTTACTGTTTGGCAGCCTAAGAAAAAAATTGAAAGGCATAAAGGAATGTTGTTCTTATGGTTGCATAATAGCATATCATAGTATTACCTTCAAGTATAAAGTAATTAACAATAAGGATTCTACTGATTGGCTTATTTGATTTACTATGTTCAAACTCCTGGGGCTGAAATTAAATTAATAGTTTAAACCCCAGGTAAAAAAGGGAGAAAATTGGGTCTCTCTGCACAGAAAAGTTGTTTTTCTTTTTTCCCTTTCACTGTCATGGTTGTTCTTTTGTTTTGTTGCCATGCCATTTTTGTGCAGTATTGTGCAGAATTAAAGGCTTTGCCATCTGCTTTGGTATTTTTTATTTTTGCTTTCTGTTTGGTGGAGATTATGATAAATCTTTTTAGAGTTATTAGTCGTAATGGGAGCAGATTTGTCTGTGCCTGCTAATTTTGCATGAAATAGAGCATGAAATAGTATTTTTCTGTGAAAAAGTGCTATGATTACACAAAACAAAATGTTAAAATTTTATTAAATATGCCAATATACAAGTATAACTGTGGCCATGTATAGTAATGGAATAATAATGTTCACTGTAACTATGCTTCATAAGTGAAGTAATTATTCCAAGAAAGAAACAGTACATTTAAACAGAGTAATGACTATACCTTTTAATGTATTCTATAATTTTTAATATACTACTACCGAGAGAAAGTTTGAAACACTGAAAAAGTTTGTCAGTCAGAGAAAACTGACATGTTTGGAATATTGGGAAAAGAAGAAATGTCTTACATCAAATTTCTGGTTTGAGTTAACCTTCTTGTTCAGTATAACTCTTATACTAGACCTCTACAGGTTTTTTGTCAGTACTTAAGTGTGATTGTCATTGTGTGTAGACAACTATGTATAGTTGTCTATATCTGTCTAATCAAGATACAAAGATCATTCTATATATTTACAAATTGAATTTAGTAAAATAGATAATGTTATTAAATATTAGACATACATTGTAATGGACTGTATATCCAAATAATTTTTTCCAGCACAGTTTTCTGTCATTCTATTACATTAAATATTAGTGTAATCATAATACTTTCATGGCATTTTTGAAACATATCAGGAAATGAAAAGTATTACTGAAATAGTTTTCTTTAAAATTCTATTCACTGTATTTTCCATTAACACCGTATGATAGCATCCAGTAACTTGGCAGCCATCCAAAGATGGAGACCGTCTCATTGGTCGGATTTTGTTAAATAAACGACTAAAAGATGGAAGTGTGCCTAGAGACTCAGGAGCAATGCTTGGATTGAAGGTTGGTAATGAATAATTTTGGAACTAACAACTCTCTCAGTTAAACTAGCTACCTTTATAATGAAAGTATTCTCGTATTATATAGTGTATGCATACTGATATCTATAATGTCTTATTCACAAAATTGCAATACAGAGACATTTTATATCAATTGCCAAGAATAATTTTACAGGGTCCCTGACAAGCTCAAAAAATTGTATTTTTCTGAAAGACTAGACATGTTTTCACAAGTTTGCTGAGAATGTCTGCTCTGCAATGTACTAATTGCATCCTTGCTGGGCAAGCCAAGCCCTGTCTGTTGTCTTCAGTATTGAGGATTGCACCATGGTATAACTTCTGTTTCCCAAAAGAAGGTAGAAATGTGAAAAATACATTATCTCTTTTGAAGATCTGGGGAACATCTGGAAGTTAATGACATTTCAATCCAGAGCAGAGTCTGCTAATGGCAGAGCCTGGTCCTGGAGTTTTTCCCCTCTGATTGTTAGATTTGCTCCATTTTAAATATACAAGACAGAAAATTATTTCATATTTGTTGTATATTATCACAAAGTAATGTGTTTGCATCTTTTTCATGATGCACCACTCTTTGAACACATTATGAAGCTGTTTCTAGCTCCTGTGTTGATCTCATTTTTGTGTGATATTATTATCTGCAGTTCCAGCAATACTAGTACAAGAATGAGAATGAATTATACACAGTAAAAGAAAGGAGCATGTATTTATTTTGATTCAACATCCCTGTTGTGAGAAATCATTAAGAAGTTTGATTAATTCTCCATTCTCCATTTAGCTTGACACTGACTTCACTTTGGGTACATGGATAACACTATAGTGATACACTGTAAATAGGGATTAAATCAGTGTAGTTACTTATATACTAGCATGCTTTGGAAATTTTTCAATTTTTCATTTAATTGACAAATGATTTTATTTTGAAGTCAGTGGAGAAGTCAGTTGGGCATCGCTTTTGGTATGTGTGTTATTGTCTTAATGTCAGAAAATGCAAGAGAAGAGACTAACAGTGCCACTATGAAGTACTTTTTGTTTAAATGTCTATGTTTAAAATTCTAAAATCTTCTATTGTAAAGATGCACTCTTCACTGAGATTCATGAGTAGTTTAGATTCAAGAGTAACTACTTTTTAATCTCTATAGAAATCTGAAAAGAGTGATCTTCAGCAGTTATTCCTGACTTGAATTTTCAAATATTTACATTATTGAAAGTAACATAAACTGGATTTTAAATCCCCATATGAAGGCTATTAAGAAACCTTAAGAATTTGAAGATTATGCGGTTATAACTGATTCTGATATGTGAATCTCCTAATTCTAAGATAAATGTTATGGTCAAACCTGTTGAAGTTTCCTGTAGAGAGATCTTCAGTATGACAAGTATTTTCATCTGACTTGCCCAGCCAAAGTGAATTTGATTAATTGAGATGTTTGATGCTTAGTGTGAACATCATGAGTTCAGTTACACTAATATATCTGTTTTCAGTTAAAAAGTATTGAAGTAAGCAGTCTACTGACCAATATTTCACTTTTTGGGGGTGGTAATTTAGAATACAGTGAAATACTGTACATATATTTGCTACAGTTTAAAAGCTTTAGCATTCTGTATTTGCACTGTGTTTAAATTACACAAATAGCCAGAATAGGTACAAACATAACTTATCATAGCCAACATTCTGTGGTGTCTTTTCAAGTGTATCTGTCTTAATTGGGCTACCTGAAAACCAAGGAAATAATTGAATTCTTCTTTCTGTTGCCAGAACATTTAAGTAATTTAAAGTAATTTTCATTCTATGAAAATACTTCCTCTTTGAAACAGGTAGTAGGAGGAAAGATGACTGAATCAGGTCGACTCTGCGCATTTATCACCAAAGTTAAAAAAGGAAGCTTAGCTGATACGGTGGGGCATCTTAGACCAGGTATGTATCTGCTATAGATCTATACTGTTGAATTGCTTTTCTGAAGGTGATAATAAGCGAGGTAGTTTAATTAGATGTGAAATTATGTTAAATAGGTGTGAACTACTGCAGAATTCAACCTGACATTCAGTTACTAGATTATTGACATTGCTGCTTTTGTTAAATATATAAATTCTCATGTTGTTCAAAATTGTATTTTAACATTTTTATTCATAGAATCATGTTTTTATACTCAAAATAATATTCCACTGATGTCCTGCCCAGTCATTTTGTGGTGTACATTTTTTTAGAGCAAACCAAGCTATTACAAATGTGCGAACAGAACCAGCTCGGCTAAGAAACTGCTTCTATCCCAACATGCAAACCATGGATTGCTAGATTGGAGAATGTGCAAGAAATATTAACTATTAACATAAGAACTATCTGAACCTTAAATACTAAACTTGTAGAGGTAAATGGATCTTCAAAATAGTAAGTTGATGAGATAAGCTGCTTTAAAGACCTGCATATTCTAAAGAGCATGTTGGGATTTCTGTGAGCCACAGCTGTCTAAGTAAGCACTATATGTAATTCAATAGGGGTCCTGCTGATGATATTATTGTTTCACTGAACATATTTGAAGCTGAGCTGCAGAAAACCTTTAATACTCAGGATTTTACTGTATGGAGGACTCCAAACTTGTTCTACAACACAGGTTTCAGAATGCAGTAAACTGACAGTACAATGGCTTAAATTGTTGTCGTAAGTACCGTCCACAGCAGACTTCCTAAGCAAAGTGTTCTTACTGAAATTATAGGTGATGAAGTATTAGAATGGAATGGAAGGCTACTACAAGGAGCCACCTTTGAGGAGGTGTATAACATCATTTTAGAATCCAAACCTGAGCCACAAGTGGAGCTTGTTGTTTCAAGACCAATAGGGTAAGTAATTTCATAAATTTTCATATTAAATACGAAAAAGATGTTGCTAAATTTTACTTTTACGGCAGAGCATATCAAAAAGATTCATAACCATTGCAAATAGTAAAACAGTATGCAAAATTCTGTAAACCAAAAGCATAGCTAGAATGATAGAGCACACCAGTAGGTAAAAAGAGCTGGTGTAAAATCCTATATTCTCTGAGAGTCCCAGGCACTGTCTGCTAATATGGTCAAAAATAGGTTCCTTTCTGTGGTTGTTTAGTTGGTGATCCAGCCTATACTGGCTCTGAAACTGTGGTTATACTCTTTATTGTTGCAATTATTGACTCTTGATTTTTATTCCTCCATTCCCATTTTTATGTAATATGTGTAAAATTATATATTCATATTTGGTCTATGAACTGATGATGAACTCTATTTACTGAAAGTAAATACTACTGCAATGTAGAATTTTGCCCAAAATACAGTATGCTAATGACATAATCATATGGTTTGGAAAGTCTCAAATCCACATTCTCATCATCTTCTTCTATGAAATCTATTAAATTATTTCTTATTATCTAATACAGAACATATCTGAATGAATAGCTAGCACTGTGTGGGAGTTTTTCTTTGGTGCTTTACATTGCCCAGTTTTCTTAACTTTCAGACCTGTCTCTCGATGTCTAAACTTAAATGTTTCTTGCATAGCAATAGGGCATTTATAGTTGTTTTGTTATATTAGACTGTGAATACTTCCCCTTCTTCATCTGTTCTTTTTCTTCCAAGTTCCTACAGCCTACAGTCACATCCATCTCTTTTTTACTTCTCCATTGGAAGTTCCATAGCTGTTCACACCAGGGCTATGAAGAGGGGGATGCTTATCACTGAATTTGAAGATGCCTACAGTTGTTAAGAATTTTCTCGTTCCCCCCACAGAATTTATTATGATGTATATGACACAGTGGGACAGGGTGCTAGGTAATCTCATCTAGGCTCCCTTTTTCACATGAGGTTGGACCAGATGGTCTTTCAAGATCCCTTCCAACCTGGGCTGTTCTATGATTCTGTAATTATATATTAATAAATATATTTATCCCTTTATTTTGCATAAGATGCACACAATTATCTTACCTTTATATGAGAAACATGGGTAACGTAACAACTAAGAATTAAGAAGTACTAAAAAAGGTCTAGAACCATGTAATCTGAGGGTGGAATTTCAGTGAGAATTACTTGTTGTCAGTGCAGGTATAATAGGAACTTAATGTGTTTGACACATCAGGAACTTAACATGTAGAACTTAATTTGGTTTGACAATTTTAAAGTTATCAAGTAATAACAAAACCTGCTTTATCTTGTCAGTGAGATAAGACGTTTTCTCCTACATACATACTGAATTGCAACCCCTTTAGGGTAAAGGCTGTATCATCTGTCCTATTGTTAAAAACCTTTGCATAACTTGGGAGTTTTAGATATAATAGTAATGCTAAGGGACAGACGACATTACTAGAAGAATAATGTCTCAGAAAAGGAGGTTTCAAATTCATTTCATACAGGTGTAAGATGTTTCATAGTGTCTCTCAAACAGAAGTTTTTAGCAAAAGTTTCAAGGAACTGCTCACATCTTGAAAATATTCAATTTTTTTTCTCTTTCTGCATTCTATTCATTGTGTGTAACCTCCTGTATTCTTTCTTGTGCTTTTATATTTACTGTCTATTGTTTACCTTCCTCGTTATCATGTTGTCTGTTATATTACCATGTGCTCCACTTGCCGTCACTAGAGCAGCTCATCTATAATTCCTTAAAAAAGGTGATCTGGCATTCTTCAGCATTAACTGCTTGCCACATAGTCTGAAGAACTGAGCCAGATCAGGCCTAAAAAAGTCATTCTGTGTATTTGATTCCCAGTGTCTTTTTGCAGTAAATTTAAAAGTGGGTTTTCACCTCCAAAACGCCAGTTACTAATCTAAATGGGTTTACACCTGAAGTGTCTGTGATGAATACTTTCTGCAAGTTGATAATGTTTTAGATTCTGGTTCGATGTATGTAACTCTTTGGATTTTGATATTGACAATATGACTTCCTAAATGTTTTTCGTGAGACTTGAGCCGATGAACTGGAAATACCATACTGTCTTCTCAGTTTAGAAGACTTCAGGTCATAATCAAATGGACTATAGAAATTAATATCTTATGGTTGCCCAAGGAAACATAACACCATAGGTCTGTATTCTGCCCCAGGGAATAAAGTTTCAATAGATTTAAAATCATTAAAATTTCAGATTTACCAGATGCCAGAAGTGATAATTATTTCAGTAAGAGAAACTGATGGCCTCTTGAAAGATTTCACTTTTGCATTGCGGTAGATCCTATTACTTATAAAGAGCGTCTCTTGATGGTCTTACGGTAACTCAGTAACTCATGCCAGAAATCTTCAGAGTTACTGGCAATTAACTTAGCTGAGAAAGAGAACCTGTTGTCACATCCTGATATTCTGAATACAAACTGAAATTCCAGTAAACACAATTGTTAGTTCTTCTTCATTTTATTGTGGGCAGACTGCTATGAAAACTGAAGATGACAAGCTAAGCTGATAAAGGAAGGTAAAATGGAAAGCTCCTTTAAAAAAAAAAATCATACCATTTTGGCATGCAATTTATCCCTTTTTCTATTGTAAATAAAAAAAATTGATGGTCAAGTTTCTACTTTGTGTGAGCTGGTTGCCTCTTATACACAACAACTTATATATTTTCTGCTTTCTAATTCTCAGAAATAGTTATTTTAAAATGCGTGTTATTTTCATAGTTACTACTGTTTTGAATTTGGAAGAAATGTTGCACTGTGTTTTATTAATCTATACAATCTGCTTGCAGTGGAACATACCTTAAAATGTAAAGAGATACCTAAAACTAATTCTGCTTCTCCTACATCTGTTTATCTCAGTGAGAGTTCCTTGTAAGAAATACCATTCACATTACCTTGAAATACTGGGATCTGTATGCTTTAGGAATATAAATGACAGTGTTCAAAGCTTTCAAGTTTATTGCTTCAGGGATCTATAGAAAACTCATATTCAATCTATTTACATTCATACATGTTTTCAAGGTTTTCTTCTCAAACTCATATGATAGAAATACTTTTTTGAAATTACAAATTAGGGTTAGGAATGTATTTCTGCATAAATTTCTGCGAGTATCAGGTCCCTTTATAAATTCTACATATATCAAATATGAAAACTTGAGTATTTACTTCTTCAATAGTGCTTGTATGTTTCTGACAAGTTTTGCGTACTAACAGCAGAGACAGTGATTTTTCCTTGTCTACAGTGGGTAGTTACAGCAGTTGCATGCTTTCTGATTAATTTGAATTATTGAGTACTGTGCATCAATTCAGTTTGAAAGTTCCTCAGTCTGCTTAGTAAAGCTGTCTTTCTAGTGAGTCTTGAAAAATGTTTGGAAACGGTATACCAAAAAGTACCTAGATAAGTTTTATTTAGATGTAATACAGATTCTTTTTTTTTCATTGTATGAGACAGTAGGTATCACTGAAAGCATTTTTAACTTCCCCTTCCTTTTCATATACCTTTGTGGTGGGTTGACCTCGGCTGGCCACCGAATGCCCACCCAGCTGCTCTCTCCCTTCCCCTCCTCAGCAGGACAGGGGGAGAAAATAAGACAGAAGAGCTCGTGGGTCAAGATAAGGATGGGGAGATCACTTAGCAGTTACCATCATGGGCAAAACAGGCTCAGTTTAGGGAAGATTAATTTAATTTACTAGGAATTAATAAGAGAATAGGATACTGAGAAATAAAAACAAAACTAAAGCCACCTTCCTGTCACCTCTTTTCTTCCCAGGCTCAAATTCTCTCCTTTGTTCCTGGTCTTTCTGCCTCCCCTCCCTGCCAAGCAGTGCAGGGGGATGGGGAATGGGGGTTGCAGTCGGTCCTCCTCCCCCTCCTTCTTCTCTGACCTTGGCGTCTGCAGGGATGTTTCATAGTTTTGTTTTCTTTTTCTCACTCTTCTGTCTCACGGCTGCTGCACAGCTTGCATTACCCTTTCTTAAATACATTATCACAGAGGCGTCGCCATCTTGGCTGATGGGCTCAGCTGAGCCCTGCTGTGGGTCCATTGGAACCGGCTGGAACCGGCTGTGTCCGGCTCGGGGCAGCCCTGGCTGCTCCTGACAGAGGCCGCCCTGCAGCCCCGCTGCCAGCACCTGGGCACCAGCACCCAGTGCAGCCTTGAGGAAACCAACTGCACTGAAACGCACACCGCGGTTTTAAATATTGTTCTTGCTGTGACTCTGAACTGAAGCTCTTCAACTTGCTCGGTTTTGCTCAAATACCTCCAAAATGATTTATTAGCATATTGATAGTTTTTATTAGCATACAGTAGTGTTTGCACCTCATAGGAAGAATATGTTCCTTTGGGGGGTGGGTGGGCGTAATGAGGTACTTAGTCATTGAGTGCTTTAAAATTACACAGCTGTACACACAACTTAATACAGGTGATGCAACCTCTCATGTATATGCAAGTGTGCAATTTTGCCAAATGAAATTGCTCATCTTATTTAGTCATGGAACAGGTAAGATTGTCTAAATTTGAGATTCAAAGACACTAAAGGACATATTGGGGTAGCCTTTATTGGCAGTCTAGTATGTTTGAGTAGGGTCCAATAAACTGAATTAATGTATAATATCGTAATAAAGTCTACTACTCACAGTTTTAGTCTACCATTAACTATGACATTGTTCTGGTTTTTTATTTACTGAATTATTTAATTTGTGACAGTGCAGCCTCTCTCCTGCATTCACCAAACACTTGTTCTGTAGGTTTTAATTTGCAAATTATTTATACTGGATAAAAGATAAATCTTCCCTGTGGCTGAAGACAGCCAGTAGATCGTATGCCTTTCCTGAGGCATTCCATGGTGGTTTGAAGAGTGTTACAATGTAAGTGAAATTTGAATATGCTTGTTAGATAAAGGATCAGCCTGTTTTACTTTTCCTGATTTCAGGGACATTCCCAGAATACCTGACAGCACACATGCACAGCTGGAGTCCAGTAAGTTTCAATTGTGGGGTAGGAAAATCTTCTCTCTCTTTTATGTAAGCACAAATAGATTGAAAAATGCCATCTACAGTCAGTATAGCTCTCGTCTCTTTGTCCGTATTTGTCTCAGTATGTCATCTTACTGTATTATCTATCTACCTTTGTTTAATAATAAACTATCAAAAGTCAGGATATTTTGATTTAGATTTGACATTTGGTTATAAGCTTAGGCTGGTTTTGATTGAAAAGAAAAACATAATTCTAACTAATACACAAGAACGTTAATAGTAATTTTTAATTTCCTGTTTTGTTGTTTTGCATTTCAATTGAACGTTATAAACTAAAAATGTGGATGAAATGTTCTTTATTTACAACCTGAGAGATAGCTACTTTGAAATAAGAATACTTCTACTTTATTAAAAACATTCAGCACTCTTTAAATTGGCAAAACCAGTCTATCATGGGGAAAAATAACTTGTTCTTTGGCTTAGATCTGATAAGATGGATTTCAGCCTGGAGTTATTTTTTATCATTGTTTTAGAACTCTTTTATAATAGAAGCCATGAATAAATGCAGTGGCATAAACTTGATTATAATAATGTGAAAAACTCCTCCAATAACTTTTCACTGATCAGCCAAGTCTTAAAATAAAATCCATTTTATGTTTTGTGAGATGTGGAATGTCTTTTGTATTTATAAAAATATTTCACTTTTAGTCTGTGTTTTATATGTCAAAACTTGTCCTCTGACAATTTGCAGACCTTGCAGATTTGAAATAAAATGCACAAAAAACATTACATACATCTTGATGTTTTTGTAAAAATCTAATTAAAAATTAATCTGATTGTACAAGAGAATAAGTGTCCTTCAGAAGACTGAATTCCTTTGACCACAGTAAAGTAGTCAAAGGGAAAAATAACTTTACTATTTAGGAATTTTGGGCCTTCAACTTACTGACATAATTACAGTCAGAAATATTTGAATAAACTATTTTTTATTCTATATGCTTCAGATGACATTTTGCAGCTATAATAAACTTGAAAAGCTTTTGATTGCATCTGAGCACCAAAAGACTGAGTATCATTATTTTGTAATTTTAAATAGATAAAAAAATCATATTTATCACAACTTTATTGTATGTTTGGTTATATTTGTACAATTTTTCTTTAAACAACATTGTGAAAAAAGCATAAGTGCTACTATTCATAAAATATTTTTATTTATAATTACAGGTTCTAGTTCATTTGAGTCTCAAAAAATGGACCGACCTTCTATTTCAGTGACTTCTCCTATGAGTCCTGGCATGTTAAGGGATGTTCCACAGTTCTTGTCTGGACAACTTTCAGTATGTAAACATTTCATTGATATTAGTGTTGTGCTTTTTGCAGCATATACAGCTCTCACTGCAGAGTGCAAGCTACCTCTAATATAAATTTCTTGTTAAACGAGCTAAATTTTTTGGTTAATGCTATATATCTCAGTGTAGGCAGGGCCATAGTTTCATAAGGACGTTCCATTTTATTAGCTTTTGGAAATTTTCTATATGTTGAATTATACATATATATATATGTGTGTATATATCTATTAAGCTGGACTGGTAGAGTCAAATTTTCAGAAAGGCCTAATCTTGGCCTCCAGTTATGTTTGTGCTGTTGAGTGTATACACTTTTTCAGCTGTAACACAAGTACAGTTGGTAGATTTTATTACCTGTGTGCTTGGACATTAATATTGCTTATTTCTTATGCACTAGCCTTCATATATACCTTTCTCCAGATGTCCCTTTGATTGTTTACTAATGTTGTATTCTTTGTACCAGTGTTATTCACTTTTGTTCTTTACTCTTATTGAGAACAAAGTTCATTACCTGAATGTTTTCTTTAAAAGGGTAATTTTTTGTACTAAACTGAACAACTTAGATTTTGTACACCTTTCTGTGTCATTTACAACTTCAAAGTGTGATTTTTCAAAAGTGCTCAGTCATGGCCTGGTACACGTTGAATAGGAGAGGAAAATGGAATGGAAGCAGTGCAAAACTGGTGTTAAACAAGTTTGAAAATGTCACATTCATATTTCTTCCAAGTTGTTTGTGTTAACATAATGAGTGCACCATAAAAATATGCATAAAATCTAAGCAAGCTGTGTATAGGTCTTTTAGAAATGGTTAATGGTATTGATAGAGGAGAGGAAGAAATATTTTTCTGTCTGTTCAGCAGCTATGCTGGCTCCATTTGCAACGCATGAGACATTATTTGTTTAGCTCATCAGACCAGCCATCTATACTATATAATTTTTAATTTTCTGTAACTTTTGTACTTAACTACTTTGAAAGACTCAATCCTTTGGATAAATGGAAAACTAGAAATCTTGACTGTAGAGTGCAGAATGCTTTGTGCAAATGACAAGGGAACATGAGCATGAGCTGTCAAATTATGCACATTGAGGTTTCTGAAAACCAATTTAGTTTTACAAGACAGGAAAAATTGTTGATAGTGGAAACAGGGGGGAAAGATATCTCTTTGGGCTAAATGTCATAAAATATTAGGCTGTCAGAAAGTTTTGGTTCCTAGCTCCCAGCATGAAATTCAAGATCCAGAGTTAACTGCTGAGACATCCAATGCACAGAGACTGTGGAATGATGATCCAAATAGGAACCATGCAGAACTGACTTCCTCACTTTCTCAGTTTCAGAAAAAAAATGTTCAGGAGTTTAAGATTAGGGTTTATTAGTAAAGTCAGTAAGTCTGTTGATTTTGTGATTTGATAGGATATTGCGGTTTGAGATGAATAAGAATAGTATCAGGAGATTTTGAAGGTATATTCTAATTTACTGAGAATAGCAGAATTCACAAGATTTTATGTCTGAGAATGGCATATAAATTCAGTGTTTAACTCAAGAAGGCATAATTCCTATTTTTAATTATTTTTTGTTTGTTTCAAGATGTAAATGCCTTTATTAATACGTTCATAGCATTTCTTTCCACCTAAGCAAACCGAATAATGTTAGGAGACATTTAAAGATCTTTCCTGCATTTGTTGTCTTTGTACTCCCTTATATACAGTATGCAATTATGTACAATACTCTCTGCTACACAATAGCTGAGTGAGACAGAAATGGAAGGAAATGCTAAATTCCAAATGTATTTGGGAATGTGCTTTTTATGGTGAGTGCCTAGGCAGGAGAATAACTGCAGAACCCTGGCAGTAGATGGGGACAAGATGCTGTTCTTTGTGGAAGTGGTGGATTAGTTGACGTTCTGGGCCATGGTGGATGAATTTAGACAGGTGTGATGCATCTGAGGGAACGGATGATAGGCAAGACTTTAGAAGTGTTTTTTGTGGTTTTGGTACTGTTGGACAATACCATGTAGTCCTGATGGGCCGTTGTTAGGGCAGCTGTGTGCAATGGGTTGTGAAATACAAGAGTTGTGGGCAGAAGTGGAGATACCTACAGTTCAGGTGGAGGTCTGAAGTATTTGGATAAATACTTGGATGTATGCATCCTTATTCAGGCAGCGCTACAGATCCTTCAAGGACTTATATATTAAGTGTTTTGGAATGTATTTCTTTATGTTCAGTATGGTTTTAGCCAGTTTAGCTGCAGTGATGCCTCTCTATTATTCAGGGGTGTCTTTTTCTTTCTGTTCAGTCTTGTGTGTTTTCCTTTGTATTGGCATTGGTCTGTTTTTTGCTGTTGAAGTTACAGTGACAGTCCAGAGCTGGCTAACAGGATTTCCCATGAAGCAAACCATCTCACATAGCTAGGACATCTTCTCTCCATTAATAACTATTCTGCCCAAATATGTATTTAATTGAACAAATTATGTGCAGCTACAGTAAACTAGTGTATTATAATTTACTAAGGTATATAAATAATTTATCTGTATTCTGTGCAGTTTATTTTATGGCATTTTTGATCCACATTGTTCTTTCGGGGGAGTATCTGGCTGTTATTGCAATTATTGTTTTATTATTATTTGCTTTGTCTGGTTCCATTTTCTGTGCTTTTTCACTGATTTGTTTTTCCTTTAATATCATTCTGAAAAAGTCAGTATGCTTTGTGTGTTGGTGCTCTTCACTTCATTACTGCATTCTGGCTACTTTTTCAACACTGCATGAAAAGTATAACTTGGAATGCTTTTGCAATAGTTAGGTTTAGAGACTTGATAGCATGATGAGAAGAAAGGGTAAATGGATACAGGTATAAAATTTCATTTTTGTACTGGTGGAGATTCTAACAGAAAAGGGATGTCATTTGTAAAATTAATCTATTTCCTTATACAGCTGAACGACAGAACCACTTCGATAGATTTTCCATACATATTCTGTTTATAAAGCAATAAAAATACAGGTATATTAATTATAGTTGTATTATCTGTAGCATATTAGAAAGCGGATATTGTACATTGTGAAGGACATAATATGTCAGCATAATGGGGGGATGAGGTCAAGTATGAGACACGCTCCCCTTCCCCTTCCCCCTTCACCTTTTCCTTTTCCCCTTTCTTTTCTCCTCTTTCTACATCTACACAAGTAAATTGTTGTTGCTCTAACATCAAAATGTGGAAAGCTCTAGGTAGCGCACACAAAGTGCCTACTGCCCTCCATTTCCAAGGCAGAATATGGCAGGTGAGGGTCCTGGTGCATAGTGGGAGATATTCTGTCCCTTTTGCAATATTCCGGAATATCTGTATTTCTTTTGTAATATGGAGCAGAAGCAAGCTGAAGATCTACTTTTATTGTACGTGAGTAGGTCACATTCTGGCACCCATACATTGAGCTATGCAGTACTGCCTGTGCGGGGGAGGGAGGGGGCAGTGTGCAGCTGCTGCACCTCACAGAGCACAGGAGCACATCAGGCAAAACCCATGATCCAGACTGTCAATTTTTCATATATATCCTCTTGCTTTGGTGTGAGAACAGATTACTTCACACATTTTGTGGAACAGATGTCTCCAGCATCTGTGCAAGCCAAGTAAGCAAGGAGGGTGACAGAACCATCATTATAGTGCCTATCTCCATACTTGGGGTACATTTCTTAGGGAAGTGAATACTGAGTAGTAGCTTCTTTCCATCCCTTTGAAATAGATCAATAATGTCAGGAAAACCAAGCAGGGAGGTAAAGGATATGCAAGTCTGTCAGATTGCTGCGGTGGTTGTGACCTACCCCCATGCTCCTGTTCCCCAACTTACTGGCCCTCTGAGAGCCAATATGTGCTCCTGTTCCTGTCCATTCCCCACACTCAGTACCCTTTCTGTGCCACTCCGTTAGCTGTCACCCTAAGATGAAGATGGAGAGTGGTTGGAGTTTGTAGCTAGTCCAGGAATTTGGGAGTGTTGCCTGTACCAATGTAGTCTTGATGTAGCTGCTGGAAGCCACAAGGTTGTATGTGGTCTGAAGTGTTACATCACAAAAATAAGAGTTATAAGTGTATCTATGTGTGCAGTGCAACTACTAGGTTTGCAAAAATGCTCTAGATCCCATTTCATGCAAGGGTTTTCTGCATATACCATATGTAATTTCTGTCATGATTGCTAGAGAATTGAAATACATTGATTGTACCTTCCCCCATGTAATGCTAGTACCAGATAGCTGTAACTTTCTTTTAATCATTTTTAAAGTACTTAGGAGGGCTTTCTGTAGAAATGCCTCTTAAAGTTGCAGAAAAGAGAAAACCTTTTACTTTACTTGCTTTACTCTAGAAAGCAACTCAAGCTGTCAGTGCGTGCACTGTACTTATTTCTGCCTCTGAATATGCATTTACAATCTTCCTGAAAGAGATGGTCAAGCTGAACTTGTTTCCTACCCCACTTCTAAATCACACTTTGCTGACCTGCTCCTTTTGTTAGTTATTTCTAAATCTATTGTAAATGTTAGCTGTAGACCTGTAAAGTGAAATCCTTGCTCCTGGGGAATCTGGCAAAATTCCTGCCGACTTCCCTAAGACCAGAATTTCCATCATAGGGTTTTGATATGATTTGGTAACAGATTTGCAGGCTTAATTTATGCATTGCATTGAAATACTTTGTGTTAGATAAATATGTCATTGGTGTAAAGCTGTGTTTAAAGTAATAGTTGTGTGTCTTTGTTTTTACTTTTGGTCTTTTAGTTTCCAGCGTGTTGTCCTTTTTGGTTTTGTTTTATTGCTTTTTCTTTAATTTTGCTTACCAGAGCCAAAGCCTTAGTAGAAGAACAACGCCTTTTGTTCCTAGGGTTCAGGTAAAGACTTCGTCTGCCTGACAGAAACTACAGTTGTGGTTTTTTCTTTTGTTTGTTATGGAAAATGCATAGTAGGAAAACGTCACATTATAGTCCGTTTTCCCATATTTTTAGTGTGTTGCTTTAAGCCATATTAACAAGTTTCATGTCATCCTGTGAGCAGCTTGTAAAATTCTGCATGGGGATTAAAATATTAAATTAAAATTTAAAGAGACAACTAGTTTTTGTTTGCTGTTTACCCAATATTAATATCATACAGGTTTTAATAGTGATGATGGCTATGCATCCCACATACAAAATGTGTGTACTGTGTAAGCAATAAACAATTTTGTGCCTGAGGTCATTATATAATGATGAATGTCTCTTTAAATCATTCATTGTCATTACTTAACACATCCTTTTTTGCATTTTCCAAGTAATAGTAGCGCCTTGAGTGGAAGACAGGCAAAAAATTTGTACCTTGTTTAAAGAAACACATTTCTTGTGTATGAAACTTTGTTCTTGTATTTTAAAAGTACATCAAAATAACCAAAACTGTATTTAAATTAAAAAAAATAATCTGAATTCTGAAAAAAAAGTCTGAATTCTCCTATTGTATTACTGAATTAATTTAGCTTTGGGATTCTGTTTAGGTACAAGTTGTTTGCCTTTTTTCATTAGGAAACTCCTAAGGTATTGTAGATTAATGCAAAAGTAGGTTTTACTAATATGTTACAATGCTTATCTTGCTTTGCTGCATGTTTTTCAGTTTTTTGTAAATAGAATATTATCTGCTTTTCTTACAAAATATCTTTATGGGGATGTTAATCTTTTGTGTGGGAGCTGTATAAATGTTTCTCTTGTTTGATCAACTGCTCAAGCAAACATGTAAAGGATGATCTAAATGATCTGAAGGAGATGACTAAATTTCATATTGAAATGGAAAAAAGATCATATATATATTTATAAAGGAATTCTAAATAAGACTGTAGGAAATGGTTTGGTTATGACTCATATTTGATAAAGTACGATGTTTTTCACAGTATATTATTTCCCAGAAGTAGTCCTTACAACTGCTTAAATGTAAAATCAAAATAAAAATTCTAAGAAAAAAACTGAGATTAAAAAAGTAATGTCTTGATAGTAATGCTTTAGGTTAATATATTATTATGTGCTACTGACATAAACTAGCTTTGTATTAAAAATTTAAAACATTCTTTAGCATGAATAAGAAAGTTGACTTGTGCTCATGGTAATGAAATCAAAGAGGGATACAAATTCAACCACAAGTTGTTTATAGTTCATAAAGGTAATTATTGTATATGACATAAGTAGTCTTTTAATATTTATTTTCTTTTTAGGTATGTGCAAAATAAATTAAGAAATGATATGACAATTGATTGTTCAGGTCTGCCTGAAACTTGCATGTTTCATGAAATACTGTAATGTAGAAGTAACATGTAGTAGTTCCTTATTTTAATCACATTATATAAAATAAATAGACATAAAAATTGTCAGTTCTACTTAGACTAATATCCCCTAATGAAAAAAAACCAAACTTTGATCAAATGATTATGGTAGTCATTTAAGAAAATAAAACAAGCGTAATGCTTGATAGATAATATCCAGCAAGAGGTGAAAGCGTATGAGGCTTACTCTCTCACCTCTGGTTGGATTATTTTTGATATTGCAGATAAAAATTGTCTTTAGCTCCAATTTTGTTTCTGCACAATGTCTGTGGAGTCATCGTGGACCTGTCTAATAGTTTTTTGCAGACCTCAGTAACAGTCAAAGCTAAACATAATGTTTGTGACAAGAGTTCTTGAAGAACTCAAACTTATGACCTTGGCAACATCTTTACAACTAGACTGACACAAAAAGTCTCCCATCTGCCCACTTGTAGTAGGGGTGGTAGATACCTTAAAATGGATTAATTTAAGATATGTTTACAACGCAGGCTGCAGAGAAGAACAGAAATTCTCCAGTGATCCTTTAACAAGGGTATTAGAAGTAGTCCAGCAGCAGTGTAGAACTTTAGTTACTTTTTGGCAGGAGAAATCAGCTGACTCAGAGCTCTGAGCTGTTGTTTATGGTTGTCAGGAAGTGTACATTACATTGTGGGCTGTGGTATAGCTGTGTCTGTAGAATTCCCTACAAGAATGAGGATCTCCAAACAATTCTGTTTATACCTATTTGTTTCATTGCTCTCGACAGAAAATGCATATCTTTATTCTTGCTTGCATCTTCTTTGCTTGTTAGTCTGAAACTGATCCTGGTGATTAATGTCCCAGATTCTGGCACAAGTCCCTCTTCCACACTTCTTTCCATGTCATTTTCTAGCTCTTGTATCACTGAATGATTTAAGAACTATCTTTATTATTATATTGGGAACAAAAGCACCCATTTTCCTTTTTTTCCTACCGTGCACCATTCTCCCGAACCTTTACTAATTCTATGGTACTTGGAAAAGTGCATTTATTTCCCGAACTTTTAGATTCAGTAGCATACCAGCAAATTTCTAACTTCCAAAGTAATGCTTTGCGATATCTTTGTAAGGAACGATCTGTTCTTAAATTTATGGTTTCCATACTGATCTCTTGTTTACTTGGTGGAGCCTCCTTCTGAGCCAGAGTTGCCATGAAACCACTGGTTTTTGTCTAACTTGAAAGATTTCAGACATCCTTTTTGCTTTGCTACAGAGCATCAGTATATTTGATCATGTATAAAATATATGCATGCATCTATTTGGCATTATTGAAATAAAGGTGAAGCCACTAAAAAAGAAATTTTTAAAAGAAGTCTAGATTAGGGCAGCCTAAATATCTCCATAATTTCCTGGCCTTTGTATCCTAGAAGCTCTTCAATTTGGCAGCGTTTTCTTGTATTTTTCCAGCCTATCAGACAGCAACTGAAGCAGACAACAATAATAGTTTGGTTTAGCAACCCTCAGTAGTCAGGATTTGTTAGAGGTATGTTTAACAACATCCAAACCTCACCTCAGCTACTCCAAAGACTTTTCCACCTCAGGACAGCTTCTGCATCTACATAAGCTTAAATCCAAATAAAGTGATTGCTGTAAGCATTTTTTAAAATAAACTGAGATCTATTGATTTTTTTTTTTCCAACAACAGATCCTGCTGGTGTATCTCTTGTTTCAGAATAATCCAAGAAAGAAAGAAAAGTAGTATCTCAGTTTCAAACTATTACACTAATAAACACCTATGGTAGGTTACATGAAAAATTATAATGAACAACAGGAGAACAAAAATAACTGCCCGGATGTCTCTCAAACCTAGTGATATTTGAGTAGGCTGTGGTGGTAGAAATCAAGCTGCAGGGCAGGCGGTCTCTCCCAGTGGCACAAGTTTTATCTCTTTTCCATGAGATTTGTGAAGCAACCCTCATATAACAAATAAAGAAATAAAATATAGCATTGAATTAAAAACTTCAAATATTTTCTGTTTTTAAATCTAAAGTTATGACTTAAGATATGGTGTGCCTGTATGTGCCGTACATAAAACCACGTTAGAATTGCATAGTTAAGCAAACAGTCAAGCATTCATGAGACAGGAATATAGGAAGTGGCAGTAACAATATTATCTAGATTTTCTTAAGTGATTTCCCGTAAGCATATGTGTTAGAGTATGGGTCCTGATTACATGATCACTTCTTTTCTAGAACTCTGACCTCAGTCAGTGCCCTGAATAAAATTTCTAGTTAAGATGAGATCTAAAAGAAAAAGGATGAAATCTAGTAAGCTGAATTTATGTGCTTAAATTATATAACTTATGCTAGCTTCAAATAAATCTGAGGTACTTTGGGGAGGGGCTAAGACTTGCGCAACTGAAGGAAAGGACTAAGTACCTCAATATCTGCAGTGAGTGATCCAGCCCAAATAAAGGACTCTACTTTTAACTTTATTTGAACTAACTCTATTTGAAACTTAGGCTGCTCCAGAGGGCGGGTCAATTCTCCAGAGGAAGGTGTCATCTTCTGAGGCTATAGAGGACCAAACAGGAATACTGGATACCTTCATCCTTACTTAGGATGAAACACCAGCAGTCAGCTTTTATATCCTGTTCTGTGTAGGAGGCTCATTTCAGAAACAGGACGTCTCTGGTTTAAGTCCTGTTTAGACTGAAGAGATTGAACCTGTCTCTCAGTAAAGTGCCTTTATTTGAAGTGCCTTTAAATGTCCTATTCTTCTCCGGATTATGAAGTCTCATCTGAAGCTGAGATACTGTGTGGCTGGGAATATAAGTGTGTGGTGATAGCAAAGAAAGCTTAATTTTAGTGTAGCAGATTCCAGACCTGTTACTCAGAATGTGTATTGATCTTGTATTAGACCACTATTGGTTAAAAACCAGAAAGAATTCTATGAAGCTGGGACCAGACCCTCATCTCTTCTTCCCCTTGATGACTACCTTCATCACCTGACTGCTGAAGAGTTCTTGTTTCTTGCGCTCTGCATGGCAGGTATTCTTACCTGGAAGCCTGTCTCAAGGAGTGCAGCAGATGCACCACTCTGTGGATGACAGGCCATCTCACAGTTTCGATGCCTGTTTGGCTGAAAATAGGTTACAACGGAAGTTTAGTCAAGAATTAGGTGCATATCTGCCTAGGGAAGGAGCCTAGGGAAGCAAAGTGTTATGAGCATGTGTGTGACAATTAAGTTTCCAGGACTTCAACACTAAGTGCAAAGATCTTTGGAAAGCGTTCAGGTTATCCAGCTTTCTAAGTGAATTTTTGGTGCTTACATCCTAAATTATCTAGGTCAAAAAAGTCCTATTCAAGAAGTTTTTTACAGGTGTGTACCTTCACATTAGCGTCAGCCAGTGTGGTTTTCCTGTAGTGTTGTTTTCCTGTAGCATATTTTATGTGTTGTAATTTTAGCCTTCCCTTCATTTAGGTCAGGGTTGTATCATCGCAGTTTCTTAGATGTTCTAAGCTTTTAAAAGTGCCATTCCTGCATGTGTTAAAAACTGCTGAATGGGGGGGGTGGAGATTCTGCTCGGTTAGTTAGCTGCATAAGTCTTTCAGTGCTGAGCATCACACCTGTCCATTCTTGTGGGACTTTCACCCTATGGATTGAATAATTAGATGTTCTTCACTTTTTGGTATTAGGAATCTGTTCTGCGTAGTACTCAACAAAGCTATAAAAGAAAAAAAAAAAGAATTTCCTCGTCAGCTTTTCTGTTATACATGTGCTATCCCATGTTTATTTCACAATGTAAAATACATACAATATTCTATGAGGCGTGGTAGGATTGTCCTGCATTTATTGATTAAGAATTGAGATACTATGATCAGAGTTTGAGACAACTGGATTCTGTCCAGGCATAATACACACATCCCAATATTTTACTTTGCACTACAAATCAGGCTCCAGGGTCTCATGCCAGGCTCCCAGACAATGAAGAACATGCAATTTGTAAATACCTCTTGAAATGTTTTAAGGTATCCACCCCTCAACACACCAGATCTCTGGGAAAGAGGAAGGGATGGAATCCAGTCCTCTTGGACTGTACCTGCCTGTCTTAAATGGCTGTCCTTTCCTTGTGAATAGAAAAGACAAGGTTCTTGTAGGAAAATACCGTACTATCCTAATATTGTCATAATACTTATGCACAGGCGAGTCAGAATTAGATCAGTCCTAGTCCCAAATTCATTTTCCATGTTCAGTATGCTAGTCTAACTCCTTGTTTCTCACTTTCCTTTCCAGTTTCTTGCCTTGACTTCTTGTCAGATTTTCTTTCATCCTAATCTCTCTGTGCAACATATTTTGTGCCAGTTACAGAATGGCTGGTTCTTTTTTCAGCTCATTCCATTACCCTCATTTAGTCTGGTTTTGCCGCTCTGTTCTTCTGTGGTCCCTGACATTAGTGGCTCCATTCTTCCTGTGTTTCACCAAGAAGCATCCTGTATCCTTTACTTTCCCAGTAATTCTAGAGCAGTTTCTGATTTATCCCTTCTTCCTTCTTCTAACCCCATGAGAATGCCATCCTATTCTACCCTCCATGGGGTCCTTTGTCTATTCTGTCACTCCCAGTTTCTTCCTTTCTTCTCTTTGCATCCAGTTCAAATGACTTCTTGGGTTACAAGTGCCTGTACTGTGTACTGGAGTGCTAGCAGTGTGAACACAGAAAAGAGAGCCTTCTGGTCATAATTCTGTCTCCTGACCTTTCCTGTAACAAGCCGAATAGCGGAGAATTATAAGGAAAATATACTCATTTTGTACAAGTTTTTCTAATTTTTTTTCAGATCATCAAGAGAAAAGTAGAAATTATAAGTCAATGCAAATTTCAGGTTCTTGTTCCAAACCACAGATGTTAGAGCATCTCAAAGAAATGGTGTCAGGCGATTTAACTTTCTGTGTACAATCATTCTCCAAATATCTTGGCTGAAATTTTCCTGCAAAAATCCAGTCTGAAACAAATATAATGAAGAAATATTTAACTTGAATATGAACGCATAGTTCCGGTCATATTTTTGGCTCCCATGTCTGGATTATCTTACCTTTACTCAGTCACAGTTTGTGATAGTGGCTGGATCACAAATACATTGCATTCTGCTGAAGCAAGGATAGTTTTTCCCAAAAAAGCAGATGAAGAAGATTTTATTCGGTGCTACTCCCCTTGGGGTGTGGGACTAGTCAAGTATGTCCTTTCAATACTCAAGGACTCACAAGTAAGCCTGCGGGTGGATACATGTAGTATCAGAGAACATTTAAGTTGACTTGCACTTCAGAGGTCATTTAAACTTTGCTTTGGATTCATAAAGTTGGTGCAAAGCTTTCTACTTGTGATCTGTAGCTGGATGAAGATACCTAATAGTCCAGATAATTCTCAGTTTAGCAAAAATACTGACAAAGCCTGTTGCTTTGCAGGAATGTAGGAACATCAGGTAGAAGTCTCTTGAAGAAGGATAATTTCTCTCACACGGTTTTCTGCTTCAGTAGCCACAGATCTACTGTTGATAGCAGAAACCTATAAGGTCAGTAGCAGGGCTAATGACAAGATAATAGAGGACAAGTATCCTTCCCTTTTTAATATACATTCAAGCACTACCGGTTGGTGGCTATGCGAGTTGCAAGACGTTGCAAAGTAATGGAGAAGGAAGAAGTACACTGCCACCATTGAATGAGTTGGTGTGTCTCGGTGTAATCTCACACTAAGTGTTAGGAATGGCAGAAAGCTAAATCAGCCTCTTGTTGATGGGTCAAAAGTCTTGAGAATTGCATCAAGACCTTTCTTTAAGTGACTGAAATGCTGAAGATGAGGAGCTACGGCAGCAGGTGGAGACCTTGTCTCTGAAATGATGCAAGATGGGCTCCACAGAAAGTGCACCTTCCTCTGGTTATGTTTACCTCAACTAGGGTATATTCATGCCTAGAGGTGCACTGCTTGGTTAGGTGTGGAGTTGGACATTATCCTCTTTGATTCCCTTAGTTTCAGGCAGGATCAGTGTTTCCTTTGAATGTCCTAGTTTGTCCTCTATCTCAGGCAAACTCCCCATGAAGAGAGCCTCCTCTGTCAGCTGTAGTTAATGATACTGCAGTGGTACCACCATGTGATGACTCCCTGGCTATATTAAAAGCTTTGTTTTGTCCTAACTGCACCATTTCCCCCTTCCACTGCGAGTGCTCTAAAGTAGGTATATTTTCTCCTTGAATAATGTATTTATAGCTATAGCATTCAAACTGAAGTAGCTAAATAGCAGCTTCAAATGACTGTAGTAAAAAAGGATAGCAGACCGAGTCTAAGACTGATAAATAATAATTTCTACAGATGAGTGATGGTAGTTTTTGCCTTGTTGTTGCTGAGTTGGACTGTGAAGAGGGTTGGACTACTGAGCCTCCCTATTTTACAGTTTCTAGAGGGCTTATATGATTTTCAGCATCTTGAAAAACATTTAGAGATTTGAAGTATTTATGGTCTTATCCCATAGTCTTTCCAGCACAACAGGACATGAAAAATTAATTCATTCATTGTGCATAAAACCCTTAGAAATGTATATATATATGAATACCATACATCAGTAATGCAAGTAATACAGTATCACTGCCAAGACAGAATAATCCTAACCAGAGCACCATATGAAAAACAATTAGTATGAAATAATGTACTTATTGTACAGGGTTTTTAAAAAAGAGTAACTCCTGATACATACTGAAGCTATTATTAATTTATTTTTTGTGCTTTGTTATAAATACAAAGTAGAACATGGTATTTGCTGTTTAAGTAAACAATATAAATAGAAGCTTATGAGCAAAATCAACTTTAAGGATTAATATGCTACTTTGTTGTAGAAATGAGTTCACTAATTAATATTTTCTCATTACAGATAAAACTGTGGTATGACAAGGTTGGTCATCAGTTAATAGTGACAATATTGGGAGCAAAGGATCTTCCTTCAAGGGAAGATGGGAGGCCAAGGAATCCTTATGTTAAAATTTACTTTCTTCCAGACAGAAGGTAGGGTTAATGCAAAGACAAGGAACATTTGAGTAAGAATTACTCTGATACTCAGGTGGCATGCACAGCTGAGTTTTACTGGTCATACATATACAGAAAAATCTTACATTTTGGAGTTTCTTTATTGAACATGCTATGTAACAATAATGTGTCTTTGAACACTAAACACAAACTTACTTTCACTGGATATTTTATTAAATACCAAATAGAAAAGGAAAGGTAAACATACGTCATTGCATGAGGATCTGCTATTTGCAAATAATGTTTTTAGTGTTTTATAATGCCCTTATTTTCTATGACAGTTATTCCTGTCTAGTGCAAAGAAAATGCTACAGTTAGGTTCACAGATTTCTGGACTGATCAGTCCAGCAGTTTTGGCATCTGAAACTCATAGATTTCATATCACAGTATAAGTGAGTTAAGGCTGAAGGGGACTCAATTGAGACTTCCCAGATGCAGCTTGAAAACTTCCCCAAAGCACAGAACTCATAGTAATCTGGGCTGGCGTTATATATGCATTTAGGGAAAATTAAACTGTGGTAGGAACCTTTATTCCTGAACGGCTCCTTTATTTCTAGACAATGATTTTCTGCCATTTCGACTTAGGTTGTGGGAAGAACAGCAAAGGGGATAATGTGTTCCTCAGTTGATTTTTTTTTATCGATAATTTCTTCAGATTGCGTCAGTAGGGGAAAATGTTTAGCTTTATTTTGTAGTGTATCAACAAAGGAATTCAAAGATTTAACTTGACTTGGTATATAAAAGATTGATCACTGGATTGCTGAACCTGTAGAATAGGATGTAACTTTACAGTTTATATTTTTACATCCTTTGCTTTTCCTAATATCTAAACTGCAAAGATGTTAACTATCTTCAGTACCAGCTGACCTCTGCAGGAATTAAAGCTATTCAGTGTTTTGGAAGACACTGCTTTGCCATTTTCATCGTATAACATATGTTGACGAGAAAATTTTCTGTGATTGTGTAGTTTGTTGTATCATTGATGACAAAAAGTTTTTGGATGGGTTATCTTGGGCTCACCAGTATTTGCACTGTTGGACTAGATTCTTAGTTTATTCAAACTGCTGTAGTGTGTTTGGGGATGCTGAAGCTGTGCTAAACTGAGAATCAGGTCTGCTTAAATTATCTTATCTGCTTTATCAAGATTAATAAAGCTACCAAAAATGTCTGTGTTCAGAATGCTTCACAATGTAAGTTGTAAGAATTAAAAATACATAGAAGAAAAATATTTAGTTAAATACTTTCAAGTATACATATACAAAAAGTTACATAACATCGAATTTTATTATGCTGTACTGGTGTTTCCCATTTATGTGAAGTATTCAGAACTTTTTCTTGAATTATTATACGTGTTTTCTATCACTTATATAAGAATCTGCAATTTGTCTTACTGAATTATGATTTCTTTCTGACATGCAAATTCATTTTCCTTTCCTTAGAAGTAAAAGCTGAGTAAGCAGCAATATATTTCTTGTGTAGTTGAAGGAAACATGCTAGAGATAAAATACACTTAAATAAGTCAAGCGATCAATTACATGAAGATACTGAACCTCTTTGATTAAACAAATTTCACTGAAAAAGCTTGTCCAATGTAACTTATTTCATGTTCTCAAGGGTAAACAAATCTTTAGTATAATAGAAATAAAAACATTATTTGTTTTAACAATGTATCTAAAAGTATTATTTCTTAGTTAATATTTTGATCCAGCTTCTAAGTAACAGTTCAGAAATACAATAACTATATTACAGTTGCAAGTATTAGCCGACAGTATCTGCATTACCATATTATAAAAACCCACATAAATTAGTATCACAGCTGCATTATGCAGCAATCAGCAGGTTTAAAATTAAGCATTGTTATGAGAACTCTTATCAGTATTCTCAGTAGAAGGAGCGTGGGTGTTTTCCAGCAAAACCTGTTTCCATCAGAAAAAATTAATTCTTTCAAGCAGAAATATTCTGCAAAACACATTGCTTTCAACAATACCCTGGAGCCAGAGCCAGGAGTTCTATGGTAGCCTTACGTGGAGTCCTCATTGGGCTCCAAAACATAAGGCCAGCCTTGTAGTGGAGATCCACCTTGAACCTGGGTGGGTCCTTGGGGTGACCCAAAGGATTTCAGGAGCTGTTTTGAGAATACTGTTCCTTCTAGTGTTGCTGGAAAAAGACATATAACTCATTCTCAGGGCTTCTGGTTTCCCAGCTGTGGAGCCCTTAGTCAGGAAAACCCTGTGGAGATTGCCCTGCACTGCCCGCAGCTCCCTGACCATTCCTTCATGTGGGCCAGCTGCTCTCTCCTTCTCTGCAGTTCAAGAGTCAGCTGCTGTAGGACCGGAAGCTTGAGTGAACCAGCTGGCTCGTTTATCTGAAATGCAGATTTTTGCTATGCCCAATGTTGTCTGCATACGTGTTCTACTGTCAGACTATGTGTCATGGAAATCCCATTTACAGAAGTATATTTTGCTTTATAAAATGCTGTTTCCAAAACAAAGATATTAAAACATTTCTGTTTTTCAGGGAACTTCTAAAAATTGGAATTGGCACATGAACTGGAAATTACCAAACTTTAGTTTTTAATACGAAGTTATGAATTATCCTGAATGTATGTGCTGAACTTTATTTTATCATAAAGAGCTAATCCTGACATAGATAATAGTGCCCATAATACTACAAAATGTAGTGCTGATTGAAGATTTCCTACTTTCCATGATATACTTATTACAGTCTTTTGAATATTTTTAACATTTAGTTGTTTTTTGCAGTGATAAAAATAAAAGAAGAACAAAAACAGTAAAGAAAACATTGGAACCTAAGTGGAATCAGACATTCATTTATTCTCCAGTTCATCGGAGAGAGTTTAGAGAACGAATGTTAGAAATTACTCTTTGGGACCAAGCACGAGTTCGAGAGGAAGAAAGTGAATTTTTAGGAGAGGTATACAAGAATTGGTAGTTATTATAGAATACAGTTGCTCACATATTCATGTCTAGATACAGTATTTTTGAAAAAAATATTAACTATAGTAAAGCAAAGCTGTTTTAAATTGTTGTATTTGTCCTTATTTCACTTAGTAGTAAACAAATAGTGATCTTGCACTTATAACATAGTACTGATGGTTTCTCAATTTCTTTTAAATTGTTCATTAAAATCCATATTATCGGTAGTTGTATTTTACCAAAATGTTGGAATCTTGCTGGCTAAGTTGCTACAAGATATTTGAATGCTGTAAAGGTTGTCGTAAGGTGATAAACATTTTGTGAATGATTTTTGGTATATTGAATGTTGTATAAGGCATGGGAACTCCTTTCATATTAAATGCAAGATTTTTATAAAACTTCAGACAAAGTCCTTAACAATAAGAGAACAATACAATAAAATTTATGAACATACCTATTTTAAAATATTCTGTTACATCATGCTTTCCTACTTTTAACCATTTTTTCTTTTTTAGATTCTTATTGAGTTAGAGACAGCATTACTAGATGATGAACCTCACTGGTACAAACTTCAAACACATGATGTCTCTTCATTGCCACTTCCCCATCCCTCACCATATTTGCCACGCAGACAACTCCATGGCGAGAGTCCCACGCGGAGGTTACAAAGTAGGTTGTTAGTTTTACACACTGTGTATAGTTAATTTGAATTAATGTCTAAAGTATGTTCAATCCTTGTAGATGGGAAGCTGACAGAATTTGTGTGTTCATCTGTAGTTGTTTTGAATTAGGTAATTTATGATTATTGATGAGTCTGACATGCTAAAAATGGTAGCAACTGTGCAATACGCCAGTTTTTTCTTATGAGACTACCTAGTTCAGATTCCGAGTTTGAGCAAATTATCTTGGTCTTTTGCAATGTGCTGGTTTTATCTTGAAGTCCTGTCTTCTATATTATGTTTATCATTTCATTGTTTAACCAAAAGTGAATGTGCAGGACCTTCCTCTTTAGCTCATACTTCTTAAAAATAAAGTGACCTGTATATAACATCATATATAGCTATATTAATACCATAGCCTGTTGCATTGTTTTGATACCCTTTTAAGTGGTTACATTCACAAATGGAATTTCTCTTAAAATTCTATTTTGTAGAGTTTGGTATACTTGATTCATAGTCGTTTGATGTTATCAGTAGGTATTTTGAAAATAGAGTATACACAATATGCTAATAAAAACAGATACATAAGAATAAGACAGTAAAGGGTGAAAATCTGTTTTCTTAATACTTATTTCTCTCGTTTAACTGCTTAGTACTGTCAGTGATTTAAAGCTATCCTTCACTGAATTAACTTCATAAAGTATTAGTTGACACTGATACAAAAAAAACCCAAAACACCAAACAAACTAAAAACTGTAAGAGTTCTTTGGGTTCTTTTGAGTCATTGTGTGTGAGTGTGTGTGTGAATACGTTACACGCAAACTCACAGAAACATATGCATGTGTAGCCAGGCAAAAAAGCTTGGACATTTCATGTGTTCTATCTGGATTCTTGTATATAAGTATTTCAAGTAGCTGACAGTTTTTTTGTCTGTGCACTCACTGTGTGAGAAGGATTAAAATGCTCCATATCATAATATTCTGAGATAGATACATTAACAGAGAGTTACAGTGCATAGCCTTCAAGCTGTAAGATTATAGTTAAGCACAAAAGAAGGAAAGAAATGATAGTTAACAGGTAAGGAGTTCTGTTTCAATTCAGTCCTCTTCAGTCTTCTCAAGTACCATGACTGTTGTTCAATAAAAGTTTTAAAATTATTTTTCTTCCATAGAATCATAGAATCGTTTAGGTTGGAAAAGACCTTTAAGGTCATTGAGTCCAACGGTTAACATAGAACTGCCAAGTCCACCACTAAACCATGTTCCTAAGCACCACGTCCACATGTCTATTAAATACCTCCAGGAGGTTGCCAGTGAAGACTAAGGCAAAAAATTTGAGTACCTCAGCTTTCTCCTCATCCGTTCTTAACAGTTTGCCAGTCTGGCTCATCAAGAGGGTACGCGTTTTTTTGACCTTCCTTTTCTGGCTGACACACCTGTAGAAGCCCTTCTTATAATTCTTTGCATTCCTTGCCAAGTTCAGCTCCAGCTGCGCCTTGACCTTCCTGACCCCATACTTACACAGCCAGGCAGCATCACTATACCCTTCCCAGGATACCTGTCCCTGCTTCCACTGCCTGTGCATTTCCTTCTTGTCCTGTAGTTTGACCAGCAGGTCTCGACTCACCCATGCCAGTCTCTTGCCTTCCTTTCCTGATTTCCTACTGCTGGGGATCAAGAGCTCTTGTGGTCTGTGGAAAGCATCCTTAAAGATCTGCCAGCTCTGTTCTGCTCCCTTGTCCCTGAGGGCAGTTTCACAGGGGGTCCTATTGACTAACTCCTTGAACAGCTGGAATTTTGCTTTCCTAAAATGCAGGGTCCTGACTTTAGTCTTTGACTGACCCATATCGCTCAGGACTGCGAACCCCACCAGTGCATGATCACTGCAGCCCAGGCTGCCTCCAATCTTGACATCACTGATTAGCCCACTTGCATTGATGACCAACAGGTCCAGCGTAGCATCCCCTCTGGCAGGGCTGTCTGTTGCCTGCCTTAAGAAGTTATCCTCCATGCACTCCAGGAATCTCCTGGATTGCCTACAGCTCGCTGTGCTACTTTTCCAGCAGATGTTGAGGTGGTTGAAGTCCCCCAGCAGAGCGAGAGTCTGCGAGCACGATGCCTCCTGTAGCTGGAGTAAGAAGGCTTTGTCAATAGGGTGCCTTTGATTGGGCAGCCAGTAGTGGACACCAATGACAAGGTTCCCTTTGTTGCCTCGGTCTCCAGTTCTTACCTATAAGCTTTCAATCTGCTTGTGGCCATTCGTCAGAGACAGCTCTTCACACTCTATCCATTCTGTGATGTAGAGGGCAATGCCTCCACCCCTCCTTCCTCACCTGTCCCTTCTGAACAGTCTGTAGCCGTCGACAACTGCACTCCAGTCATGGGATTCGTCCCACCAAGTTCCAGTAATGGTCGTAGCTTTCTAGAAGCACGGTGGCTTCCAGCTCCTCCTGTTTGTTGCCTGTGCTGTGTCCATTGGTGTAAAGACACTTCATCTGGGCTGTCGGCTGCGTCACCTTCTTAGAGAAACACCCCTTAATTCCTTTGAGGTATTTCACTGGTGTTTCCCTGTTGGCTCTATTATCTCAGGAGCTCCTGGCTCATCTCTGTAAGACTTCAAGTGTGCTGCAGTGTAGCCAGCATGTCTCAGAGCAACAGGCTGCGGGCCCTCGCTAGCACCCTGTCTCTCTAACCTTGGTGTGTCACTCCCACAGCTTGTCACGGGCAAGCCTGATATTATCTCCCTCCCCCTTCAAGCCTAGTTTAAAGCTCTGTCAATTGACCCCTCTAGCTTGTGAGCAAAGACCCTCTTCCCCCTTTCAGAAAGGTGAATCCCATCTGACGTTAGCAAGCCTGGTGCTATGTAGGCCATCCCGTTATCAAAAAAACCAAAACTGCGTCGGTGACACTAGCCACCGAACCATGTAGACTGGGCCCATCTGTTTCTTCCAGTGTCACTGCTGACAACTGGAAGGAAAGTGAAGTTAATGAAATTCTGGTTTTCAGGAAATATTCCGTACTGCAAACAAATCCTGTTTGTTTATAGTAATTCCAGTCTGTGCAATAGATAACTACTGTGAAGAATGAATAAAACAGTAACTACTTTATTTTGGGAAAGATGGTCGTAGTACTTGACGAAAGATCTGTTCAATGATACTGACTCAAAATTTGAAATTCAGTAAGTTTTTTTTTTAATACTACTAATACTGATATGAATAATGTGCTCAAGTGAACAATCTTAAATGCCTGTCTGGAAATGTAGCGGGAAGGACTTACCAAAACTTCTGGTTTGGTCAAACACTAAGATTTGGTGTAGACATCCTGCTTTTCAGTGAAGATGATTTAGTCCAACCGTTCCCAGAGCAGTACATTGACAACTTGAGATTCTAAAAAATTCAGCCAAATAAGCAGTGACAGACGTTCACTGTGATTGCTGGAGAATTCACATACTCCTCAAATAATTTATGCTATTTGCATTCGTACTGAGATCGGCATCCCATAAAGAAAGATTTTCTCTGGTGTCCTGGGAATATATGCACTTCTTGAATCATTGTGGGTCATAAATAGTTTTCAGTTTAAACAGATAGTTTTACATGTACAGAACAAGGTCTCTTGGAATGAAAATCCCTCCTTTTTGGGGACTGGAAAGGTATCCAAATGGGAATTTAGCATCTGGTCAGAGTTCTGCAATGGTAGTAGAATCCATTTAGTAATTAAAAATGTATATATATATTTTTTTTTTTAAATTGGCATCACACCTCTGACATGGAAATAAAAGTATTTCTTTGTGTCCAAAGAGGTGGTAGAATATCCTATTGGAGATATCCAGAACTCAATTGGACATGGCTGTAAGCAGTACAATGCAAGCTGGCCAAGCCTGAAACAGGTGTTGCCCAAGATGACCTCCAAAAAGCCCTTCCCAACCTAAACATCCTCACCAGGGGACTGGTGAAGGACAGACAGCACATCTTATGACTGTTTGCCTTCACTAAGTAAAATATTTATAATATATTAATAACATATAGAAGTCTGATTCTTTTACTTTTTTTGGAGGCTTCAACAGAACATTAAGTTAAACTTAATATGAAACAGAAGATGTTATCGGGGGGCACATTACGACAATGTGAAAAAAATCTCCTGAATGAAGACAAGGCATGTCTAGCAAATTTGTCTATCTTTTTCAAAGCACATCTTAGAATACTTACTGTGCTGTTACACAGAAGGCTGATTTCCATTTCTGGGGCTGAAAAATCTGAGCAATTCAGTTGTCCCACCTTTTGTTAATTTCTGTGATGCCTTTATGTATAGAATTAGTGAGTACAATATGAAGTACTTTGTTGCATGCCCCCCAAAATTGTTAGTGTGAGAAATACAAGAAAGATTTTGAATTACAAGGTGGTTTGTTGTTTGTATAAATACACATCCACACATCTAATCTTTCTTATCTTCATGAGTTCCAAGTAGCTATAGATACATACATATTTGAAGACAATACTTAAATGTTATTTTCCAAAGGTAGTTTAAAAGAACCACTTACACTTACCACTTCTATTCTCTTTTTGGTATCACTGAATTGTAGCATTCCTGACGAAGAGCAGACTGTCAGCCCTGAAGACTGAACTCTTGTACTTACACATAGCCAGTAGCAAAGTGCAAGCTTCCCACAGAGGCCCATATGCCATTTTTTAGGAACCAGCTTTCAGAGAGAGTAGCTTAGTTTCTACATACATTTGTCTCTCAGTATCTTTGAGTAGGCATTATGTTGTGGTAGACTGATCTAAGCCAGCTGCCCACCTTCTCTTTCCCAGTCATCTGATCCATACAATCCATTAACTTCCCAGTTATGAAGGATCATTACTGTCCTTTTTCTTTAGTATTTTTTGAAAGACATCTACTTAGAAACTGAAACTAGTATAGAACTTAGGATTATGACTTACTAGGTTTTTCAGCTAATTATATTTCAGATTTTTGTAAATTGACTGGTTTTTATCCAATGAGTGTATTTTAAGCTTTTTCTTACATGAAATGTGAAGTAATGAGTAGGCCTGTTTTACTTATCATGCTGAACTTTTGAAGTGAATTTTTAAAATGGCTTCATTTTCTTTAAGATTTGACATAAATTCAGCTGTACATTAAGAACTCCAGACAGCATTAACTAGAATTACAAACTGAAGTTCTTTTTAAATTGCCTCTGAAAAGAGATTGTAAACAGAAAATTAAAGATTATTTAAAAAAGATTTGGGAATTCATGTTATTGGTTTGGCCACAGTATTATTGTCCCATCTCACATTTAGTAAGATGCTTACTAGAGATTACGTGGAAAATTGAATGTGGTTTGAATGTTGTATTCATAGTTATTAAGGATCAATGGGATGGAAATTATTGTTAGTATTACTGTTCATTGAGAACTGATACAGAAATCAAGCAGGGTTTATACCATGGGATTGCATATAAAAAAATTACTTCCT
This sequence comes from Burhinus oedicnemus, assembly GCA_008921705.1. Lineage (NCBI taxonomy): Eukaryota > Metazoa > Chordata > Aves > Charadriiformes > Burhinidae > Burhinus > Burhinus oedicnemus. The sequence goes on along the minus strand of VFFE01006375.1, from coordinate 230,074 downwards.
CTCCATGTAGCCCAGAATACAGAGATAATAGACATCAAATTGGATCTGAGACATTCTTTTTCAGTCTTTTGCAGTTATGTCCATGTAACTTGTACATTTGTGCAGTGTCAGCTGGTACTGTTGATAAAGAACACTGAGTTATTGTGTATTCTGAAGAACAATTGTTTTTAGTGTTATATTGACTCTGAATTTCTTTTAGAAGCAGATTTTGTTTTACTTCAAATATTTCAAGAATTTCCTGATTACTTAGGATTAAAAAGCAACTGACACTACTTTTCTAAGTCAGATTTTGCAGGGTTAAAACGAAGCTGTCTGAATTATTGATCTGCAGACCACAGAGTGTGGGTGTACCATATAGATAACAGCTAAATGCCAAAACAAGGGAAGAAATATGAAAATAACAGTAAAAATCGACATTTTGAGGTCTCTAGTTACAGCATAGGTATGTACAGCAGTGGAAAGACAGCTATTAATTGCCATGAGAATGCACAATATGGTTTGAAAAAGAGAAGTGATGTTTTATATTTTGAGCATCCTTAATAAGGGAAAAGTAATAAATCTATGTGAGATAAACTGCTGAAAACGAAGTCTAAAAGATTTTAGAAATGACAATGTTTGGAAAACAACACATAGAAGTCCAAAATTGTGGATCAAATTTTATTTTTTCAAGAACTGAACACCAGAAAAATCTGTCAAGATCAAAATAATTGCAAATAGACTGTGAAGTAGCCTTCTTTTAAAGGGAATTTGACTTTCATTACTTTTAGAATTAAAGTCATTGATGACTCCATTCATTGAGTTTCATGATTCTTAAGGCATATAAAAAAATATGGGAGGAGAGAAATTACGGTAATGAGTATTCAAATTGTGGGGACAAAAACTGAATATAGTTATGTTCTACAAAAAGGACTGCATATAGTGTGCAAAAAACTATATATAACATTCCTTTTCTGAATTTTATTTATTCCTTCAGATGTGAATAAAAAATTCTATAATGCATAAGCAAAGTGTTTTGAATCAGATTAAAAGTTTTTGTCATCTTTTGTCAACTTTGTACATTTTCCTGAGTCAGACTATGTTTTCTGGGGCAATGTTGAGACTTCAACATGTTAAAATTATTACATTTGACTAGAAAAAACTAATTGGTAGACTGAATACACAAATAAAGGAACCCATCGCTTATTAATTTTTGAAAAACATTTTTAGATGGACTTGTCATTGCTGGCTTTTTTTGAAAGTTCTGTGGCTGTGCCATCAAATCAAAGATCAGTTGAATGTTGTAACTGTTGATTCAAGCTCTCTCTTCTGTTATTTAAATGTTAAAATTTTCAAGTCTATACTGTAGGACATTAAGAGATAGACTTGGTAGTACCAAAATCATTAAAGTTTAATAATAATTAATTACAATGTATCTGAAATTTTACCCTGCGAAATCTGAGCCCCTGCATTTCAAACCTCAGTCTTCCAATGAAAGCTATTGACTTCCTTGGAACTCTGTGGAGTCTCATTTTACTGCAGAATCAGTCTCTTGCTGTCTCAGCAATTTCCTTTTAGTTTATTCTGAATATGGTAAGTCAGTACGATAAGTTTAAATCAATGTCAGTGAACCTTACTTGAGGGAATTATAATAATGCTGTTCAATAGTAGATAAGCGAGTTGTACTGAACGGAAACATGCATCAGCGACTTTTTTTCAAATTATAATATGGAGCATTTTAAGGTCAGTGACACAGACTATGAATGGTGAGTATATTATAAGAGTATTACCCTAGAGAGCAAGAATAACACTTATTTTTCTCTTTCATGCTTCTTCCTTAATTTTTCTCTTTCTTTTATGGTGCATAGGCCTTGGGCATGTTCTCTTTGTTTGCATGCATTGATGATTTATTCATAGTATATGAATATATATACTAGTATTGTATTTATTGTACACCTATGATTCATTTATTATATTTATCGTACATCTATGGTTTATTAAATACTTTAATTAAAAGGTATTTAACATGATACAGGGGTGTCTGAAAAGGCCTTAAACTATCAAAATATTTTTCTTTTTCCTAATAAAAGAAACTTATTTAAGATATTAATTCTGTGCTGTTTGAAAATTTTAAAATAAACTTTAATAAATTGTAATTAAACTACAAAAATACTTAAAATTCTGTTTTGAAACAGTTTAAGGGAATTTGATTATTTACAATATTGTTGCTCTGGTTACTTGATAGTATCATGTTATTAAAGTACTCTTCTGTCATGTAATGATGTCAGAAAAGTGATGTTCTTAGTTGAAATAACTCAGCGGACAGGGTAAAGTAATCTTGCTAGGCAGTCAATAAATAGCAAGTCAGGTGACCTTTAAAAAGATTGTAAAAGATACAGGTCCATACAGTAGTTTCCTTTTCTGGCTAAAGGGAGTGTGGTGTTTTGTTTTGTTTTTTTTAATTTGTTGAAGCATAATAAACTATCATATAACAGCGTGATGGTTCTGATGAGATTTTCAGATGGGTTTAGTACTATTCTAACTTTTTCCTTTCTTTGTTGTAACCATACAGAAACAAACATGGCTTCCTTAGTCCTCACTCCTATTATAATCTCAGTATTTTTATATTTTTGTGCTCTTCAAGAAGCTCTACCCTTTTACAGATCTTTCTAGAAGTTAAATTCAGAAAGTCCATCATTTTTAATTGTATAAATAATTTCTAGACTGTGTCAGTTCCTTTTTTTTAATTTTTTTTTTTTTTTGGATGATGCTCTTGAACCTTTGGTGACTTTCTGATGTTGCTGGAGTAAACTAGAAAACTTCCTCATGCTCCATTTTTTGTAATTTTGTAGTCAAAGAAGAGTCAGTTTCTCATTAAATTCATAACTGGAAAAGATTAGTACGAAGAAATACAAATATTAAAGAAGTTATGCAGTAAAACTCATATCTAAAAATTTGTAAATGGTGCTGAAAAAAAACCCTATTATTCACTTTGAAGAAAATTAACTGTCCCAGCCAAAACCAGCACAATAGCCTAATGGAATTCTGGAGCTGGGCCATAAAAATGAATTATGTTTATCAAGAAACCCAATTTGAAGAAATTGTAAGCAGTAGATTATTTAGTGGTATGGTCTACATATTAAAATAGTTAATACCTGCATGCCAGAAAAAGTGTGACATACCTAGGTACCTAGTCATCCAGTGAGTTCTTAACAGCACCAGTTGGCAAGAAATTGAAATTTTCATTTTTCCTCTAACGCTGTCATATCTTGTCATCTGAGGTGCATCATTTACTCATGGGCTGTCACTCTTTAAGGTGGTGTCTGTGAGCTGTTCAGCTATAAGGAATAAGAAAATTCATAATGTCTTGCTAATGGCAAGATACTATTCATGTTATTCTGACTTCCTGGCTTCTTTGTATTACCTTATGGAAGTCACATTTACAGAATCTGCAAATGCAAAGTAACAATTCACATTTCCATAACGTTCCAGATGTTTGCATACTATTATATTGTCAAGTTTAGGAAAACTGGTATGGCTTTAGGGAAAGCTAAAATACATAAACCAGCCAGACTTAAGGAACGTAAACAATAAATCAGATATTGCAAGTATTTAATCATTGTACTCATATCAGGATTCTTAAATTCACTGGTAACAATGATATGTAGATAATATATTCATATATGTACATATTTACCAAATCAAGACCTAACTGGAGACAGAAGATTGACTGGAACATCACTTCTGAGTCTGTTAAATTTAAAGTAGGATTCATAGTTACATCTCAAGAAAGTTCTGCTAACTTCCTGCTGAGGTGCCAACAGCAGTGTGCAGTAACTTTAAGGGTAGCAGCTCATGTTGTATGCCTAGTTGAACATACATTTTGCCCTTAAAAAGTTAAACACTTGCTTATAGTAAATGTGCAGTTATATTTCAGAATTACAAATGACTGTAACAGCTCTACTAGTCTTCTGTGACTACTGAGTATAAATATTGATCCAGAAATGACTGGCATTTTTGTGGTTTAATTTCTCCTAGCTGCTTGAAGTTTTATTGTTTTGAATGAATGTGGCCTACAATATCAAATTCTTCAGTCTCCAGCAGCAATTATAATGAAGTTTAAGGTTCTAACCATCCCTGTTACATGTATTGATTCATGTATTTTTCCCTGACACTACTTCATTTCAATATTTGTTTTCCAGATAAAGGCTTATATTCATATAATTCAGGTAAATTTTCAGCATGTCAGAAATGCTTATTGCATCCATATACATGCAGAATTTAATTTGATATTTTATTGGTGTGCTTTTGCTACCTATTGTGCAGATGCTAAATTGCTTAAATGTTCCTTGGCTTTTCCTGTCTGCTTTTCAGTCAAAGGTCTTTTGTTGGCTTTCTTTCTCTATTCTTAACACCTTAGTATTGATATCGGAGCAGTATTGTAACACTATACTTGCTTTGCCTGCCTTTATTTTAGGTAGAGCTTTGGTAGGTAAACTGTAGTGAGCTTTATTAACCGTACTAGGAAAATGCTATTTTGCTTAAGCTATATTAAAAGGAGCACTGTTGTATTACAGCTGTTTGAGAACTAGTGTAAGTATTTTTAGAATACAGACATGGGGTAAATGAAGTACTGGCAAAATCAGTATTTATACCGATATATATTTTTACAGTTTCATATTGATTTAAATCCCCGGTTACAACTCCAGTTGCTATATCTGAGAAGTTTGCCTTAATTAAATATAAATAAATTCATAATGTACAGATTTTACAAGATTAAATTTTGTGGTGCATTTCACATGGGACTCTTTGCATTTCCTGCAGTTTTAGTTATGGGATTCTCTTTGAGAATTGGTCCATCTAATTATCTTTTAGTTATGTTTAAAAAATGAAATACACATTAAGAAAATAGATCCAATACCATGGTGGAGAGAAACAAAAACCCCACAGGATGTTTCTTGAGAGTAGTACTAATAAAACCCAGTTTCCATTACATCCACCTTTAGTCTCCCATGTTTCTTCTATTCCATTCTCTCCTGAAATAATCCCGCAGTCTTCTCATATTTTATGATATCTTCAAATGGGAAGAGACCATGTTTACTGTGGAGACTGTGGACTTGTGCATGTGTGGATTAGCCACAGATTTTAGCTTGATAATGTTTCTTTTTCATTAAGGGGTTCTGATTTGCCTCTCTGTCTTCTAAGCAGCAATCATTTTCAAAGATCTGTAGGAAATTAATTAAATTTGGTATTTATACCGCTCTGTCAATGTAGATGAAATTGGTCAAAAATTTTAAAAAAACGCTATTACGTGCAGGAGGATAACATGACAGATTGACATGGAGACAGCATGACATGGATGAATATGAGAGAGCAAATTCTTAAAACAGCTGTTGTGAGACTGATTTTAGGGTTGCTTATATGTCAGCTTTGAACACACAACAATGACAGGCAATGCTAAGTGGCTATAAGTGGTTGTGAAGGCCTTCTGTGAGCCTTAGGGAAGGAGCTCATAAGCATGCTTCACTACCCTTTGGTCCCCCAAGGAGTCCACAAAACCTTGTAAAATCTTCCTGCATTGTAAAGCGCAGGATCCCCAGCTCAGGGGCTCAGTCTACTTTCTTTTTCCTCTTTTTTTTCTTCCCCCACAAGAAAAACAGAGGATTCCTGAGCCATAAATCTGGTACTTCCTTCTGTATTTAAGCTGAGTCACCTTAATTTTATTTCTTATTCTATCCTCTGTCCTAGTCAGTTCTGATAACTGTATTGGTTGGTCATATAGACTTCAGCAGAGTTTTGAACCTCACATGTTGTTGGTCTTCTCTTGAGGCCTGTATCAGAAATATCAATGGGCAACATATGAAGCACAGAAGGTATTATATCTTGCATTGTTTCCCCTGTATATTAACAATGGAGTGGAGCACAGCTCTGTGCCAACTTCAGTTGTCATGCAAAATTCAGAAGATCTTTCACAACTCTCCACAGATTTAGGTTGCCTTGCAAGAAAATATTTATGATTGCATATTGTTTCATTCATTTGGAAGAGTTCCAGTTGTTTAGAGTGTTGTTATGGAGAGAAATGCGCTTCTGTCAAAGTAACATAGAGTGGAGTGGAGTGGAGTGGAGTGGAGTAGAACAGAACTAGAGAATTTCAGTTGGAAGGGACCTACAACTGTCATCTAGTCTAACTTCCTGACTACTTCAGGACTGACCAAAAGTTAAAGCATGTTATTAAGTGCATTGTCCAAATGCCTCTTAAACACTGACAGGCATGGAACATCCAAAGAAGATTCTCTAAGTTTCTTCAATGATTTCCATATTATTTTTATTCAGAAACTGTTAAAGCTTTCCATGGCCACCAACACTGCAGCCTGTGAAAAGTTAATAAAATATAAGTATTTGATTCATAGAATGGAATAAACCACCTTGTTCACATTATTGCTAGCCATAAAGATAAAAAATGGAAAGATTTCTACACTAAAAACCTACCGGATTTTAAATACCTTTTCTGCCTAATAGAAAGTAAAAATGTAAATAGTAAAATAGTAAAAGAGTAAAAATTTAAAGAGAAAGTACTTTTTAAATGGAAAGTGGAAATAATGGCTCTAGTGGTTTTTAAGTGGTGGGTCTTCTCCCCACCCCTGCAATGAAAGCTACAGTGCAACTGCTGTAAACTTCCCATTCTAGTGTGTACGTGCTCTTGCAGAGTTGTTGTGCTGGGTGGGATGGTAGCTTGTGCAGCAGTGGTAGGGAAGGAGTAGGTAGGTGGGGGAGCGAAGAAGGATGCTGAGGGTTATGAAGTTCTGATGGGGAGGTTCTCCACTGTCCCCAAGGTAAGCTGTCCCTGGAAAACAGTTTTATTGGTAGTTTAAGGCTATTAAACCAAGGCCTGCTAAAGTGAATGAGGAAATATCTTTTGATTTCACGGGGGTTGGGGTTATGCTGAATTAAGGCATTTTTTGTGTGACTTACATTAGCTAATCGTACAGCATGGGATCTATTTTACCTTCAGTTTGTAACTGTAATAACTATTAATCCTGGTGAAAGGCATTCAAAAGTCCATATTTACCATCTGTTGCCACCCAGTTATCAGGCAAAAAAGTAATTATATCCCTAAGAATTTTTCTTTAATAAGCTGTATTTCAGTGCAATGTCAGTGAGACTTAATTAATGTTTAAAATCCACCAAAGTTAATTATATGCAAACCATTGGCACCAATGCATTTTTTGATGCACCCTGTGTCTCAGATGTTACATGCTTAAACTTTTTACTGAATTTTGAATTTATATTAGAATAGATTTCATTTTCTTACTCTTGAAATAAGTGCCATATTTTATAATGTATTTGTCAAACACTTTAAGATATTAATTAAAATACTAAAGAACAGTTTCATTAGCAATACTCCTTTGGAATAATTTGTGAAAAGCTTTGTTGTCACATTTCCCAGGTAAACTATGAATCGTTCATTCTCTGTTTTATGGTCAGTGGTTCAAATTACTTAGATAATGAAGTGGTATTTTAAAAAGACACGGCTAAGGTGGAACTGAAGTCTAAATCTTCGAATTTACACTGTCAAAAAGTTAAAAAGAAAATTAACATCTAAAACTAATATATAGCAGATGAAAGTACTCTTGCAAATACTAAACTAAGCTGCCAGCAATTATATTGGTATTTTGAATACTCAATTCAATAAAGAATTTTGACCTGTGCACTTTCTAGTCTGTTCCATTTCTGAAATTAATGGAAGACATTTTAAATAAATATAATCATATTCCTATGTGGAAGTTACATATTGCAGGCAGTACTTGACATTGCATACTTAATTGACATGCTATCCGTCCTCCATCCTTCCTGAAAACATTGATTTCTAAAGATAAAAGCAAGTAGTTAATTCTGGTTTAAATTTCTTCTGACTTCTTAACCACCATTTAAATTTACATTTATAAGTAAATGTGAAATATTACTTAAACATGATTATTTTTCAGTTTTTTTAAGTCTGTTGGTAGTTAGAGTTGTCTTAAGGTAGCCTCTGCTTGAGGAGATAAAACAGATGACCTGACCTAAACGAACTTCATATCTCATCTTAGGGACAAAGTTTTCGTATTCAAGGGTTGTCAGCTATTACAAGAGACATTTCTCTTTGCAGGAGCAAGGGCAATTGGAGAAAGCCCTGAAATCTGGTTCTTCCCTTGACTCTACTTTTTCCCTATTCCCATTCTTAGGGCAGATCTCAGTCCTAGCCAGTTCACTTTCCCCATGCCCCAGCTCTTCCCTGCATCTTGGATGGGAGTGAAGACAGAGGTCTGTATATAAAAAGAGAAAAAGGTCTCTAGGTCCTGGAAGGTGATTTGGAGTTGAAGTATTAGGAGATTCTGGAAAGAATGAGTGAGGTTTGAAGGGACAGAGAGAGAGACTCCTGCCCTTTGTACCCGTGGTCTGTTGGAGCTTCTTAGTCTCTCTTTTCTGCCAGATGTATCCTGTGACTAGTACAATATATAATTTTAGCTATGCAGCTGGGAAGTCTAGAGCCCACTGTGACAACAGCTGGCTATTTTCACCCTGAGAGATGCAAATCTTTTCTCCAGAATACAGAACATAATATTCTAAAAATATGTTAAAGCAGATGTACTTAGCTGTAAATATAAACATAAATAAAAAGCAACCTCAGTTGTAATTAGATTCATTCATAAGAATGAATTAGATGATGAGTAAATGACATTCATTCAAATCATAGTTGATTGAGCCCTCTTATGTCTTTCATGATACAAACCTTTCCAAGCATCCATGTGATGAGCAGCAGCAAACTGTTCAGTTGCCTCCATCTTCCCATTCCACAATCCTCTGTCTCTGATAGAGCCTGAATGATGTCATTGACATCTCTGCAGAGCAGCCACAGTTTTGCTGCCAGATCAATACCAGGGTTACCAGAGGCCAGAATCCCACTGCTATGCACTCCCTTTGGGAGCTTCTGCCTTTTAGATCCCAGGCAAATTCCAGCCAGACTAGTAGGGCTCTTTGGCTTGGTGTTTGGTCACAAATTTTGTCCTTCTTATTTAATGGCCTGGTTTTGAATTAGTGGCTAAGGAGAATGGAGACTAATCCTTCTTGCTCACTGGCATGTATATCACCACACCAGTGGCTCTGCTGAAAATGGCAGCAGGAACAGCATCACAGGCAGAATGGATGCTCTTTCTTTGGGAAGAGAGAGATATTTTCATTGGACCTCTGTCATACTATAATTAAGAAAATAATCACATTGAAAGTTGTCCTTGTTAGATTTAATTGCTTTTAGAAAACCTGATTCTCAGAAAATCCATTAAGAGGCTGAAAACTCTACATTTTCTTGAGTGCCGATTGCGATCGCTTGCTTACTGTGTCTTGTTTTAGAGAAATACTTTACTTCTTGTTATTTCTTGAATTCAGACGCCTTTCCCCCTCCCTGTTGTAGTGTGGCTATTTCTAAACTTTTGTAGTAAATGAACTCATGATTCTACCGTGTAAGAATTGCAGGGTGTGGGAAACCAAAGCATGGCTTTCCTTGTACTAATTTTAATTCCCTATTTGTGAGGAAAAAACCTCCAAACTTTACTGCAGCTAAATAACAATAATTAACATAGCTCTAGTGGAATTGCATAATGTAATGCCAGACTAGATTGTGCTTTCTAAGAATTAATGCGTATCACACATATCATTTTATAGTTGAATAATTTTTAACAGAGCAATTTTTATCCCAAAAGAAATAGGCTGCAGTCTAGTTTATAAATTCATACACCCACATTTCGATTGCTGCAATCACTTCTGAATTCTTGTATAAGGCACAGGAGAACTAGAAAATATACAAGCAAATACAGCAGGAACAATCAGAAATATGGAACAGTTTGCACATGCAAAGGAAGTAAACAATGATATTTCAGCTCAAACAGACATGATTGTGGGATAATACAGAATGCTGATTCATATTTCTCAGAATACAAGAGCTTGGAGGGCATTGTCTGAAATAGCGTAACAGAAATAAAAGAGGGAAATCTATTTCACACAATGCAAAATTAAACTGCAGAACTTACTGACATAGCATATTATGTCAGCATATTATAGAGGCCAAGAGAATACACTGACTCAAAAAGAAAATATCTGAATTTGTGGATAATGGGTTGATTAATGACTTATGGTAGACAGGATGGCTTAGGAGAAGTCTCAGTTACCAGGACCCCTGCCTGCTGAAAGCTAGAAGGGTGCAACACAGAAAACTTTTTTCCATACAGATCTTGTAAGCACTAAAGAAGGACCTTCCACTGTCCCCTGGTGGGTAGACAGTCTGACAGATGACAGCAGTTCTTATGATTCAAATAATTTCTAAAATTTATTTAAAATGAAAACATTTTACTTTTGTCAAAAATCCTCTTGGCACTTTTTCTCCCAGTTTTCTTTTGGGAGGGGAGGGTAGGGGTCCTTCTATGCCAGTCATTCAGATAGAATGTTAATTCTGCTCTGTCCTGGGCTTCTTTATGTTTACTCCCAGTTTTCACTGGTATTTTTTTGTGTGTGTGTTTTTCAGAATAAATCATCCTGTGGTAGCAATAAAAAAATCTTGCACATGATTGAAGGTTTGGTGACAATTAGATTAAATCTCCTACCTCCTAGTTACCTATTTTTAGATGGCCAGAGAATTAGAACAGATATACTGTCTTGCTGCAGAACAGAGATTTTCACATTTAAAACAAGTAAATGAATAATTATTATTCACATGCCAAGGCTTAATCCTGATGTCAGTGATCAAATACTGTTTAAAAGATGCCACAAAAGAGAGAAGTAAAATTAAGCTAAACACAAACGGACATATATTTTTTGTCCTATGTGACCTACATTTTGGCTCTAATTGTGGATGTGGAATCTGCTTTTGCTAGCTAAGCTCTAGCTATTTTGACAGGTGTACTCTTACAGAGGATTTAACAGCTTGTTTCCTCTAGAGTATCACAGCGAGATTTTGTTTTCCAGGACACACTATATGTGTGAAGCTGCCTCTTCTCCTTAGAATGCTTACTAGTGCCCTACAGAAAATATTACGTCCATTTAATATTATTGCCATCATTATTTTTTCTGGTGTTCAAAGACTTTGGGGAGGGGTGATGTCTTGTATATGAAAACTTGGAAGACGAACAGTGTGATGCTAGTTTCTATATGGAGTGAATACACATAGATAAGAAGTATATGAAAATATTTCATAAAAGCATTGTTGTGGAGCTCTGTTTCAACATTTCATTGTATATTGCATTAAACATTTAGCTGAAAATAGTTGGTACACTAATACATTTGCACTAATATAACATAAATAATTTCCCTTATATGCTTACCTTAATGCTTCATTGTCTAGTATGAAATCCTTACATTTACTTATATATTATTGACTGAGGCTAGTTTTAACTTACAGGAAGATAAATGATACATTTCTGATTTTTTTTTTTTCTTTGGCAGGGTCCAAAAGAATCAGCGACAGTGAAGTCTCTGATTATGACTGTGATGATGGAATTGGTGTTGTTTCAGGTATTACTGTCTAAATTGACTCTTCTTGGTTCAGTAGAAATCTTTCTTATTTATAATTTATTATTATGAATTTTATAGTGTTTTCCTGGTGAAAAATAAGTAGAACCTAAGTGTGTATTTTTCCAACAGATACAAAATAAGTGTTATGGGTAATGCACATTTAACCACAAAAATTAACCAACAGAGGGAAGAAATCAATGTGTGAATTTTTTTGTTTATAAAATGATAAAAATAGCACAAAAGTGTTTTTTTGTTAAATGTGAACTGTTTATTTATTTTTTTGACAGACATTTGGGTTTGGTACATCCTTTAAAACTTCACCGTGGAATAATAGCACTGCCAGAGCTCTGAAACCTGAACATTTAAGGCAGGATGGGAGATATCTTAACAGATAATCTGTTTTACTAAGTGGAATTGGGAGTTTAATGAGTATTTGAGATAAAACTTGTCACGTGAAAGAGTAATTTTCCAGCTCTTCTAAGAGAAAAGATAATACTGTAATCATAGCTGAAAACAATAAAATCAGAGACTCATATGTTTTTGCTGACTACAACAGAAAATATATTTGGGATACAGCCATGCCACCTTTAACCCAGTACTGATGGCTACTGGTACCAGCAGAGCTGGCTGCACAGCTCAGCGTGTACTTTGTTACCCTGCTGCTCTACTGAGTTTTTTAACCCACTCAGAATAGTCTGTGTTAGACAGTTTCTGATTCCCTTTGGTCAGGTCTAGCTTAAGTGTGCATATATAATGATTTGCGTACCTTACTCAGAAAAGGGGGAGCGGTATATGCTGCCTGGTTTATGCAGCAGCTGTGAGACAGTGATCAGCTGGTCGATCTAAATGTGTTCCTGCCATGCAGCCATCCATCAGCATACATGTAGCTTTTATATCAGTACATGCTGCTGGCAGGCTAAGGAAGGGTGTATAGGAAACAGGAGTCAGAGGAATTTTACTACAGCTGGGCCTGGAGATAGGGAAAAAAAAGGAGGTAAAATAGGCCATCTTTGATACTGCAAGATGGGATACAGACAAGTATTGATAAATCCAAACATTTAGTGAGCTACCTAATTACTTGAGTTTGCACAGTCCTGTCTTAAAAACTGTTACCAGTCTGAGCTCGGATACACTTCTGTATTGCCTACGTAGTCATTCCCCTATTTCCAGATGTTTCACAGTTATCTCTTAGGCTATGCTTAATTTTTGACCCTGCTATGTTTCTATTCCCTTGCTATAGGTCTTGGGCTTGCTGGGAAAATGGGATAACAGATTTTTTTGTTAACCAGCATGTAAATTTTATCAAGCAGCCCTTTTTTAAACTAAGATAGTAACGTAGTACTTTGTAGTACAAATAGGGCAAGTTATATTGCTAGCATGTTTATTGGCTGTGGTTCACTGTAGGTCTCTTACTAGAATATCTAGAAAGCATACATTTTTAAGCACAAGTTGTCCTTGTTCATATTGGAACTATATAACCTTGCAGATATTCTGGAGTAAAACTTACTCTATCCCAAAGGAATCTATTTTTTATCTTTTCTGCATAAACATTCAGATTTTCGTTAACCTCTGCTCAAATTTTGCTATACTCTACGGTTCCAAAAATTTTCCCAGAGGCTGAATGAATGTTGTGGATGCAAGACCACTAAATTTACTTCCCTAAATTATTTATCTTCAAACAGTAATAGGCTCGGTTTACAGATTATTACCTAAATTAGAAAGATATTTAGGAAAACTTAGGGAATTTTTATATGTCCATTCCCATGTTTGCTTTGCTACAGTCAGAAGACAGAAAGGAGAGTAGCCAGAGTGGTGTGAAGTATAGGAAGCAGAGAGGCAGTGATCCTCAGAAGTCCCTTGTTCCTACTTACTGTACTTTCAGTCTTAGGTTGGTTAGCTTTCTGTGTGTGCTTAGTAGTCACTAATGCTTTCAGATTGCCTGTCCTCCCAAAGGGAAGGATTTTCATATTCCTGTTGGTCAGTTAAGTCATGTGTCAACCTAACTTCAGAGTTTAATAAAGGGAGGAAAAAAGGGGGTTTGATGGATATATGTCTAGAGTGCCCAGTACAATGCCATTTTGAAACTGAAATCTTGGTGTTGTCCCAGAAAAAGGTACTGAGTTTTGCAGAAGTTTTACCAGGTGCTTGAACGTCAGTAAGATTCTTGTGAAACACCTGGATTTACAATTTTATGATTTCATAAACTCCTCTTCTGACAACTTGTAAAATTATGGTCTTTACAGTTCAGTGAATGAGTCTACTTCCCTTATCTGAGTGTTTCATGTACCGTTAGTTCCTTTAGGATCTTTTAGCTTTTGGATTTTTGGATTCAACCTTAGTTGCATTTTAATTCAGACTGGCTGTGTGGGTGGGAAAGTTTGGTGTTCTTTTGGTTTTGAAATATTTATTTATTGCCTTTCTTTTTTGTGCTGCTGTCACTATGTTTGCAAGTCTTTTGATCTATCCTTGTCTTGTTGTATCATCCACATTCTTCTCTCGTTTAAGGTTCTTCTGTTCATTTGCAGACTCATCAGAATCTTGGTTTAAATATATGCCTTTTTTGCATGAAGCCATTTGTCTCTCTTTGTTTTCTTTCTTTCTTACTTACCCCAGTTCTTTCATTTTATATTTTCAGGTTTTATTTAACATGACACTTCATATTGCTCTTTTTCCTTCTGCCATATAAATACTGTATCACATCAAGTATGTTTGCTAACATCTGTCGGGTACTCTTGGTGATCCTTTCCATAAAATTAATGGTTATCCAATGTATTGGACCTGCAAACTAAACTCCAGGAACCTTTAAGAAGAGCAAGAATTCTCTTTTGGTTCCTCTTTAATTTACTTTTATTCAAAATAGTGGACGAGATGACCTTTAAAGGTCCCTTCCAATCCAAACCAGTCTATGATTCCATGATTCTACGAAATCCGTGGACCTTGCTTTATATCATTATGTATTTATTTATAGTTCATTGAAAATTATATGCTGTCTGGCTTCACCAAGTTCCCAATCAAAGCTGAGATTTTATCTTTCTCCACAACATCTTTTTATATAGCTTCTCTGGTATTGGTCCCGTAAGGTGAATTGACTTCCTCTTTGGGTAAACTGGTGATAGGTAGAAATCCAACAATGGAAGAACTTTCTTAATGTACATATGTAAGCAAGATTGTGTTAGACCATGTTTGCTGAAGCAGAGGGAACTTTATAAGCTACAGTTCCTTGCATCATCATCTATTTTTGATATATCTGCAGTTACTGTTTGTCACTGCTGTGGTACTTTTGATCCACTAATTTAATTTCTTGATGATGAAATGCTTAAATTATGTCTATTTCACATACTATTCTTTTCTTTAACTTTTACAAAAAGTTCAAACATCTTGTGGAAAAATTATTCATAAAAGCTATCACTTTTGGTGGCTTGGATCTTATCTTGCTTAGACAAACAATGAACTTCAGTTTTACAGAAGAGAGTGTTGTTTCTGTCAACAGGAAAGGCTTTTAAGAAAATAATGATAAATGAATTGAAAAACTTCAATGTGTGTTTTTCTGGCTATATGTGCATTCTATGCCCACTACTGTCAGAAAATGATGTAAGATATTATGTATTTAAACAAGTATTTAAAAGTGATTTTTGATAAGATTTTAAAATAGCTCTCTTCATATACAATATACATTAATTTCATCTTGGGATCAAAAACATTACAACAGAATCTCTATTATATCTCATCTCTGCTGGATTTAATCTTAGCACAGGATAGCAGAAGGAGATGCACTACCAGTTCTGGCTTTGTCTTTTAGATTGCTTGTACATAGCCTTTAAACCATTTAAAGCATTCATTTTGCTGTCCTGAACAATAAACTTTGGACCTCATAAAGTTGTCCGTCATCAGCAATTCTGTGTGAGAGCACATCTGCATCTTCCCATGCCCCTTAGAATGCTGTTACGTGCTTATCGATAAAAGCAATACAGTATTTTTGTATTTATTTTTGTATTCATTTATTTTAGAAAAATTCCAAAACCATTTACAAAAACACCATTTACATTTTCATAATACTAAATACAATTCAATGTAAAGCAAGGTGGTTTTGTTTTGGTTTTTTTTATTTCTATTGGCCCGAAGTTGAATGGGCATTACAGTTAATGAAGTTCAATGAATATGGACTAGAATTTCTAAATAGTTTTCTTCCTAGGTACTTCCTCGTAGTGTTTGTTGAACCTGCTGTAACCTAGTGAGTACAAGTAACCTACTGAGTCTGCCTTTATGAAGAAAGAGACATGTATTGTCAAGACCATTTAGTCATAAAAAGTCTCACCTATCATTGCTGTAAGACTTAAATATTAAGTGAGATATTAATGTTTAATATTCAGTTCTACACCAATATATCATTTCCACTACATTATTTTATGAAACACTTGTAATCTGAGATATGTTTCACCAGATGAATCCTGGAAGAATGTAAGGCAGTGAATTCTGCATAAAACGCATTACAAATCTCTGTAGAGAAGAGATTTTCCAAGTAAAAGGATGCAGTCTCCAGCTTTTGGAAGAAAAACATTTGTAGTGATAAGTTTTTCTCATTATGCAAAAGATATCAAGGTGTTTCAGGAGCAAATAAGAATACAAATAAGATATTTATTCAGAGGATAGTTAGACTCAAGTAGATTAGAAAAAATAGTAATAACCAGTGAAGGAATTCTTATTGAACTTAGAAAAATGGATCTGTTTTTGAAGAATGAAAAGCAATTATTCATTTTTGCTTCACTTCTCAAAACACTTGAGGAGTCCTTTGTTCAAAAGAATTCCTTTACTCTCATGTTGCAGCCTTCCCTGCAGAGGAAACAAAAGTCCTTCTCTCTACTTGCTGATAATATGAAATGAATTTTTATACCTGGATCCTGTTGATGATTGCTGCTCAAAGCAGATACAGAACACACAAATACTTTGGTTACAGCTTAAAATCAACTGCCTGTTGAAAGATACCTTACAGCAATAGCACATAAAGTGGATTATTTCTACTCCTACTAAACTAAAGGATTTCATTGTAGATCACGAGCTAGCTAAATGGGAGCCTGTAGCATCCCAAAACCTCAGTAACAACAGACATGAACATTGACAAGCTTTTTTTTTATTTTTATACGTTGATAGCCTTTCCTCTGCTCTAAAGTCTGTTCTTTGTAGGTTCTTACTTGAGTAAAAAAATAGTTTTGCGTCTGTGCTTGAAAATTCCCCCCAAAATTGAAAGTAAAATTCAAGCAATGTTAAAATAGTTCTTATTCTGACCCCTTAGGTCAAGGGGTCCTTAACCATTTTCCTTGCTTTTAAATAAAAGAGGTGTATATTATTTACACCTTTATGCCTACAGTTCTTAACACGGGAATTTTTATTATTATTCTTCAAGCTTTTCCTTCTATTTTTAGTTTCAATTTTAGTATATAAAAGGTAAAGTTTAGTAATACTTTCACTGTTTTCCAAAAAATTTCTTCAGTATCATTTCCTCAGCTGACAAAACATCTTTCTCTTCAAACATCCAAATCTCTCAATACAATTTTTAAAAAACTAGTTTTACGTTTTTAAATATAAGCTGTACAACTCCACTTTGAAAGTACAGATGTAATTAAACTCAAGTTTTATTTTCAGATTATCAGTAATTATCAGTAGTAATTATCAACTCTTCTTTGAGTAAAGTTAAGCAAATATGAACTCAGCATGTTAGTTCATGTTCTACCACAGTCCTAGTATCTACAGAGTGACAAACGCATCTAATAGGTAATGGAAAGCTGCAAGGGAGTTGCATTCCTGTCAGAGACTCTCTTGACAAATACTTCTCATATAAGGGAAAGCCTGGTTGGGATGAGTTACAAATGTGGTGATGAGCACTTCTAAGAAGGAAATGCTCTGTGAAAGGACTGATAAATTCTGATCAGTGAATTGTCAAGAATGTCAAGAGGAGGCTAATTTGGAGGACTTGCTAGACAGCAGAAAATATACATGGATGAGTACTTAAATAAGAAGAAACGCTATCTGTATAGTAACTGTTTTTTTCAAGCTTTGTATGTCATTCTGGGTGTAGGGACAGCACTGAAAACTCAGCAAGGTCTGGTTTATTACTGTGTGGGAATGCTCATCATATGCAATTCAAAAGAATTGTCTCAAGTGTAATGGGCCCATATATACCATTACTGCAGTAGAGCTAAAAACACCTCTTGGGGAACTGAGTTACTATGCAGCAACTAACCAGTTGTTCCTACTATAATGTTTTGTCATTCCTTTCAGTATATATTCATGCTTTCCATATTTGTAGAATAATATTTTGATGCCAAAAAAATCCCCAAATCCATGCATAATCTATTTTCAATTTATAGAGTATTCAGATATTAATAATTCAATTTATTTTATCGGTTACTGTGAACAGTTTTTCAGAGAACATCCAAATTCTTCATTTGGATGTTCAAATCACCATAGAAGCTGAGGACATTTGTAGAAAAGAACTGAACTGTCTCCAAAGTGCCTATGTGTGAAATCTTGGTATGTTAAGAATTTTTGGCAATTTGATTATATAATTTTTTTATAATTAGTGTTTGCTCTAAGCCCAACCACGGTTACTTTTAAAAATTAAATATCTGATAAGGAGGAAGCTTGACGCTTCAATCAAGTACAGATGTTAAAGCAGAGAAGACATCCCTTAGCATCAGCGTCTGAAACAAGTCAATTGTTTTGCCTATGATGAACAGCAATTCTACTATTGCTTTTCTAGAACAATTTTCATGCAGAGTTTCTAAGTCAGTCAAGCAGCAAGACATCTAAATTAAAAGATTCATTAGTACTTTTAAGTTGATGTGAACCTCATATTTGGAGATTTGTGTTTTTCTGTGATTTCGTGCCTGAAAGCTGAAGAATTTGATTACAATTTGTTAATATTACTATTTACCCTGCATAGCATAATATTAGCACAGTACAGGCATACTGTGGGGATGAATACTTTAAGTCAAATGTATTAATATTCCCTCTTAAAACACATAAAATTAAAACTTCAGCTCAGAGGAAGCTATATTTAATGTGGCTTGAAAAATCCTTCATTTGATGTGTATCATAGTTTTTAATAAAACCCTCCCATGAAAACAAGAAGGTGATGGCATTGCAGATATCTTTGTCATGTGCCGATCTTTTTAAGTGTCTGCATCTCACAGTTGTTTATCACTGATTATATCTATGCTGATTATCAGGTTCTGTGTGCTCTGTACGTTGGTTTAAGAGCCTTGCCATAGTTACAGAGCCCTTGATTCTATGGTAATGACTTAATATTTATAATTGCAAGCAGATTCCAATGTTTATCTTTTACTACTGCTATAAATAACTATCTGCTTTACTCAATAGCGGCTCCTTGGTCAAATTGCACTTATGACCTGTTTTTACTGTCTATAATTTCTATCTGCAAGAAAATATTTTTATTTTCTTTCTCTACCTTTATTTACAGAGCATGGAATATTTTTTAAATTGGAAGTTAAATCATAGTTTTATCAATCAAGAATATCACTGTCTTGAGAGAGGCATGAGTATTTCAGCTCCTGGGCAAGCAAAGCCAGTCACGTTCTAGAGAGAATTAAGTTCTCAGGGTAGGAGTACCAAACTTACCACTTCATATCTGATGGTCAATCAATCATCAATAGCAGCTTTAAAATCTGTTTGGGGTTCAGAACTCCAGCGTTGTTTTTATTACAGTGTTGGGCAATTATGGGGTGTACAGATTGGTGCTGGGCATGTTGTTCAGCCTCCAGTGTAAGCTTTGTGTTACTGTCATCTTCCTGAAACTTTGTAACTGAGGAGCTGGCCCATTGCTCTCTCTGCATCTCTTGTGGCTGCAGGGTGATGACAGATTGCTTGTCTTTCCTCTGAAGCTCATGTGTCAATGGAAAGCACAAATTTCGTATATACAGAAGTATTCTATTTGATAAATAGTAATTGCAACAAAAGCCACTGAAATTCAATGAAAGAATAAACAAGTAAAAAATGATTGATTCAGTTATTTCGATATCAGCAGAGTCTCAATATACTACATCTTGTGAAGTTCATTCTTAAACAATTTCTCAGGCGGTACTTATATTCCTACTGTATCCCACTGTATCCAAGGTTGTTTCTTATACTTTCTAAATTTTGGGTTGAAATCCTGTATCAGTTGAAGTCTCAAGGTAGAGTCTGGTATGTGCCATCTTTCTTTTTCATCTGGTTTCAGCTGGAGAAAAAAATCAGTGTGGAGGTGACATAAAGATGTGGTGGATCCCATTGGCTGGGAGCACAACATGTGCTATCTCTGTGATTCAAGCACAGACAATTGTTTCATTCTGGAACAGTAGTGGTCATGCTAAAAGAGAAAAGATATAATTAACTATACTTCTTTAACTATACTATTCTGATCTCTATGTTCAGAAAGTAAAATAAATATTACACTGGCCCTGAAGCTTGGAAATCTGCATTTATTTGTAAAAATAAAACAGTAAATAAGCCAATAAACCAATGACATTTTAAATAAAAACCCTAATAATTCAAAAAAATTATCCACTGTTATAAATAAGGAAAGCTTGGTTTTAAATAAATATAAATACTCGAACACCAATGAATCATTAAACTGTGATATACTGGGACCAAGTGCCTTCTAGGCAGATACTGTAACTCTGAACTATTTGATCTGCCAAAGCTGGCTTTAGGCAGACTTGCTTAAGTCCAAAACTGATCAAGAAATTTGCTAAGCTCTTACCTTTTGGATCTGAAAATTTTGTACTGATTATACTTTTTTCTCTGAATGTGTTCCTCAGAACTGGCATAGTCAGTGACTAGTCAGCTAGCTCCTGCATAAGCCTAGCGGTATTCTTAGATTCCCAGGCAATGAAAAAACAGCTTTCACTTTATCCCCATTGAATTCTTTTAAAAAATACTCTAAGATACATTATGTCAGGAGAAAATGCAGGGCTTTGAATCCTGAGTGGATGGAAGCATCCTCCTTGCATTCTTGATTTTGGCAACTAGAGTTCAAAACATGGCATCTTCTGTGAACTGTATCTACATGGCTGTGTTAACAACATGTAGTTTTTTGGATCATTTTTCTGAAATACCTGATTTTCCTCATGCATTCATACAGTTTAAATATTTTCCTTTACAACTTAGGTTTTGTTTTGGATGTAAAGTGTTGGAATGATGATGTCTATACACAAGAAACCTAAGAACCTTACTGGATCTATCCCTAAACTCCTTTCTCTCCACATTAAACACATGTTAATATGTATAGTATTGCAACTTTATAGAATGGACATTTTTATTGAATAAAAGTATTAAATTCTACAGATGTTCACCAAAGGTTGTGTTCTGTGAAAATCTGATGTGTTTTTTTTCAATACGAGATAGCATTCTATGTTGCTTTGACTCCTAGGTAGTGAAAATGCGTAGTGTGAAATAAGGCAGAGAGCTACATTAACTCTTCAAAACTGGAAGATGACTCTGGAATTAACTCATGTTAGTGGGTTGTCCTACTGAAACTGCTACTTTTCAATGTGTGACCTGTTGGCAAAAGAGAAGTTTATAAATACAGTAGGTTTTGTTTTGAGTGAATTAATTATAAATTTCAGTTTATTTTCTGGCAACAAAGCATGGAGAATATTAATCTGTTTCTTCAAACACAGCTTAACATGTCTAGTTTTGTTGATACAAAATTATTAGGAGTGCTGATAGTTTCTGCCTTTTGAAACTGTTTTAAGGAAGCACTACCAGCGTTAGTTACCAGAAAGCATTGCACGTCTGCTTCCAATGTAATGTAAAACATTTTTTGATCAGGATTATACTTGACAATTTAATTAGATAGTCATAAATTTTTGATTTATTGCAACAGTAATGTCGAAGTGATCAGCAAGTTAGAGATGGAGGAGGCGTTTTGTTTCAAAATAATTAATTTGTATATGTATACAGATTTAATAAATCTAATTATTTTGATTTACTAGTTCTCACTTCTAGAAATCTTTTAGACAGAGTAGGTTTTTGTTTGTGTTTTATTAATTCAATTCCTTGCCCTTCACTATGTTAGTTCAGGTAGAATACTTTATGCTGCCACTCATGCCCCTTGTACTTTGGGGTCCGTACATACCAAATACTGTATAAAACTGCTGATTGAAATATTACAGTTTTTTAAAAAGGATTTTTCCCTTTCTTCTTATTACTGCTCTTCATTATGTTTTTCATCTCCAAATGCTATAAATGCTCTCTGTGTATGCAGAATACTAAGAACCACCTCTGTGTTTTTTATGTCTATAGATATGGATTATTAGGATAATAATAGACAATATTCTGTCATGTGTACTTGTACAGTAAATCATGTTTTTTATTTCATTATATATAAGCTCATAGTAACTTGCTATTCACCTGGGGGGGGAGGGTTTGAACCTGGCTGGATGCCAGGTGACCACCAACCGTGCTCTATCAAGCCCCCGTCCTCAGCTCTCAACAGGGGAGAGAAAATATAATGAAAGGCTTGTGGGTTGAGGTAAGGACGAGGAGAGATCACTCCCCAGTTACCATCACAGGCAAAACAGACTCGACTCAGGGAAATTAATTCAGTTTATTACCAATCAAATCAGAGTAGGGTAATGAGAAATAAAACCTAAATCTTAAAACACCTTTCCCCCACCCCTCCCTTCTTCCCAGGCTCAACTTCACTCTGGATTTCTCTACCTCCTCCCTGCCAGCAGCACAAGCGGACAGGGAATGGGGGTTGCAGTCAGTTATCACAGAGGAGCTACCACTGTCGCTGATGGGCTTGGCCTTGGCCAGCTGTGGGTCCATCTTGGAAGGGGGAAGCAGCTTCTCACAGAAACCACCCCTGTAGCCCCCCAGCTGCCAAAACCTTGCCATGCAAACCCAATATAATGTGTTTTCAGATTATGCCTTCCTGGAGATAACTTTCTATTTTTCCCAAATGTATCAACTTGTCTTTTAAAGATTAAAACCTTTCTGCCACTTTAAGACTATCTTTAGAAATTTCTTTATTTCTTGTTGCTATTTACAATACTTTTCAATTAATATAATCAGCAAAAATAACTGATAAGCCATTTTCCGGATTTTTCTGTTTTTTAATGAAAATATTAAACATTCTTTGAATAAGTCATTCACTGTGGAATTACAAAATATGTGGTTTGCATTGTAAGGATGCTGTTAGCAATTTATCACCTATTGTCATAGTAAAAAAACCAAACCTTCCTAGATTATCCCAATTTCAGTTGGGCTTCACTGCAGAAAATATGGATTTGGGGTATGGTTTTATTTCAGTATATGGTATGATATCATAATAACTGCTGGTGGTTTCAGTACATTTCTTACTCTGTACACAATGCCTTTTAATCACTTCAGTGAAACACATAGCTTGTTGTCTTAGTGATACATACCATAAATCAAAATCATAAAATATAAAAAATAAGACTTAAGAACAGATAAAATAACTTCTAGTCTATCCAAAAACAGTCTGCAGAGCTCTCAGTTGTGGTCTTAACTCTCAGAATTGCTTATAGCTCTTTTGCTCTCTGGGGTAGCAGATACTGGCCTACAAAGCTCCTCACAGGTCTCTTGTATTCCCTTGGCTGCCTGTTTCGTACCTGTAAAATTTTTTTCTTTTTGTAACATCTTGACCAGAGTCTTCAAAGAACCTACAAAATGATCCTCTTCTTTTTCCTGCCTCTCTGTGCTCTCCAGTGCGTTTCGCATTCTTCCAGCTTCTGGGCAAATTAAAATAAATCTCTCTTATATCCTTTCCCCGCTTTCTCTAGAAATGCTGGTTTTATCAATAAGAAGTAGTTCTCTGTGCATTATTTTTGTATTGAGGACAATACTTGTTTAGTGTATAAGACTTGCAAATCTGTCAAGGATTTGCTTAATTAAGAAATTTGTTATTGCTTACATTTTTTATTTTAACATTATTGAGCTTTCAGCTGTTACTTTAGCCCTTTATCTTTTGGTTAAAGAATTGCAGAGACTACTGTCTTCCAGAGTGACTTGCAAAAACTTTATTCAGACATCTTCTATACTTTACTGGTTAGTGAACAACACCCTGTTTCAAACACAGATAAAATTCCCCCTGTCCTTCCTTTGGTGATTTCACGCAGAACTGTGTTGCACTGGTCCTTATATGCTTTATCATTGTGTATGCTAGTACGTGTGCTTCATACACGGGATAAAAGTCTGTAGTTCATTACTGACTCTCAGCTGAGACTACACATAACATGACTTGATTGCTTTGAAGTGAGGAGAGACTATCTGATCCTCAATATCATTATACAAATGTAAGGTAATGATGCTGTGCTATTTTCCCCCTTTAAGTACACGCATACAGACACACACACACACAAAGCAGTTTACACATAAACGTAGGAGGAAGAATTTATTTATGAATTAGAGTGGTCCATATATAACCTTGGTCCTAAGGCCCTACAATGAATATGAATATTCAGTTGGAACTATCAAACATTCTTGGAACCATAAAAGGGACTGAATTAATGAAGTTCTGCTTGGGTGCTTACCAAACATTTTCCAGGAAGAAAACTATGAGCAATCTGGATTAGAAGACCAAATACTCTTGAACTCTCAGAAGATTCTCATGGGAAAAGAATTACAGTTTTATGAGCCAGAATTTTTCCAGTGCCAGGTGGATCTCTCTAAATATTCTTTACTTGGTTACTGTTTGAAGACCTTCCTGCAAAACATTATCATCAGTTAAGATTTGTGATTCATCCGTTTCTTGTCATTGTATATTAATTTGATCCTCACAAAATTTGCGTAAACTTCATTGAAACTGCTGTATAACTGGCATCTTTTTTTCACAGAGAGTATTGTACCCTGGGACAGTGAATTCAACTTTTTCAATTAGATGCAGACAGTCGCTTTAATACATCCAGCTTTTTAAAAAGATTTTTCTTCAAAGTCTACATAAAATATCCATGTGGTAGGCTTTTAAGCTGTTGTCACTGGGAAGGCTTTTGGTTCAACCATTTATGCCTTCTATTATCCTAATTCAAGATTAGCTCCAGGATGTAAGCAGGTGTCTGTGTAGCCTTAGCTCGTGTATTTGTGAAGAAATCACATTAAGTTCAGACCCATGAGTGAATTCTGATGTTATTGAGTCATTGTTACTTTAATTGTTTCTGAAATACAAATCTTTCTTGAACCCAAACTCTGTATTTAACCCTGTAGTGGTTTCCTGTCCCAAATTTTTAATCTGCACTTCGGAATAGTTTTTAATTGTGGACATTTGTTTGACGTATATTATACACAATCATTACAATACAATTTTAATTAGAAAATGCAATAATCAATTTTGTATGTTATTCTAAGGAAAAAAAGTCCGTTTTATTAGTTTTATTATTAATGCATCATATTGACTACAAATAAATGGTAAATTTGGATATTTTGATTATTATAAAACCCCAGTTTGGTGCCTGGCAATTTATTTCTATACTTCTAAAGTATAACTATAGGAACTATAGCTATACTCAAATTAAGCATAACAACAGGAATCAACTTTCTGTATGTGTTTTTTATTTTTACTACAAAAAGCCAAGAAGACATGAAAACATTCTTGATCAAATTCCATCTTTTATCATGCTTCTAACTACTACAGATATGGTAGGAAGTTAAAAACTGCAATTTCAGATTCACTGAATATTTGCATTTCTTTTTAGATTATCGACATAACGGGAGAGATCTTCAAAGTTCAACGCTATCAGTGCCAGAACAAGTTATGTCATCTAATCATTGCTCTCGATCAGGGTCCCCTCACCGTGGAGATAGTATAGGACGGACTAGATCGTGGTCTCCCAGTGTCCCTCCCCCACAAAGGTAAACTATTATTTAACTATGCAGGTATATAAATTTAAGTGGTATTGATCCTGTAACAATACTGGAAAGAATCTCCAGACTTTCAAAATGGCAATGAATTAGTTAGATCTCATGAAATTATCTAAAGCCAATAATGTTTTTTCTTACATTATACTGCAAAAAATTCACCTAATTTTGTCTTATTTTTCATCAAAAATCAGTACGTTCCAATCTAAGGAAAGAAAATATCCAGATTTTCATTTTCAAGGGCTATTTAGAAGATGCCATGTTTTATAGCATGCGATGGTTTGACATTTTCTTAGCGTTCATTTGTCAGTGGCTGTTTTCAACTCTTCTGTCTGCGTAGAATCAAGGTTCTGGGAGAGCCATACTTCTTGCCTGTAGTAGCTTTCTTTCTACTATTTTTTTCAAACTTTTAAAGCATCAAGAATAAATTAACACACATACAATTTTATACTGAAAAATGTCAAGTCCTGATCTTAGAAGGCCTCTGATAACTATTTATCTTGTGAAACAAATATCAGGACATTTCTTCCAAAAATAACCATTTTGGATGACGACTACTTGATTGAATATACTGTTTAAGCCAGAATTAAGAATTTTCCTGCATGGATAAAGTTTCTTAAGAGGAAGCAGAAGGATAGATGTAAAGGGGAATGAAGCCTGTTTTCCACCATTTTTGTCACAATGTGTGAGTAGGTTTCCAGCTGGTGTAATTCAGCTGGAGTAAAAGAGGAAGTTATTTTCTTTGCCCATCATGTTCACAATTCCCATTTAATACTGAAGATCTGGTATCCAATGTTTCCTCTCAGGTACATGTGTGTATCTCTTTCTTCTAAAGCCATTCTGATTCTCTTGTGTTCTGCTTTCCTTTCTTATATTTTTATTCTTTTTGTTAGCTTAAAATTCTCTTGACTTCATATTCTCTTACTTATGTGTTTACATACCATTTCCTCTAACATACAGACTAAATGATAGCCTTTTGCATTAGTGAGGTATTAGGATCCCAAATTATCCAATATCATCACAGACAGCTAACAGGCAGAAACTGTAAGTTTCTACTTGAAATGTAAAACCATATCTAAATACAGCCTGACTTTAAATGAGACATAGAGTAGACACAGAGGGGCCTATTCTGATTTCTACTATACTGGTTTCGGTCAAAGTAATTGCCTGTGCTAAATCTCCTGGGGTTATTTGTCTTGGATATAGACATGTGAGCAAAATCTCTTTGTGTGTGCGCACATGCATGCTGTGTACATTTTGGGCAGAACTTTTACTCAAGCTAGTAAGTAACACTTGTCTAACACCACTGAAAAACCTTATTTTTATTTTTTTGTAGTTTTGCATCTCTTTACATGTATGAAATTGCTTCCTGACTTTCCTAAATCTAAATTTCTAATTATAATTTTGAACTTACAGAGAAAAATATTTCAGCTGTTTCCTACAATGTCACAATCGAATGCATTATTTATGTAACATTTCCCTGCCCACACACCAAATAATTTCTTTGAGGACTGGTCAAGCCCAGAGAACTGCGTTGCCAGAACTTCAGAGTTTGTAGAAAAACAGCATAATCCTTGGGTTACAGAAATGCCTTTTTAAATTCTAATGAAAATCCAGGTGTACTTGGCAAAGCTATAAGCATTGTTAATCACATTTGCACCATGTTTAGTTGAGTTTGTTATACATGTGCTGCTATAGACATGTTCTAACTGCAGTAAGTGTGCTGACACCCAGAGGTCTCCCAATTACTGATCGATGCCTCTGCAAGCAGGAGCTCTTGGGCCATAGAAGTGCAAGTTGCTGTTACACCTTAGAAGCCATTTTGCAGTCCTCATTCCTTTTACTGGCCTTTGTTAATAAACTCCACCAAAGCCACATTGCATAGTAGCTGACAAGAAATTCTTACTCTTGTGATGTTTTCAGCTAATATATTTAATGGACTGTTATTCTCTCTGTAGATCAGAACGGAGTTTAGACTGTGGCAGGCACTGGACAACATTAGGTTTAGCTTTTTCTAAGACCGTGCATTTGAAAAAGAAAGATGAAGGTGACTATAGAAAGTGACTAGGCTGAAATGGTGTGGTAAATCTGGTAGGATGCTCATTATTCTCTACCATCACCAGCTGCAATTAGACCTTTTCACCTGTTTACCTGTTCTCTGGTTGCTCTGTACATGTTCTGTCAACTGCAAGAAAGTTCCAAAGGAGTGAAGACGTATGTTGCGAAACCAACTTTTCTATCAAACAAGTTTCATTGCAGAAAGTATGTAATTTTCTCTTAAATAGTAAATCTGGCTAACAAAGGCATCCTTAGTGGAGTGAAACAGAACTGAAATAGTAGTGACAATTTGAGAGACAAGAAATACAGTTGTGTAGGATGTTAAAAAGCAGCATGAAGTCAGAATCTGATATAATACAGAAATTTAAAGAAGAAATTATTTACTTAGAACAATAAACCAATAACGCGATCTTATTGAAAGTGATTTGAGCAGACAGGATGGTACTGAGTTTTCAGGACTAAGGCTTGTAATCAGAGTTTAAGCAGGAGTTCTGATTGTGTGGGCAGACAGCAAAGGTCAGGTCTTTGGGAAGTTTTGAAAAGAAATAACAGCTTGAGAAAGCTTAAATATTTAATTCAAAAGAAGAGATGAGTAAAATATGATGACCATACTACAGACAGGAAAAAAAAAAGTTTGGATTTTTTTTTGGAAACCTGAATGAGAGACCCTGAGGAAAAGCGTCAGACAGAAACTAGAATTCAGAAACGAAGAATGAGAATCGGGTGTTGGGAAAAGTAAAAAAGTTAACAAGAACAACAGAAGAGCCCTGTCAATGGTCGTTTTAAAGTACAACTATGCATGAAAAAGTCCAATGGCAGGGTCGAGGCCATACTGGATTTTCTTTCATTTTGGTATAAATAAGGTGGTTAAAACACATACAGGGATGAAGTTGCAGGAAAGAGTTGTAGAGTGGAAGATAGAAGAATTATCTCACTTTTAATATGGCAAATATAAAGTTTACTAGCCAGAGTAAACTTTGTATTTGGCTTCATGAAAGCCAGAGTGGAGGAATGCTTTATGAGAAATGAAGTAGAACTGGAGGCAAAAGTTTATGTGTTGTGCAACATCTTCATAGCACTTACATGCAGAAATAATGAACAGCATGGCAGCAGCAGTGAAGGATAACATACAGGTTAACACTAATCAGGGACTGGCAAATGACAAACAATAAGGATGACAGGTACCAAAAGGGGAGACAAAGTGACAAGGAAGGGCACAGGAACTGAATGGTATGACGGTGAAAAAAACCCAACAGATTGACATTAGGGATGACTGCAGGAAAGGACAGGAGGCAGAAGAATTTATTGGTCTAAAATTTGAATTTGTGTGGAGGGAAGCAAGCAAACTGTTATTTTCAAATCTATACAAAACAATTATGTTTTAATTATCCAATAATTATTACAGTTAACTGTTGTCTTTCTATCTTCCTATTCTTGTGGATTTGTTTTACAGAGTAGAAAAAGTGAAAACTGAGTAAAGCCATCGATGGGCAAAGCTTTGGTCTCAAATAGTACAAAACTGTAAAGGTGATTGGTGTTTAATGAAGTCTGCACTATGTGTACCACTTATACCTAATTAAACAGTTCTGTCTTTTTCAGATTCTGTGCTAGTGCGATTACAGAATAAACTTTCCAGTGCAAAACAAGCATCTGTGGTTTAATTCAAATGACAATGTTTTCAGCAGGCTGCACTCTACCATAACAGCCAGAAGTCCTCATTGTGTTTTACTACAGTTTACATCTTTATAGTATAGCCAAACTCAAGAGCTCATGGAAAATTCTTTACAGTGTATTTTTCACCTAGAAAGGAAATTTTCCTTGAAGGTACTAGTTTGGAAAGACTAATGAAATTTTGTCTAAAATTAACCTTTTTAATTAAAAAAAAATAAAAATTGTTGTTTTCTTATTTCCAGAACAATCAAACATTGAAATAAAAGAAAAAAAACCCTATCCCTAGCATGGACTTAGCACCTTTTTTCTGTAGAAGAAAAATTTTTTACTATGAGGTTTAAAATTATGTGAGAGCAACAGTATACAAAAGACAGGTCAGCTAACACATGTCATTACCACCATGTTTGCTAATAATTATCTGTGCAAACCAGTGAGGGGATGTGGTCCAGGCGCACCCAGAACTCATAATCTGATGTCTTTTATCCTTAGTCGGAATGTGGATCAGGGACCACGAGGGACTCGATCTACTCCTGCGCATTACAATACCCTGAACCGAATGGATAGACACCGTGTAATAGATGACCACTACTCCCCGGACAGAGAGAGGTAAATATCTGACTGGACTTAGAAACAGCTGTAGCCTACACTCATCACTGAGAATTACTTCAGCATGGTAGCTCACTAAATTAAATAGTAAAATTACTTGCCTAATCCCACAGATGAGCACTTCCCTACTCATTTATCCACTGGTTACATGATATATGTTAAAAAAAATACAGTGCACGCAAGGCTGACAAAACTGTCAAGTTAGTTTATCTTTGGCAAGAGGAAACCTGAAGAATCTAAGACGAATTGCACATATAAAATGTGCAAAATATAAAAGACAAATAGCTTAGTTTTTCTTTTTTATAAAAATATGTTTATGTACTATGTTAATAAATTCTTTAAGTGCTGAATATCTTTTAAAAAAATCTAACAGTAGATTTGGTCATTTTTGCTGCTGAATAAAGAGGCATAAAAATGCATAATTTCAGCTCAGTATTAATGCAATACTCCCATGTTTGTCTCTTCTCAACTTTATGAGCCATTTCTGTGAAGAAAAAAAAAAAAAGATTATGAAAATGTGTGTCAGAATGAAATCAGGGACTTCATGTTTTGAGGCACATCTTACCATGGCTAATGTTTTGCCTAATGGAACTTCCCAAAAAGTAAGCAGGGCAACCTCTATGAATTTTGATGATGTAAAAAAGAATTGCAGGCAATAGTTGGCTAGTGTAGTTAATATTGCTGAATTAATTGTGGTAGTGCCTTTGTGACATTAAAAAAAAAAAAATTATAAGATCTTTCCTGTCTTCAGGTCAGAAAATCAAAAGAAAAAGCATTTTTTACCTTTAATTTTGAAAATCTTCCAGCTTCTTATACACCAAGTTGAAAACCTGGACATTGTAATCAGAGAGGCATGATTGCTAGATATTGTCCCATTTCATAATTGCATATAGCAAGGAGTAATACAGATATATTTTGTAATCCTATTGAATGCTTTGTGACTCGTATTTGAAGTTAATACTTTTACAGATGATTATTACAGGTTATTCCTCAAGTGACATCAAAGAACATAATTGGTGTTGCTAACTCTAATACCAAGAATTTAAGAAATCAGTGGCTTTTTACTAGCCATATTGAACAGAAAAGGTCAATATGTCTTAAAAGAACATTAATGTGATGGTCAGTGATTGGCAGACAAACTTCTTCAGAAAAAAAATTGTAATTAATTCTTCCTATTTAGGTAAGTTAGAAAAAAGAGTACCAAAAGAAAAAAAAAAAAGCGGCATATCTATTCAAGTGATATGTAAATGAATTTGGCAAAAAAAAGTCAAATGGGCCAAAAACTTAAGATATTGAAAAACAATCAAGTATTCATCATCCAGAATGTTAACTGTATTCATTACAAGTATAATAGATCATAGGTGAACCTCTTTTTTGCATTAAACTATTTAATATTTCTATTTAAGTTATAGAAAAGAAGAATGCTATTTAGTTGGCTCATGAGGCTATTTGGTTTTCATAGACAAGGATTTAATTTAAAGATTCTGAGCTGTTTCCTTAAAAGAAAAGAACAGAATGCTTTTGGGATAATATTATGTTGATTTTTAGACCAATCATCCTTGAAATAGGATCTAAACTTGTCCTTAGAGCCTGTATATGCCTTATGGAATGCTTCTGGGTTTGTTCACTGTGCAAGTTTGCTTGCTGCCTCCCAGATAAATGCATAGTGGTGAAAGGTGGCTTGAAGTACAGCGTTGCAATCTTTCCTCATCATTTCAACCAAATAACCCCTACTGGACTGTTTTGGCTTAGAGAAAGAGAATTGGTTTTTTAGAGTACATCAGAAAAACAATGTCATTAAGTTGTTAGTGGTAAGATTATTGAATTTTCACATGACCAGTCTAGATTAATAGATATTTGCTGGTTAGGTGTGCTCTGAATCTCCGAACATAGGTTTATATGTCATTTGTATTTTCCAAAACACATGCAGTTCTCCTGTTTGTACATGGTGAGTGGTTGCCTTTGCAATCAGATTGTTGACTAGTTACACCTCTATTGCAACATACAGTCTCTGAAACATACTGGTTTTAAGGCAACACTCAAGAGAATAGAAAAAGTCTATTCCCAAACATTTCTCATGTTTTATATTCATTGTTAGTTTAACAGTGGTTTTATGAATGGAAAGAACATTAGACTTCAGATTTTGTTAGCGAATATTTGTGATACTCTCTGTGTAACATAATGAGAAACAATGGTGTGTACACTAGTCCCTAAAGTAACTCTTTAACGTTACTGATTCGGAAAACTGCTGGAACTGCAGGCAGTTTGGAGAAGTGGAAAACCTGAACCTTTGTATAGGTTTATGATCCCTCTACTTGTCATCCTTGTTTTGTTCCACACTTACCTCTGAAAAAAATCACACTTTGCTTTCCCACAGCTCTGATGGTTTGTTGTTTCCATGGTCCATTCATCTCTTGGAGCTGTTTGCAAAAAAAGGACTTTGAAAAAGTACCTTATTGTAGACATGCTCAGTTGCTAAGTTAAAATACAACTGAGAATGTGAGTAAGGAAATTATTTCCTTCCTTTTCCAAATAATTCAACATAAAGTTCTTTAAAGTATAGGACACTAAAAGGTTTATTGAAATCACATACGAAAAAGTCTAATGACCTCATGTCTAATGGCAATATAAATATTTCTTCAAAACAGAGTGCATAGTTAGAAGTGAAAATCAAATTATTTAAAAAAAGCTTAAAGCCATAAATTTTTTAATTTAATTTGAGATCATTTTAATTTCAAACACCAGGCCTTTAAATATGTCAAATGTTGCTATCAAATCATATACTGCTTTTTGTTGGCAGGGTAAAATTACAGTTAAAATTTGTATCTGTTGCTGTATTATCAAAAATATCAGAATTGTACTGTGTATACTGGTAACTCAAAGTGGGAAATCAACTTAATGTATTACCTATATATTTAATACAGCTGTACTAGTTCATTTTTGTCAAAATGTGAGTTTTGTTGCAAGTACCCACACTTTTTTATGATACAGCCTGAATTTATAATAGAAAGAAATATGAATGCTTATCATAGAATAGTTTGGGTTGGAAGAGACCTTTAAAGGTCATCTCATCCAATCCCCCTGCAATGAGCAGGAACATCTTCAATGAGATCATGTTGCTCAGAGCCCCATCCAACCTGACCTTGAATATTTCCAGGGATGGGGGATCTCCACTGCTCTGGGCAACCTGTTCCAGTGTTTCACCACCCTCATCGTAAAAAATGTCTTCCTTATATCTAATCTACGTCTTCTCTCTTTTAGTTTAAAACCATTACCCCTTGTGCTATTGCAGCAGGCCCTGCTAAAAAGTTTGTCCCCATCTTTCCTGTAGGCCCTCTTTAAGTACTGAAAGGCCGCAATAAGGTCTTCCCAGAGCCTTCTCTTCTCCAGGCTGAACAACCCCAACTCTGCGAGTGCACATTTTTGGCTCATGTCCAGCTTTTCATCCACCTTATGACCTGATACAGCCGCAAGTTCCATAAGATCTTTTATCTGTAACGTGATAACCTTGTAAACTTCAGTTTGACATGTTTTAATAAACTCTTTAAAGCAGACTTTTACCTCACTTCTGAAACTGAAACCAATCAAATTATAGAGAAAATGTTAGAAACAGTCAGATTTCACCTCAGAGTTTTATATTTAAACTATCAATATAATTAGGTGAATTAGAGAAACAATATGAGAATCTTAGCATAGTTTCAAAACCAGGATCTCTGCCAAAACTGTATCTGTGTATTACTTTCTGAAAGGTTTATCAGCAGTTAACAGCAAACACCAAGACAGCGTTAGGAAATTGTACTCAGGCCCACAGCTCTAACCAGCTTACACTATTTAGCAACTATTAATCTAGCTATATTCTTTAGCCTAGATGTGCTCTCCCTGAGGCATGAAATTGCTAATGGTGAATTTAACATAGATACAGTAGCCCAGAACATTCAGGGAATGCCTACCTCAAATACTCTTGCAGTGGAAACGTGAGAAATCTCCTGAAGTATAAATGTTTTCCTACTAGGCACGTACAAGAAAACAAGAAAGAAAAACCAAGTTAAATTTTGGGTTTGCTATCCCTTCATAAGGACTATTACAGGGTTTCCATTTTAAAGAACAAAGTTGTTATCTACTAAGTTAAAGTAATGAGGTAGTCATAGCCATGATTATTTAAAGAAATTTTCTCCGTTATCTTTAAATCACTTCAGAGATGGTGTCTTGGTATGCTGGGACTAGCATGATTATCACACCACTATTACTGAGAGATGGTTAAGCACACTTAAATACAGACTTTCTGCTGACCACTTTGTTTCATGCTGTTGAAAGAAGTGGTTTTTTTAAACATGCCTTAAAGTAAATGCCAAAATACATGCCAAAAATTCTGGTTACTATAATAAAACCAGGAAAGACCAAAATAACTCACTACCGTGAGTCTGCTGCGTGTTAGATAAGGTGCCATTTAGTTATCTGCTCCCATTATTTAACACAAAATTAAACGTGGCCAAAAGCACTACAAATTCTACATTTCAATAAGTCATCTCACACTAGCAGTTGTTTCATCTATAATTAGCAGGTTCCTAATCCAACATTGTTAGTAGCCAGGTGCCAGATTATGTCAA
The DNA here is from genome assembly GCA_008921705.1 of Burhinus oedicnemus. Taxonomy (NCBI): domain Eukaryota; kingdom Metazoa; phylum Chordata; class Aves; order Charadriiformes; family Burhinidae; genus Burhinus; species Burhinus oedicnemus. Next base: position 195,740 of record VFFE01006375.1, on the reverse strand, counting down.
ACTAGGAGAATGGTTTTTTGAGACGTTGCACCATAGTGAAAAACAGAAAATTTAACAAAGTTTTTTTCATATTCTTTATTAAATACACAGCTGAATAATATGTAATTAAGTAATCATTTATTATTTACTTCATATTTTACAGTACAATCATTTAAGTGTATATTATAGATACAAAGATATTGTAGAGTATAAAGGGTAGCTGATGCTTTATGTTGAAATTCTGAGATAAGATTTTCAATTTTTAGTTGTGTATGTCATACCCATCTATAGGTATGCAATCTCATTGTTTCTTTACTTCTTCAAATACCCAGTAAACTAAAAGAAATACCTTGCTGAAAATTTGCTTATAGCTATGTTAGAAAATTATATGCATCAACTGAAATCACAATAATTGCAGCATTTCTTTAAGTTCTTTTTGTCCTTTCAAAATTTTACCATGTACATTAATAGTATATTGCTCTTCCTAATCATTTTGTATCTCTACGCCTACAATTGCAAGTAAAAACATGCTAGAGATTGTACCAGTAGAGATTCCTATAGGTTAAGACTATCCTACACTTTCCATTAACAGATTCTCTTTTCAGTTACTTGTGATGTTGCCAAGTACAATTTCCTCTCCCAGGGCTCTCACTCTAATGGGTTTAATTGCTGAAGGGATTGCAGTTCTAGCACACTACCATGTTTTAGGCTTGCAGTAAGGATGACAGAAAGGAGACTGTTCTCTTTAGCTGCTGTTATTTACAGCGGGCACATTACTTCACAGTGAAATCATTGTTAAATTGCACAGTTATCTGCACCACCCACCTAGTGCCTCCATGCGTCTGCTGAAGGATGGTAGCTTCCAACAGAGGGGTGGAGTAGCAAGGTGGCAAGAGAAGTGCCGTCTTTCAAATGTAGCTGCATCTATAAGGACTCATATGATTCAGAACCTTCAAGCCGAATTAAAAAACAAACAACAACAAAAAGTCATAGATACATTCCTCAGAATAAAATACACAAAGAAAACACCCATGTTAACGTAAATAAATAATGCAGTTCTGATAAAAAACTTCAGTGTTACGCCCTTCGGAGCAAGGACTTAAAATATGTTATGGGGAACATAGTGATAATATGGTACGAATTTTCTTGTTGAAAGTCATATTGATTGAATATGTGTTAACTCACAAATTCTCTGCTGATAATTGCTATTGTTTCACAGCTAAAATCTTCAAACTGTCAATTGGTTGGAATATTTCTAGGATTTCATCTATCCCAGGAGATAAGCAGGAATTTCTATAAAATTGATGTGACAAACAGCATCCGTACCATTATGGGTGGAAAAACTGTTGATGTTGATATGTAAAGAAAATCTGTAATCTCATTTTAAAAACCTAAACTATTAAATAAAACTGCACTGTTAATCTTTTCTAAGAAATGTAGCTGGGGAAATTATATAACCAATATTTTATTCTTGAATGGCATTTGCCATTTTCTAGAGGTTGAGAGCTTGACTTGACATTTTATTCATGAAGTTTTTAGGTGTGATTTCCCAGGTGTTTATGAAGCAACATTGAAAACATTCTAACACAGAGCACGTTAACTCCTGCTTTGGTCAGTTGAGAATCTAAACTTTTAGAACCATATCACTGTCCGCACTTGTTTGGAAAAACTATCACTAGAATGAGTAAGCTGCTATGAGGTAGTATAGCACACCTATGTGTGCTATACGTGTAGATGTAGTGCTGAGGGACATGATTTAGTGGTAACTTGGCAGTGCTAGGTTGACGGTTGGACTTGATGATCTTAAAGGTCTCTTCCTACCAAAACGGTTCTATGACTCTACCTTTTCCCTGAAGCCACCTAATTTTATTAGTTCCAGCCTCCTCTTCCCTCAAACAATTCTGTGCTCAATCTTGCAGTCCTAACTTGATCCCAGGCCCAGTTTTTTACCTCATTCCTTTCCATAGTGCTTAGCCTAAATTTCGTATGCCAGACCTCTCTCTTTTCCCTTCTACCACCTTTAATGACTCTTTTATTCTGAAATTTCCAACTATTCATCCCAAAGAACCACCTGTTTCTTGCTCTGCAGTCTGATTAAGCTAATTCCTGTTTTTTCACATTGGCAGATTTTCAGAAAATTGTAACTTGAAGAGTTTGAGAGTATTTGGTTAAAGGCAAGTTCATACCAGTAAAAAATTGTATTTATTTTTAGCAATGTTAGTAATTTCATACTTGTCATACTTTTAATTTTCTATTTCAACTGAAAAAGTATAAAAGAGTGTTACTAAAAATGGAGGCTAGTAGTGTTTCCAATGATACAATGTATCACTTAAAGTAAATTACAATCAGATAATACACTGGAAAAAGCTGACTATCAGAATGGATAAATAGTAATAGAATGATAGAAGTTTCTTGTGTCAGCTGGGTTTGATTCATGCAAGCTCTAACAATGGAACAGAAAGTCTTCTTTTGTATTCAGAATTATTTATAGACATTCCAATAAGCACAAGATTGTCAGGGTGCCAGTACTTCATCCTTTCTGCAGAAATACTTGGGAGTCAATTTCCCACTCTAACAGGGAAGCTGGAATGTTAATCAAATTGGGAGAAGACCTGGTCGCAGGGAATGAAAATTGAAAGGAATAGGTTATCCTCTAATGCCTCATCTTTGCTGTTAAGTAAAATACCCCAAGCAGTAAAGACCAGGTTAAAGTCATTTGCACAGTAAGAACAGAAAGGTATGCCATGGATGGTTCAGGGAGGGACTCTGTGTAAGTGTGTGTGTTTTCAAGTGTGCTTCTGAAACTGTTCTGGTATGTCAAACCTGTTCCTGGAAACTAAGTACTTCCATTTAGGCAATCTGATTGGTCACTGAATCACTGTCTCCAGGTTTTTATCCTCACAGTTTTATGGATTTCTATGAAGGTGTAAGGAAATGGGCAAATAGGTGAAAGATATCAGAACATTTTAAGTCACCATTTCACCATTTTCTGTTCACTTGAAAAAAGGAAAGTTACCATGTTTGCCCACATGTCTGGAATCTTCTTGTCAAAATAGCAGAAATCTGTTTTCATTTGATGCAGAAGTGTGTGTGTGGAGGGGGGGTGTGTATATTAATGGTCATATTGCAAAACCTATAGTACTGCCTTATCAGACTAACTTCATTATTTTAATATAAGTGAAATGAGTTTCTGCTGCAAATTTTCTATCTGTGCTATCTGTAACAAAATATGTAATGTTTCAGAAATCTGTGAGGATGCAGACTAACAAGCAGAGTTCTGGGTGATGAGGAAGCATATTTCAAACTTGTTAAAAGTTATTACATATCAAATTGTATAAGTGCTTGTATCTGTATGCCAGCTACTCTGATTCTGAATTCATGAATTAAGTAAAAAGAAAACATGTTGAACTGCTATACATTCACAAGCGAAAGTCTCAGAACTTGGTAAGAACACTGGAGCTCTAAGTTTCTAGAAGTATTCAGATAAAACTTGATACCAGGAGTTGGACACTTAAAATAGTTTAGTAGGGATTTGAAAAGTAGCTAGGACTCAAGTCCTAAGCCGATCATGAACTGATGATGTTTCATTCACGTACAAGTAAGGGAAGGGAGCAGTCTGGGATGTGCCTTCTTACGGACAGTAAGCTAAGCTGCTTGCACATAATAATTGCATTCCATGAAACTCATGTTCTGCAACACATGTTCTGCTTGAAGCCCTACTTTTGTTTAAAATTTTGCTCTTTAAAAACTGATTGAATATATTATATTTATTGATGTCATATCTTTGCAAGACGATCAAGAAAACGTGTCAACAATTCACTGGAGAGATAAAAGAGGAAGTAAAAGTGAATCGTTAACATGAAAATGTCATCTACCAGCTGGAAACACTTAATTACTTATTAATACGAATGTAATATTTGCAACAGTTTTGTGGTGTTAATTTCAGGGTTGCATCTAAATCATTTAAGGGCATATTCATGTGGATAGAGCCTGGGAATGTCACCACATGATGGTGAAAATAAGCTGGTATGCAGTTGTTTGCCATCATCAGACATATCATAGCTGCTGTGGGGTAGACTCCTACATTTTTATTTGTTTATTCTTCCTGTGGATGTGCATATATTCTAAAGCAAATTTTAAGAACATGTTGATATTATTTTTTAATGCTTCTTGGCAGCATGCTGACTGCCAGGCTGTTATGGGTAGACTGCTTTTGGTACTCAGGTGTATGCATTACTTTAAGAACCCTAATACTTTTTGCAGTCTGCAGTGTAGCTCTATGATTATTTTCTTAATTGTTAGTCCTTCTTAGGATCTCATCTTCAAATTTTCAGTGTACCACGTCAAATTGAGCCCTGCTGAATTGTGTATGGCTCCTCATTCTTGTAACAAACTGCAAAGTTTAAATTGCGTAATCAGGGACTTAAGTTAGAAGCTTTTTATAGTGGTGACTATGATTTGCATTTGTTTGACAAAAAGTGAGCACAAAGTTCTCTTGTACTATACATATAATGAACCCAATATGTTTATAAACAATATTTACATGTAGCTGATGATAGATTTTGTCCACATGCAAAAGAGGCAAAGATATTAAGTGTAGGTAATATAGCTACCTATAACAATACATTTGATTACTACAACATCATTAATTATAAGCAAATTAACATATGAGAAATAAAAGTGGAGGATAAACGTGAGGTTTTCCATGGTTCTTGTGAAGTCAGTTTACACTTCCAATGTGGACTTTTGTGATTAGACATTGCTTTAAAATACCCCAACTTCAGAGGAGCTGTAGACCAGGGACTCCTTTGCATTCCAGTAATTCCTTGTAAACTGGAAGAAAAAAAAGTATTTTCAAAATCATTGTTCCTGTACTGTGTGCATATATTTATGCTAAAAGAGAAATAACATTCTGCTGGTTTTGATAACTGGAAAATATCTAGTGCTGTAACAAATATAAATATATTTAAAATATATAAATTTTGACATATTTTCAAAATACAAGCAAGATATAAATACTTTGTTTTTATTATTTTGAAATGCATGCATTAGTTTTTTGGCATATTCTATTACAGATGTTATATCTCTTCATTAATTATTTAAATAACAACAGTGTTTCATCTAAATCTTTTACCACAATAGAATAAACATTAGGAAAACTTACACTCAGAAATGGGAAAGCTCTGGAGCTAGCTAGGTGGGGACAGATTTCCCAATGTTGGTAGCCTTTCAGATAGCCTAGGTAACCTCTGCCAAAGATATTCATACTGAAGTTCTTACTGCCTTCAAGCAAGGGAGCAGGCAATCTGACTTCTTGAGATTGCTTTCCGGCAGATATTTATACATTTTTTTCTTCCCAACTGAAATAACATAGAAAATCCCAAATTTTAGCTATCTGCTTGATTCATAGTCTCGTACTGGCTTCTCAGAATGAATGTGTGAATCATCTAGATAATTTTACCTTTAGAACTGTGTGTCAGATTTCTAATTTTGTTAATAATTTCAGTACTTGACACAGTACTTTTATAGCTCCTGTATTCTCAGATTTTTATGTCTTCTGTTGTGTGATGTGTATCATTCCTTCTCCACATTATTGTCTCATATTTGTATTTTTCTTTCTGCCATCTACTCAGTCATTATGTTACTTTACCTCGTTCCCGGTACCCCCAGTCCACAGATCACCATTACAGAGATGCCAGGTATATGTTTTCCTCTGTGTGACTCTGTGTGGGTAATGCAGGTACTTTTATGTACCTACATGTCCACTTCTGGTTTTATTAGTCTGTGTATAGTGGTAGAAAATTTAGAAGTGTTGAGTTAATATCAACATTAGCTTTCTTAATATAGTGTGTAGACAAACACTGGGTAATTCTTCATATGTTTTACTTTGTAAACATATTTTCATTGCCAATAGTCTATAATTGGTGGTCCATGAAGATGACGCTGTATTTACATCATTCTAATGTCTTTTAAAAAGTCAATAAAGAAAATTGTTTAAATCAACAAACACAAATACCTGTTAATACTGTGATTTTCATATACAGAATGTCATACATATATGGCTGTGTTAGAGGTTACAATAGATAAAACTGGAGTGTGATACCTTTCCTGTAGTCTCAGCTGCAGGCCAATATACCTTAATTTTTAAAAGTAGTTTTGCAGAATTCAGCTGAGTTTTGTTCCCAGTGTTTTGTTCTGTTGCTGACATTGCTTGCTTTTCATGTTGGTTTGTCCTCATTTCATGTTTGTGTTGCTTTTCATTGTGTTAACCCTTTATGTTTTGGCAGCCAGGATCACACAATGTATCCTCTATTTTGTGAAGATGCAATCAGATTACTTCGCTCCCGTAAGATGTGCCGTACCTATTCTGAGGGTGCTTACTATGATCTTGAGAGGTATAACTGATGTGGAGCATATTGTTAGCTCTGCCGCTTATACTTTGACAGAACTGTGTTTGGTTTCCAAACTGAGAATGTGATCTATGTTTTAAGTGATAAACACATTCGGTGAAGGTGTTTTTTAATTCACTGTGAGTATGTATGCATCTAAAATTGACTACTCAGGACTATGGGTAAATCCTAAGAGAAGCTGAATAGCTTTATAGAGTCAGTTTCATAAAGTAGGTTATATGAATATTATGTATGTATCGTTGTATAACCCTTATTTTTGCTGGAATTTTCCAAAGTGCTTATAGTACTTATTATTCTCTTTCAAATAATGAGGAAAACCCTATCTACTTCAAAGTACACAGAAACAGAGTCTTTCTGAAATCTCATACTTTGGTTAACTGAAAAATAGAGTGAAAAGTAAAAGTATAAGCTTACATTATAGATATTTATATAGTGCTTATTCTGTAATTTATGAGTGTTTCTATACATTCACAATACCTGTGTGTGATTACAAAACATCAGAGTTCCAATTTATGTATGAACTATATGGCAGAGAGAAGTTGAGCCCATAATAATTTCTATGAAATAATTATACTTGAAATACAGTGGCTTTTAAGAGATATAAGACATGCTGGTACACTACTGTGATTATGATATTTTCAGAAAACGTTGCAAAACAGGAAAAAGTCTACATGGCTGTGTGTGAATAGAAGTAAGGATGTTAATCCGATACACTGTGAGCCAATAAAAAAGAAGTGGTGGCTTCAGATCTCAAATAGCAGATACAATGGTTGATATGGGTATTGTTTTACAAGAGGGACCATGTAAAAATTTCCATAGCAAGAACTGAAGAACTCTTGATATATTAACTTCATGGCTGCCCTCTGGATATGAGTTCCTTTGAGAAGTTCATTAAGGTTTGCTCTGTATTCAGATCATATATAACCATGTTTTCAGTAAGTGTGAAACTACTTTTGAATGCAGAAACAAAATAGAATCTAAAACTTTTAGTGTCATAGAAGTATTCTTTCCAAAGAAATATTGCTTTTTAAAAATTCTCCAAAGTTATAGTATAACAGACATTATAAGCTTTAGAACTCAGTTAAATATTTATTTTGAAATGATGCTGTTTTACATTAAACCTAGTATAAAGTGTGTAAACAGTTCAGTCTGCCTTTAGAAACTTTAATAAAGAGAGGGAGGGATTTTTTGTTTGTTTTCTGAAAATATGTGATGAAATGTGCTGATACTTGTGCTATTTCAATAGTTAATTTTTATATACTCTTTTTTGCCTTAGTTATGTACTTATATTTGCATTAGTTTATCTGAACCTGTTTCAGACAGCTGGCTGTATCTGTGTTCAGATATTGCTGAAAGTTGTCTTGGTTTGAGGATCTTGACTTGCAAATCTTCATCCTTGTTTCTATAGAAATTAATTTCTCAGAAATAAAGTAAAATTGATGAAAATAAAGGGCAAAAATGGTAGTACTGCAGAAAGATGAAAAAGCTGGGATTTAAGCAGTGAGGAGTAAATCTTTTCCAAGGCTTTACTGAAGAGAAGGCTGTTAAAGCTAATTCCTCCTGGGGTCAGAAAGGAAAATCTGGCATGAAGTGGAATATCTCTAGCTCACTCAAGATACTCTAGCAGTATCTTGAACTTCCTAGGGCCTAGGAACTGATCCTGGATTCTCAGTCCTCTTGAATCCAGACTGCTTGTGGGTAACATTAGCGTTCAAGTTACTTGAGTCATCTTACCAGATATGAACTGCTCTGAGTACCTCATAGCCACTATCATTTTTCCTAGTTTTTCATCCTTTTTGTCTTTCCATATTGACAGCAGTTCTGTAGGTATTTAAGGAGTATTTAAAGCATAACCTTATCTAGTTCCTCATTATCCATTGAAAACACAGTCATTTCCTCTTCCTTATTTTATTTTTTGGAAATAGATGAAAAATTACTTTTCAAACTACATTTCCTAATTTATCTTTACATTTTTTCCCAGTTTAATGCTTACCTTAAATTACATTATTTTTGTAGGTCAAGGTGTTAGTCCTGTCGTCTTAGTTCCATCTACTTAATCAATGTCATGTTGATTTCAAGCAACCACCTCTCTTCCTTTTACTTTCACTTTATTAAGCATGTGAAATAACTTTCCAGTTTCCAGTATTCATCAAAATAGCAAACATTGTTCTGCACTGTACAGCATTCAGGGAAGAGTCTCTCATCTGGGACAGAGAGTTTTGTTTCCTGTCACTCTGAATCCAACAGTATGGGTGTCCTGCAGGCAAATATGTCATACAGATCAGTCAAAATTACTTACCTTCTTTGTTATTTATGGCTCCTTTCATTGCTTATCTTACAGTCATTCACAGCCAACCCATTAGCTCTTCTGGTCTCTTCTAGCAGTTTTTTTCTTTTTTTTCCCCACAGAGTGTCTACTTGGTTCTCTTTCATCTTTTCTCTGCCGAAGGTTATTTCAGTTGCTGTTTATCAGATTTGATAGTCTTTAGTTCATTAGTTCGAGGACATATTTACATTATCAAAACCCTTAATTTCTGAGTTCCTTCTCAGGCTATAGCACTTATCATTTTGTCTTCCTGATAGTTCCCCCCTTTTGAATAAGTCCAACTGTTTCCCTCCCCAAAAAATAGAGGTGGCATTGACAAGGTACTCCAGCATATGCCTGAAATAGGCAATAGGCACATGTGCAGCTTCAGTGACTTCAGTGCCCTTTGGATCCAGTGCTTTCTCAAGAACACCCTGCTGCTCAGTACTCCATCCCAATTTTCCTTGACTCTTCAATGTGATAGTCAGCATGGTAGCACTAGCTGGTATCAGTTCCCACTGCTGCAGCTACTTGGATTGAACATAGATAAGACATCATGGCTGGACATGTAGAGCTTTACTTACACTTTCATTTCTATCCCCCAATTCACAATCCTGCAGAGTTATACAGGCTAGTTCATAATTTGACAATCACCCATTTTAAATTGGCTGACATACACAGTATCTTAATGACAGATCAATGTTCTCAAGATTTTTATCCCAATTGTTTTTAAAATTAAAATATTAGTAGCTCATTCCAAATAAAAATTTGCTGAAAACCTCACTGTATTAAATACTTTCTCAACTTACGTATCTCAGAGCTCAACTTAGTCACTTAGATCACTACGCTATATGCTATTTTCATTTTTTTCACTTAGCCTGTGAGGTTAGTGTTTGGAAGGCAATAAAAGCTGGTTTGTGCACATTTTGTGCAGGATATTAGGTTTACTTCAGGCAGAATTTCTGTTGCTTCACTTAAGGAAACCAGCTTTTGCTTCCATTTTGTTTTCTGGCTTTTGTTTTACCAGTCAGAAATTTTCCAACATCCATATCCTATTTTTGGTGAAATTTCTCAGTTGCTCAAATACTGTCTTCCTATTGATGTAACTTTTCACTCCTATGAAATATGTGTGTATTGATCAAGTGTTCTTAATATGTTCTTAATTATTTCTGAATATAATTTGAAAGTAGAAGTTTAAAATTACATATATCAAAATATATGTTCAGAAGATACTGCTGAACTGTAGATAAATGTGCTCTATATTCATCACTATCTTAATAATACAGTGAGGGAAAACACCGTGAAAGAAGCACCCTTTAAAATGTCTGAAATATCTGTGCTGTTTATTCCATATTCAGGAGGACTAGGCAGGAGAGAAGAGTGCCTAATTCATATTATGACGACACAACCTATACTCCTGAAAGGTATTTTAATTTATATGGTAAAAATAGATAAAGCTGAGTAATACATTTTTTTCTGAAGTGTAGTCTAAAATTCTTAATTGGCCTAGACTAATGATATTTAAATTTACAGTGCACTTTATGCAGTATTTCTCTAAATACAGAACAACTAATCTCCATAGTTTTAAGTACTTCGTTTTCTTTTAGCTCTCGATTAACTTGACTTTGGGTTTTCTTAAAAGCATAATTCTTAACTTGAAAAAATTTTTATTCATTAGATGTGAGAAGAAAACCAAATAGTACAGAGGAGCTAAGTACAACTGACATTGTTTTGCCCACTTAACTGCAGTGTATTTCTAATGGCTAACCTTTTCAGTCACTAGGAGTGATTATAGGACAATTTAGAATCCCCAATTTCATTCTTTAATATTCTGAGTCATTTAAGAAGGTCCTCAGCTTTTGACATGTTATGACCTGTATTGACTTAAAAATGACAGACTAAATGCCTTCAAATTGATTTTGGGTGCTTGTTGTGCTGGGACTGAAAGTACTATTTTCTTCCTAAATTTTGTTATGCATATTGTGTATCACAGTGAACATAATATAACTAAAATCTGATGCATAATCTGAAACCTTTTAGAGTGTTTGTGGAAATAGTTATTTGATAACACCATTTCATGTTTAACAAGCTAGGCAAAGTCCAAAAAGAAGGAACCCTGAAGAAAGAAGCAAGTTGATGTTGCTCTCTCTTTGCACAATTACACTTTTTACGTTTCTCTATTTTTAAGTCAGTATCTGATTTGTCTCTACAGTATGGGAACCGGTAAAGCAGGGATTATTTTCTAACTAATAGCAAGAATTTTTGTTTTTATTTCATTGCTATGAATAAATACAGTCATATTTAACAAAAAAAAAGTGCACTGCAATTTTAAAGCCATGCTTATATACTTACGGTGTTTATAATAAAGTACTTTTACAGAAGAATCTTACCTAAAATAATGGCTAACTGAAGACACTGGCTTCAGTTTTAAGGATACGAATGATCACAGAGAGTGTAGATATATACCTGTTGTTCTCCATCTGTGTTCTAAATTAGATTGAACTAATTCTAAATCTAATTTAAAACTGAATTTGATTAAACTGAAGTAACTTTAATCCAGTCATTGATCTGACTACAAACCATGCAAAAAAATGCCATTCCCCATACCATCCAATTTGATATAGAGGAAACAAGAGCAGCTGAGTGACATTCACACATACTGCACTCCATACGGTGTTCCCTCAATATAATGATGAGGAGGTATGGGGTCATTTACTTTGTAAACATATCATAAAACCTCAGATTCTGAAATCTAAGAAATTTGGAAAAAAATGGAGTCATGCAAAAAATATTTCATGTATCCGGCTGTGATTCATGGGAATAGATTAATGAAAACCCTTGGATAAGTGTATTCAAGCCATTAAAAACTTCATCCTGTAGACTTTGGCTAGGATTTTCAGTACAGACATAGGAAGATTTATATCCAAGTTGATAATATGGTGATCACTTGATCTTTTCTGAAAATCCCTGCCATGCTTCTCACTCACTGTCATGTGGAAATCACCGAGTAGTGGGATTATTGCAGTTCTAAGGCTTTACCCATGCAGGATCCTGAAAATCTGGAGGTACAGAGGTCCAGTTGAAACTGCTTAACCAAATATTACATGGTGTGCATGTACTCTTAACATACTGGAGTAGTGGAAAATAAGCAGTTTATCCCCCGGTTTCTGAAACTAAAGCAGCTTTTTTGTCCCATTATTTATTTTCTCCATGGTTCTACTTAAGGTAAAATATTTCTACATGTTGTCTTCAACTGATTTGCTGAAATGATGCTGCAAATGTTTAGGTAGCCCTTGTTCAGCATCTGGGAGAATAATATAGGTGTAATATTTAATTAATTTTCATTGTTTGATCTGAGTGAAGTGAGTTTTCTTCTGCTTCTTAAATAATCATAAACACTAACCACCCTATCAAACAGAAAAATAAATTTAAAAAATGTAGATATTTGAGGTTAAACCCGGTATTTTAAACTATTGCTACACAGAATGTTATATTTGTTAATGTTATATCTCCATAATTATTTTTTAATTATTCCACAAACTCAATAACTGTTGAAAATGTGAAGACTTTTGCGTAAGAAAAGATATGGGATCAGTTAGTCTTTATGGATATGAAATTCATGGCTAAATTGCTGAACAGAATAAAGGTGAAATGTATTAAGAATTATATAAGGAAAAGATAAACACAGTTTTCTTGGGTTTTAATTAAAAAAGATGTATTTTTATTCATACCTAAGAGAAAGTAGGAAATGTACAAAATTATCTGGAAACATTTGAAAAGCTTCCCATTTTATTGAGAAGTGGTCATGTCATATGAATTAGAGTGTTAGTAATAACACATATGTTTCTTTATAACACTTCTTTATTTTAACTGCGTTGTAAAGGTGGTACAATGGTGCAAGTTCATGGGCAGATCATGTAGTCAATGGTTCAGCTGAAAATTACGGGTAAGTAAAGAGTGTAGTGTTACAGATACAGCTAAAATGTATTTCTGATCTTTATAATAAGAGTTCATTTATAATTGTACCCAAGTTACTCTTAATAAGTATGTGTTTCTTGATGTCTTTCTTTATTGACTCAGAACTAAGGCCCAGTTATGTGCTACTCTTTTTTCCAAGATCAAGCTGTTCAGTTACAAATAGAAAAAGAATATTAATTATGTTTGAACTATTTTTAAAACATGTTCTCACTGTTCAGGACTGCTTTAATGAAAAAGGGCTTTTTGACTGATAATACCTGCCTACATTCACAGTGTTGGGGAATGTTTCTTTGAGACCTAAGACTTTTTAGTTTTAGAAATAATCTGAGTTCTAACTGTCTAACCTATCTTCCTGTGTGATTGATGCATAACCCGTGCAAAGTGCTGCATACCTTACAATCTTCAGTTCCTCCCAACTGCAGCTGGCTTCTGATTAAGGGAGTGCATAGATTTTCCTTGCTATTAGTTCTTTGACTTTACTGCTTCTCCCTCATTTTCTTCTTGCTCTTGCAACATTTTTCTTCTTTATTTTTACTAACTTCCTTTGTGAATGTGCACAGAGCTTGCTTTTTTCTGCCCTTCTGTATCCTCTAAATAGGAGCTGGACTATGCTGGTAGCATATTTTGGCTGACTAAAGAAAACAAATGTATGGTCTGGGTCCAAAATGCTGGTAAATCCTGAAGTTTTTAAATGAAACTCCCACAGAGTTACTGGGAACTTTTCCTTGATGAAGACTAAGAGTTACAAAAAAAATCTCAAAAATATTTGTTGTGAAATTATACATTGGTGTCTCAAATGCTATACAAATACTTAATAACAGGTAAATTGTGCATGAATATTGAATTAATTACTTATTAGTAACCTAATTACTGACCATACTTTGAATTTTATGTTTCAATTTATTCTTTTGTGGTGATACAAGTCAATATATCTGCCTGGAGAAATACTTAATGTATGAAAACCAGATCACTGGAAGGCTATTAGACTGTACTCAGTTGCAGACTTAAGGCTATTTAAATAAAATTGTGATTTGTATTTGTCCTGTATTTGTTGATTAAAAGAGGAATTCTGTTTAAGGAATTCAGAGACTGAAGGAGAACAAGTGACTTTGTCGACTTGAAACTAAAGAAATCTAGTAAAAACCAGAATTAATCCTTCAACATTTTAATGCAAGTTTCTCTCTTCTTTAGAGAGGAGAGGTTTATAAGGGTCTTTTGGCTCAACATTAGCACAGCTACAGAATTGCTTGAGACCGTATTTCTTCCCTAGCTTTTTGAACCAGAGTACCACCGTTTGCTGGCTCTTCAATCTTAAGTGTTTGAAGTATACACTTAATTTGTGGTTACAGCAAGAGCCATGCTTATTAGTTCTTCCTGGGAATGTGCACAAGGATACTGAAAATGGATAGCATTTGAAGTAGGCTGGAAAGTGCCTAGTGTAACCAAAGCTTTTCTATTTGCTTTTGATAGTCACATTAAATAGTTCTGGTTTGCTTCACTTGTCTTAGATTTAGTACTGTATCGATGCTGCAGTAGGTAAATATCAGGGGAAAAAAACAGATTTGTAACTTGAAAAAGAAACTTATTTGTTAGTACTTTCTGTCCCTGTTTAAATTTAGCTCCAAAAAGCTGTGGAAAAGTAAATAAAAGATGTGGACATTTGTTGTCAACTAATATGACTTTTAGGTACACCGTAAGGCATAGAACATACTTTAATAGAATGAAGACTACTTAAATCAATCAGATTCTGTTAAGATCAATGGATTTACAGAATGCCTGTAACAGAAACAGCATGCTATTTTGCACATTCGTAATTTAAGAGGTTAAAAATAATAAGTGTCTTACATAACTGCTTATCTTGGAATGGTCTGATTGAAATCGTGGACTCATCAAGTGACAGAACTCTTGTTGACTTCAGTGAGGCCAGAATTACAGGTCTATTGGCAAAAGTTAAGAAGACAGATAAACACGTATTTGCAGTATTAAGCCCTGTTTATATTTTACTAATTAAATGTCTGCCATATTATTGGTCTTTTAAAATGTTACTGGAAAAAAAGAGGCCAACTAAATACAGTGTGCCATGTGCAAACAAAGTTGTGTTTAAGATCTGAGAAAAAAAAAATACAAAACTCACCAAGATCTAGGTGCTTTTCAAATTTTGCATGTAGTCCTGTACTGTACAAGGGCATATTTAGGTAAATGCATAATTTTAAGCCTACAACTAATTCACTTGATTAATCTATAGTCTAAGTGCTCTGCTGAACAGCATTTGAACGTTCAAGCCCTGGTAGGAAATGCTTCTCCCTCATTGCTTCTCTCTCAAGCTTCTCTATGTATTGTCTTACATACCACTTACTCTTCAGTCATGAAATGCCTGTTCATTAAAACCCTTGAATGTTCCTGTCATTGCTCATACATTATGGTACAACATTCAAGTTGAGTGGGTGAAATACTGTATTCTGAAATGGGAAAAACTGTGTAATAAAGTTATAATATAAAGCTGAAACACTTATACTTTGGAATATTTCTAATATTTTTATTAAAATTTAGTTTATTATCTTGGAGAGGGTTGCAGCAGTATATTCCGTCATAAAATTGAGCTGGAGGGGGGAGGACTTCAGCTCTCTGAGAATTCCGAGTTCCCAGTTTTTGAATGCTAATCAGTTTTATCATGATCTTCAGTGAGTCATCTCATAGAGATATGTCTTCCTGCAGTGTGATTTTTTAATATGTGTAAATTGAGAGTCTGTGTTAAAGATGCTGAAAGTTGGAAGTAGTTGGTAAAATACAAGGTACTATAAGAGGTAACTGGCTATATAAATGAAAATGTATGTTACAAGTACCAGAAACAATAATGTAAAAACAAACACTTAACACATAACATTATAGCAAAAATCTGTGTAAGTCTCTCAGACTTTTAAATTAGTAGTGAAAGAATACCTCCAAAAATTTCATATTGTAGGCACAGAATAAAAATATGAATAAATGTTAATATGATAAAGTTAGCGCAAGCTAAATAAATTGGTAAGACATAAGGCAACACATATGTTGCTTGCATTCATCAGTTCACCTCTATTTAAGGAAATGGTAGCCTGCAAGGTTCATTTTTTGAGAAATTACCTTTGAGTAAAATACTGGAAACTAATTCTTAAACTAGTTGAAGTTAACTAGTTAAGTGAAATTAGTCTTATTATTAGCTCATTTGCTGTATTTTCTTTCATTTGAATACAGTTACAAATAGCATTAACTGGAAGTTAAGAAGCCTCTTTCTCAAAAGCATTCCCCACTTCTTTTTGTTTAATGTTGAGATTTTCTGTGAAGAAGAAATTGCTTACATATTTTTACTATTTCCCCTTCAAATGTACAAGTTGCTTTTCTTTTCCTCCAAATACACAAAATTAATTGGGTCTGATTTTACAGATAAAGACGATATGAAATATTTCAGCACATCATTTCAGTCTTAATTTTTCCAGGATTGACACTACTTACTGGTTTTATTGATATTTGACTGTAATAGCTAGCATAAAACTCTGACTGCATCCGTAGAATCGTAAACTAATTTGGGTTGGAAAGAACCTTGAAAAAACTATCTGGTCTAACTCCATACTTAAAGCAGGGCTTTGCTATTTGTCAGTCATTAAAAAACCTTACAATCTATTGATGATGAAACACATTTTGGAGAGTAAATCTCTATAGATACAGCTATACTTTGTTTAAGCATTTTTATAATTGTACCATGCTGTCATGTGTTAGCATGATTAGATATGTCTAGAACAGAATTACCATGACTGCAATGCCATGTACAGATACCTAAGCAAGCTGTAAGCAACTGAGTTTCTGTAGTTGTAGCAGTTTGCGCATAGCAGTGTGGAGCACAGCGTGCCTGGGATCGCAGCTGAGTTCTCTGCTTTGTCTGCTTAGCTGACGTAGCTAGTAGAAAAGTAGTTCAGATACTGGCATGTTAGACTTAAGTCATGCCTGTGACTGTCATGTAGATATACCTATAGTGATGACATACACCACAGTGTAACGTGCATGTCAATAGGTCATATGAGTGTGTTCATGTATGTGTATAGATATATATACAACATATATATAAAGCATGATAGAATATTACTGCAGCAAAAATATCTTGCTTTGCTTCCTGTTTTTGTTTATTTTGCAAGACTACCTAAAAGCATTACATTCCTGGCTTTTAAAAACTATAGCAGCACATAATCTTATATTCAGTTTATTTATAGGTATAAATGAGTGATTTGGTGGGATATCCAGTCACTAGTTTATCTAGATATTTGGCAGTATACTGCTCCTTCCCATTTTCCCATTTTCCATTACAATACTTATGACTCAAATTTAATTTTGCTTGGTACTAGAAATCTCAGTTGTTTGTAGACATGCTTATCTATGTTATGCTAACAAAGGATCTTGTGTCTGTGACTAAACAGCAAAATTCCTATAGCTAGTAGAAGAATAACATGTCCAAGGATTGAAATCCAGCAGCCATCCACAGACACTGACAGGTATTACCATTGTATATTAGCTGGAGTTTGAAATTATGATCCTTAGAAATGTATCGCTGTATTTTTCTTGTTCTGTGCTCAGTGTTTCTAGATGAAAAAGATGCACTAGGAGCTGAATTGTAGTCTACTGTAATCCTACAGCAATTCTATTTTTATTTCTTTAGTTTTTTGTTACAAGAACAACCTAGTACTAAAATTGTGATTGGCCTGATCTCATAGCTTGCTTTTTTAGTCTTGCACACAGTAAAAGAATTTAACATGGGCTTTCAAATATACCACTTTCAGTTATTTTGGGGAAAAAATAACTTTTATTTGTGTTGTAAGCTGTTCTGATTGCTTACTGTTGAAAAATGTTCATCTTTTATAAGGATTTCTCTATACACAAGTTTAGATCAATGAAGGTATTCATTTGTTGAAAATTCTCCTTCGTATTTGTTAAGAAAAGTAACAAATCTGAAAAATTAAAAATTAGAAATGGTTATTTTCTGCATTGAGAAAAGAGTTAGCTTTTGAAATTTCCAGAATATGAATATAAAACAATGCAGATAAATCAGTTGTAGCACCTTTGGTTAGATGTTGTAGTTACTAGAATTTACAGTGGTACCTAAACGGTATGGGATTTTAGTTCTAATTTTTGATGGATTTGGAATATAAAATTAGATTGTGAATACTCACAGAGCTTTCTACATGGTGGCTTACAGAGAGCTCAAACAGTTTCAGAGTGATAGATGTGCTTGGTTAAGAAGCAAACACTGCTGTACTCTTTCGTAGTGTAGGGAAGAGTTATGTTCACAAGTCTTGTAGACTTTGACAAGGGAATAGGCCACCTACCATGCATGCACGCAGAAGGATGCTACAATAGGCAATACTAAATGGAGGAAATCACTATTCGATATTTCATTAACTGTATTTTTTACAATGAAAAGTCTGTTAAGAAAGATAAACAGCTCTAGCATACATTAAAATATTATATGGATGTTGAATACTTTAACTTAGACTATTATATTTCCCTCTTTAAAAATCAGTAATTCATATGATATGAGATAACTTGGGAGCATAAACCCTCAAGAATGTTATCTGAAAAGTTACGAATTTCTGTTTTTATTTCACTGAGGTGTTTCAAAGTCTCCCCCTCCAAGCTTATGGCTGGATTGTGATATTAAGACATAGTTGTATACTTTGGTAGATGAGGAGCTTCCCTGTCCAAGCAGGTTATTGGAGTGATGTATTTTCCTATAAAAGGGACAGTTCATTTCTGAAGACCTGGATCATATAGCACATGTGTTTACTGTTAAAAGCACAAAAAAATATGTGAGGACAAAGAACATGCCTGTTCAGACCGTTAAACTGTCTGTTGAATTGTTCTTTTTATGTGTATGATCTGAAACCACACAGTGAAACTTTCAAGTGAAAGACTGTCAACATGCTTATATAGCCTTCCATTTGCTGCTGTGGGTACTGAGAGGTTTGCAGCATGTAGCCTGTAACTTGAGTGTAACAACTCAGTTTCATGTCAAGATTCAACTTAGTCCTCAAATCCTTTGGTCTACAAAACAACAGTCGTGCCAAAGCTTCATCTAAAAGCAAAAAGTTCACTGCCAAAATCCATTCTCCTTCACTTCTGGGAACTCCTGATTGTTTTTCCACCTGAAGTAAATGACAGCTGCAGATTGTGGCAAGCTGAATATTTAAATTAACTATTGAATATGAAATTTCTGAGGCCTTTATCTGTTAGCATAGTGGTTAGGTGTAGTGGCTCCATGATGCTCTACTGTGCAGAGCGCTGGTCTTCAGAGGCCAGTCTGGCATAAACCATGACATCTACAGAATTGAAAACCTGGCCACTAAGCCATTAGTAATGGTCCTTAATGGTAAAAATCCCTTTCTGCCTTCTAATACAGGCAATGGGTCAGATCCCTAACATCCTGAAAAATACTTTTTATGCAACAGGCCTTATGCAATGAGGCCTTAGGAGTAACACGTGAAAGAGGCTTAACTTCTCATGAACTGTTTATGAGAATCATGTGGTTGCTACTCACCTGTTTCTCTGTATGTCCTACTTACTGTTGGAAGGAGAGAGAGAAATAGAAAACAGAATGATACCTCTCACCATACTTTGCAGTCCCTGCTGCTGTGTGCTCCAGCAATCCCCCACTCACTGGCAGGAGGAGGGTTGTTCTAGCTATCTGTGTGTGACAGACCCAAAGAAGAAAGTCTCTGAGGGCTCACTAATTTTCTTAAGCATGTGGGTACACAAAGTAGGGGTGGGTTGTCTGGGCTGTGGTTGTATTCTGTTTTGTAATTTTGCTGAATTTAGGAAGTTGGTTTTTTTTTTTTTTAGAATTTATTCCCGTAGTTTAAGAATTTATTCCCATGCGCATTTTCTTAATGACCATGTAGATGGCTGACACCTTTCTCACCTTCCATAGCACTGAAACCTCTCTTAAACAGTTACCTAAACTAAGCAACGTTCAAATAAAAGCTAAGGTTGTGTTTCTTTGTCTATCCATGATGTAAAAGAAGCGAGACAGTGGATGTTTTTGCTGATGAAGCTTCCCATTCAGAAACAGAACTGATAGAAGAAGTGAGGTAATTTTGTTGTGGTTTTGTGCCAGGCTCATTGTACTTTTCCTCCAGTCTTTACTGCCTCAGCTTATAATTACCATTATGTGTCTCTCTGTGGTGTGTTTGCTTGTTAGGAGCTTATAGATGTAGGTTCACGGTGAATGGTATTATTCTGAACCTGTCTGGGGCAATTCCTTTGTATTCACTATGGGTCCAATAATTACCTCGTGGAAGGCCTGAAAAGACATTAATTTTAATGAATCTTTTATCAACCCATTCAGCAAAGTTGGCCACCCTAGAAAAAACTATCGTCTATCTCAATATGGTCTTTTAGAAATAAAATGCTCTTAATAACATAAGACTCTTCATAATGAGGCTGTGGTATGTCTCTCTCTTTTTTGATACTAATTAAAATTCAGCTTCTTGTTACACTTAATCACCATCCAGTCACTCTTTGTATTAACTGACCTCATTGTAAAAGGCATGACTTCGCTCAAGGAAAAGTCCTGAAGGGTACATGTTCCCCATTTTTATTCTATGGCTGTTCAGTTACTCAAGGAGAGCTGGGAGGAGTGTGAATTTAATAAGTAGCTCTGTCAGCGTATGGATTTTACTTTTAAAATTACCTGATTTTATGTATTTTAGGATATTGCTATCAAATATTACTCCTTACAAACAGGCCAATTCCATTGTGAAAAAAGGTGGGGCTTGATTAATTTCTGAAAGTAATAGCATGATTAATTGCCTAAGATAGTAGAAGACCAGACTGCTTGATCAAGAAATTCTCTTTTACTCAATCTACTTTCTCCCCATTGCATCTCTAATGGCAACTTTTTACATTGCTGTTTTGACACAGTTCTTTAGTCTGTGGGTTAGAAGATTTTTTTTTTATTACAAACCAAACATTGTCTAGTTGGTGGAACTTCTGCAAATACTAATGATGTTGTAGATTTTCATCTGACTACAGTCCGAGCATCGCGTATGAATCCATCACTATAGCCTAGCCTATATTTTGACAGACATCCTGAGTCTAATAGTAGTTAACAGTGCTACATGGTAATTATAACATCTGGAATGTGGACTACTACCTCTAAAGATAATGCAGTCTGTGAAAATTTAGTCATGACTGAAAACGCTCAATTAAACAAGTCCTTAGCTTTAGTGAGACTTAATATTATGTCAGCTATTCTTTTCCTCCAAGGTTGATGTATTAATTAACAAAATAACAACATTTTTACCCAGAAATTGTCAGGAAACAGACTATTGCATGGATAGTCATTACTGAGACATTGGAAACATTTCAGCCCATTTATCAAGAGTGTGGAGTGAGCCAAATCATACATGTATAAAAAACCTGTATGTTATCAAGAACCGAACTCAGAAAATTTACCCCCCTCCAAATGTACATAACAAAATGATTTGCTCCAAACCAGTATCATGCAGCATATTTTATAATTAATAGAAAAGTCAAAGGTCAACTGAGCTGCTTTTTGACTAACATTACAGGAATTGTGAAGCAGCAGATAGACAGCCATATCAAAGATCCAGATCAACAGAGCAACGTCCTATGCTAGAGCGGACCAGCTCCCGCTCCCGATCCACAGAGCGTCCTGACTCAAACCTCATCAGGTCGATGCCTTCATTAATGACTGGAAGATCTGCCCCTCCTTCACCTGCCTTACCGAGGTGAAACAGACAAATCAATCAGACTAATCCCCTTCTGCCCCACCAACTCACCATTTTATTTTCCCAGTAGCTAATTGGTATCGCCTCATCCTTAGCTGATCACTAGTAGCGATAGATACTAACCCTTTCAGTGCCATCACACTATTTATATTCTACTCTGGATATAATGGTGTGGCTGCCATTGCAAATTGTTTGCTAACAGTTTTTAACTACATTTGTTTGTGATTTCTCATTTATCAGGAATCCTGGATGGTTTCCCACATACAGCACCTCATAATTATCATATTCTTCTCTTACAGAATGAGAAATTGTTTATGTTCATCAGACATCACGTATGGAACAACCATCATAACATCAAATGAAACTATTTTTTTAAAAAAAAAAGTTTCTTTTAATGGACTGTACTAACTGTCTATTAATTACCATTTTAACCACCATTTTTTCTGACTACATTTTACTGTGCCATAGTCTGTATTGTTCCTGTTTGAGTGCTGTACTTTACTGATTGACATTTTGAAGATTTCTATACATTACTTTTAGCTTAAATAAACAAAATACAATTAAAAGATGAGTACATTTTGGTCTAGTTGATGTTCAGTAAAGCCTCTCCTTATTTTAGAACTGCAGAATACTTTTTTTTTTCTAAAAGTTAATTAGTGACATCAAATCCCAGTGAGAGTTATAGTCAAATACCAATGTCTTTTCTCAGTTTATTAATTTGTTTAGACAAAACCCTGTAATGTCATTACCATTCAATGGTAATTTAACCAAATACAAGCTGAGTAAAGATCATTGAATTTGACCTGTGGATAAATTTATGTGTATGTGGGTATTATATCTATATGCGCAGGAATATACACACAATACATTTTCTGGCTTGGCTGTGCAAACAAGCACCTTATGGATGTTCAGCCTTAGTTTGGCTTGCTTTTCTTTTTTTCTCCATGGAGAGATTTCTCTTTTTAATCAGGTCTTTTTCTGAAAAGAGATAACAGTTTCACTACAGGACTGCAAGAGTCCCAAGTGATCTAAAGCCTACTTAGTCATGTTATCAGTTCTTGATGGTATTTAAGGATGAATTTGTCATTTAATGGCTATGGTTTGTTTTGATATGTGTCTCATAGGTCACATCCTCGAACTGGGTCTGTTCAGACAAGTCCATCAAGTACTCCAGTAGTAGGGCGAAGGGGCAGGCAGTTGCCGCAGCTCCCACCAAAGGGGACGTTGGAGAGAAGTAAGTGTATGGTTTTCTCCTTAATGATGCTGCAAAATTGCTCATGAAGGCTGATTTTATTTATTATTTTTCTTTTGGCACTACAGTTGAAATTTCTTGAGTTTTTGTGTACAGAATTAGGATCTGGTAGAAGTATTGTATTTTGTACTGTATTTTCTTCTATTATCTTTTAATATCAATAATACTCTTGACTGAAATGGATCATCAGCAGTACAGTAATCATCAACAGTACAATACACATGAACCAAGATGGACTAACTACTAGCATGATCCTGTTCCTTTTGAACTCAATAGGTGTTTTGTCATTGACTTCAACAGGCACAGGAAATTATCTTTTGTATGTTGTTTAGTAATAAAACTCTGGCTCTTTTGGGAGTTAGGAGCATAACTGACCACTTGTGGGTTCACATGCAGTGTGTTACAGATTGCTAATATAATACCTCTGCATCTTGAAACAGGAAGAGCAAGAAGAGAGGTAATAATCTTTAAAATAGGAAAGGTCAGCAAGATACTTCATGATTCATGTTTTAGTGGTATTGTAATTGTGCTTATCTTTAATGTCTTATAAAAGCACTGGTCAATGGGGACAATTTTCAAAATGTTTAGAAACAGAGGTATATAAACACACTTTTGATAGCTAATACATTTTCACCCTTCCACTTCTGATAACTAGATGTGCTGTGCAAAATCAGTCTAAATGGCCATATACACTCCTTTTTTTTAATCCTTCTTAACATGTATATTGTATCTTTTGTAAAACTTCCGTTGTTTTTAACCCCTGTGCTTTGGTTCCCTTTTTTTGTTTGTTTGTTTTGTTTTTGTTACTTTCCCTAGACAATGGAGACAAGGAGATAGAATCTTATGAAGGTCTGTACATAAAGGAGGGTTTCTTTTTCACCTGAAAGCCTTTTTGAGAGGCTATATAGGGAAAAATAAACCCAACTGCAATTGATGTTACTTGTTTGCACAGATATAGTCAAAATTGTCATAATTAGTTAGTCTTTTTTATATTCAGACCTATGGCTCATAAATTGTACAGGGTTCTACATGAAAAAATATAAATAATACAATCTAAATACGATCATCATTAGAAAAGTACCTAGGCATGTACCCATTTTTAAATACCAAGGGTTTACACTGCAGCAAATAAAATTATTTCAGTTAACCTTCATATGTATTTACCTTTGCAGGATTAGCACTTCAGGCACATATTTAAATTTAAGCATTTGAGGCTATTTGACATGTTTAATGTTAGCCATGCATTTAATCAGAACAATGTTTTTATTGAAAATATGTTATAATGTTATACAAGTACTAGGTATTACTAAGTGATTTTCAAATAATATAGGAGCAAAAATTAATTGATTCAAGATAGTCTTTCAAAAAGTTATAATACTTTTGCTTAAAATTAAATCCTCTTATATTTTATACTATTAAAACCATTTACCTTCCTTAATAGCAAGCCGCAAGATATCAATTGCAGTCCTTGGTTATACCACTGAGGGTCTATATGTAGTATTATTGTATCTGTCTCATCAGACTTTTTAATTTATGATTTACAATGTTTACAGTGTTTGTTTCCATTTTGGAAGCGAAACTTCATGAAAAGAGAACTCTGTTTTCTCAGATCATCACCCTAGTAGATTCATTTCTTTGTCTTCTTATGTGTTGTGAAATGCTTATATGAAATAGAGTCTAGATACGCCAGGAAGTAATCACGTCTAATCACATGATGTTTGCTGTCTTTGCTGTATACGCTTTCATGTTTTACCACTCTTCCCTGCTCTTTGCTTAGTATATCTATTTAGACTGTGAGCTCTTTAGGGCAGCAATTGTGAAGTACTGCATATTTTTACTGTGTTTGATTAGAGAGGGTAGCAGTCATATTTACATCATAGGTTCTATAGAAAGAAATATAATAAATTCAATAAAATAATTATTTTTTATAGGCGTGCTAGAATTGTTTGCTCTGGTAAGTACTCCTGGGACTTGAGGAACTCTATTTGTTTTTACTTGAAGACTGACTAATATTTTCCTGTACCTCCATTTAAAGTAATCTTTTGGAAAACCTGGGTTATGGAAAATTGCCAGATCCACATTGGAGTTTTAACATACAATTAAAGCATCATCAGTGACTCAAGATACAGTACCCAGACACATTTCATGTTGAATTTTACATGTATAAAGGTGGTAAACACTGTAGTTAAAAACATAATCCATAGATACAGCTTTCACACATTATTGTATATAATTTTCTGTCATGCATTAAGAGCTCATATTCTAATAACAGTGTAGTTCTACTTTGAGGCTTTCTCTATCCTTCCTTAGGATTTTCTAATCCTTTTCTTTAAGGGGAATGATCATTTTCTTTAAAAGGAATAACGCTCTACAAGAACAGCAGATTACCTAACTTCTGTCAGTGACAGAATGTAATTATGATTAATAGCAGTTTTTTACTGTGGAGAATTGAATTTTACAGGAAGTTATTTTGAGCAAATGAAGTACCAGTGATAAAAACTGAAATTCAGTAGAATCGAAAACGCTGACTGTAGTAGAAAGGGTTATGTTATTATTTAACAAACAGAGCAGCAAGTAAACCCAAAAACGTTATAGGCATTTGAGTAGATTTTTATGTGTTATTCTATGCCCTGGTGATAATCGAAGCAGTTGCCTGTTGTTGACAAGGCTATATGGCCATACCAGAAAATGTCATTGTCACACAGTGGTCCTTTCTGTTCTTATAGAAACATATACTTGACTTAAATGAGAGAGGGGATTTTATATTGCATGGAAACATGCTGTGAAGGTTAAGCTTTCCTCACTTTGAAATCAAGGATTTTATTGTTGACCAGATTAATTTAAAATCACACTGAAGAAAAGAGTTAGTAGAAGTTATATTATAGACAAAAAGGAATTGGGAGTCATCTCAGTTTTTTAAAAGACAGAAAAACTTCTACGTTTGTAACTCCTACAGTAGTCTCATTTAGTCTGTATACATTTGAATAATCTGTATTTGTTACAGGGTTGAAACTACACACCGTTTCTTAAAACGTAGTAGAAATGTAGGGACCCAAGGAGAAATAAGGGAATAATTTGCATTTGGGAAGATTTTTTGTTATAGTGCAGCACTTAGTATAATGTGGAATATGGTGTACTTACGGCTATGTGACTAGAACTGGAAGGGAAATGTACAAGGGAAAAAAAACCTCTGGGTAACTGCTTTCCAGATTAGGATCAGAATTAAAAGACATATATTTGTGGCAGATTTAGTTCAGTGAACTGTGTTATGTGGTTTTAGGTTTTGCCTCCAAGACATCTAGATTCCCCCAGAATAATTTATTTCAAAATTGTAAAATATCCAGAGAATTTTGTTTTTAAGACATCTAGCTGTCAGTAGCTATGTAGGACCCTTCCTAACAATAGTGTATTGACCTATGTATCTTTTTCTCAGTGTCCCACATGCTCAGTAGGAGAACGTACAAATATCATTAGCATTTACAATTTTTTGTGGTCATGACATTTTGGCTAATTCCTTAGCTTCCCACCAACTGTGTTGCTGCCAGTATCAGATTTATGTGTTCAAAAGAAAGATTGGGTATCATCTCTGAAATGCATGCCATTATCTTACCTAGCCAGAACATACCATAAGCATCTAGGCAGTTTGGGTTTTGCTTTAGACTTTGCTAGTTTAATATATATTCATGTTAGACGGCTGGAAAATGGTTCTAAAAGAAGTCTGGGACCACTTAAGGTTTTACTGCATTTTCACTACTGAAATGCCAGAAGACTTTTTTTTAGCTGAACTTTTGCTTGTATATTTTTAAATTATGCTAGGATAGAGATATCTTGTTTCTAATGAACATTTGTAGAAAAACAATAGTATTGAATTGAACTTATTTTTAGCAGTGAAATGGTGATGTACTTAAATGTTCTACAGGCAATAAATGAATACTAGAATATTTATAGTTGTTAAGGCTTAACAAAATTTTTTTCATTTATATGTGGATACAATATATTTCTTTGTTCTTACTTGCCTTGGTAGAAGGATGAACTCAATGACTGCTTGCTGGTAATTAAAATGGAACACCATAAAGTATTCAGTATTAGCCCTTTCAATTTGTTGTTAATTAGTAATCAGACAGAGAGTATTTTTTCCTAATAAAGATTTTTCCTTTTTCTCTGAAAAATAAACATAGCCCTTTCTTCATCTCTACACAAAAAAAACCCCCAGTCATCCACCCAACCAAAAAAAATAGAAAATTATGTCAGGCCAAAGACATGTAATAAAACCTTTAAGTATAAAAATGAAGTGCTCAGAAATTTAGCAAATAGTAGAGCTCAGTGAGGATTTGCCCTTCTATTTATGCTCTATGGTACAGACTTTAATTACATGATCTCATAATAATGTTGTATCTTGGGAAAGTTATTTCAGAGGCTGCTAAAGCTGACATTAATGCTGATTAACTGTCCCCTCTTAACTTCTAGTATGGATGATCTTATTCCAGAATAAAATTATCTACGAAGGGAATTAGCAGGGGTAGTTGATTAGGTTTAATCAGGGATAGCTATCAGCCTTAACTTCAGTTTTTATATCTCTCAGATACAATTTCAAATCTTTAAGAAGAAAATATCTATACTGTCAATTTTATTGTTGTTGCAACTCATGCAGTATGGATTGCAAGTTACTGACACACTCTGATGGTTAGGAAAACACAGATACTATTGACAGACAGACATGCTATTTATTTTAAGGGCTTTTGTCTCAGTCAGGACAAGATTTCTCTCTTGAATGAGATAATTTTGCAAAATGAGAAGAAATTTTATTGTGTGTTTTCCAGTGCCCTATCATAGTTTGATGGGAGACAAATACTACTATAATACAATTGCAGAGAACCTGTGTTCATGCTCATTATAATTCTATCATACTGTATCATCTGTGATTTCACGGGTTTTTAAAAATATATGGCATACAGGTAGTTTGTTTTGTAAAAGGTTATTGATCACTTGTATATCATATAGGATAGGAACTTGAACTGCCTTCAGCTTGCCTAGGAACTTGATGACTTAGCCAAACACAGCAGTCTGTGTGGGTATTTCTGTGTACTGACTTTATGATGTTAGTCACCTTTGCGCTTGCACAGGTAACTTGCATTATGTGTGCTTGATAGGAAGGTAAAGAGAATAGCTTAGTTAACATCAGTAACAAGGCTGCCTTAAGATAATGCATGAATCTACCTTGGGTTTTTTACTTCAACTAGGAATTTGCAGAAATATACCTTTGGGTTTTACTTGTGGATGCTTAGTTGACTCTCCTGAGAGGTGGCAGAGTCCTCAGCCATTGAAGAATATTAAAATATTTTATTTGCATTAGTACAATTTCCATAGAAAAACTTGAACAAATGTTACCTATAACACAGGGCTTAGGCTGGTTAATTGAAAGGTTCCAAACTTTCAAGGGAAGGAATGGTTCGTAATTTTGTCTTGGATTGGCAAAAGGAGGGATTAAACACGTCTTTCTATATGCCAGTTGCAGGTCTTACCATCTAGGTCTGAGACTACAAAGGGCATAAAGAAAAATGACTAAGAAGTCATAAGGCTGTGCTCATAACAGTCATTGTTTATTTATGTTTCAGGGTACCAACATGCCAAAAACATTTTGGTTCAATTCTACTGGAAGAAATTTTTTTAAAGTCTTTGGCATAACTTCTATACATTCTTTTCTATGAGAGAAGATTGACTGTATAGATGGTGTCCCTGCTGAATATTTTAATTGGAATTTTCAATGTCATGATTTTATTGCAGAATTAGAGAGAAGTCTATGTAGAGATTGGTTTCCATTGCATTGACTTTGATTATAACCTAAATCTCTGTCCCGATTAACAATAACCTGTTAGAACAAGTATTTTCTAAATTATTATTACATGCTAGCTAAACCTGAAATCAAATAATTCAATGAGTTATTTAGTTGCACATAAACCTGTACAAGTAATGAGAGAACTGGAAAAAAATCTGAGAACAGCGAACACAGACAATCAATAAGTAATCAAAATCTGAACCTTGAAAAACTACTGTATATTGCATCACATCAAAACAGTGTTTAATGAATAACTGACACTTAAATTAAAGCAGTCATAGGGCACATCAGATATTCAGCTCAACACTCTTCTAGATTGTTACTGTTGTTACCCTGGTATTAGATGAGGTTTGTCACAAAAGAAAGTTATTATTCTTTATTAATGACGTAAATATATTTGTCTTGCTTATCATTAATTGGCAATCATGCTTATCATCATTGTTTCCAGCTACTTCAGTGTTCTCTGATATTTAGATATGCTCTGGGCAGCTATAGTTACTGATGGAAAAGTGTCTTTCTGAATTCTAACTACTCTGAAATCCAGGTAAAAAGCATATTATCTGGCAAATTGAGGATTTTTTTCCAAGCTGGAAAAACATACGCATTGTTTCTTCTGCACTTATTAAGGTACTGAGTATGCTCACTTGCTTATGATTTATACACAATTTTAAATATGCTCTTTGAGAACAGAGGCTTGAACTTTTATTTCTGGAAAAGCTAAAGCAAAACCAAGCAGAAGATGCTTTAAAATCATTTATATACCAGTATATGTCTGCTTCCTCTGCTTTGGTACTTATTGTCTGCTTTCCAGTTCTTCAATAATTTAATAAGAAATTGGCAACAAGGGATATTAAGGGCTGCAAATGACCATCATTACTTGCAGAAGGATCTCATTGAGTAAACCAGAGATATTAATGAAAAATAACACAATGATTTATTTAATCTTTGACTCAAAAAATAACTTATGCCACAGACTGAGGGTTTGTCTGTTATTGTGAAAGTCTTCTGTTTGATGTTTTATCTTTTATTTGAATAGCTTGTAACAAAGCATGCATGTTTTTGTCTTGCTTTTTTCCTCCCTGTCATACCTTGCTTATACAAATGCAGCAGGAAATGAAGAAAACAAGCATATTGGAGTTCAGGAATCGGAGGTCGAGGCAGGTCTGTCTGACCACAAGTGCCTATCTCCTTTAGAAACATTTTCCCCTGAGCATGTAGGGAAGCTTTACCAGCCAGGCTGTAAATAGATTAAAAGTCAAAATCCAGACAATAATTATATCATTTTATGTAAGAACAAGACAAAAAAATTCAATATAGCATAGTTTATTTACCAGTTTGTGAATGCTTAAAGTAGTTCAACCTGCAAAAATAAATTTGTTACTTTCTTTAATCCCTCTTTGTGAAAGTACTCTGTCACTATGATCAAGTTACAACCTTAGCAGACCTGGGTGGACGCCCCTTAGATGTCGTACCCTCTACTTTGCATTGATACTTTTTACAAACATTATTGCATCATGACAGTTTTTCTTCCCTAGTTTGTGTAGGCGGACTGATAATGCTGAACAAAAATAGTAGGAAACTGCATTACATTGAAATAGTTTGAATATTTTGTATAATGTCCCTCATCCTGCTTGTAAGACAGTTCAGTTGGTAGAAAAAGGAAGCTAGTGTAATGAGAACTGATACATGATTATCAAATCAAACAAATGCAAATATTTTTTCAACTCAAATACCATGTGTTTAAAATATATAACTTTACCTACTAATTTCAGAAAACACACACCATACAGGTTCAAAGACATGCAGACATTTAAAGATTTTTTCATCCATCATTTTTCTGCTAAGTTTCTTTCTCAAAGGAAGAATCATAAAAGCATAAATGTGCATTTACATGGACTGTTAATAGGTTACATTCTGTTAGCTGTTCAAGTTAAATCTTTTCTCAAAAACAATTTGTTATCCCTGTTAATAATTGTCTGTGACAATACATCAACTGTGGGGGACGTGGAAGAGCAGCACAGATGAGCTTTTCTGGGTATAAATATTTGGGGCGAGATGAATGCTAAACTTAGCTGGTTAAGAGTAGGCAGTACGGTACATACCTGAAGGCCCATGGAATGAAGCCCAGAGAAGGACAATGCACTGAGGATATTACTGCAGTTATGTGGAGAGAATTAAGTGCTCCAGAAGGGTGGCCCAAAAAAATGGCAGGCTGAGCAAGAAACACATCTAGGACTAGCTGGTAGGAAAAATTACTAGCTAATCATAAGTACGCCTAAAATGCCATCCCTGCTTTAAAGTGTAAGTGCCTGCATCACAGTCTTTTTGGAATCCCATGCCCTGGACCCTACTTCCATTGTTATTTAAGAGAAGAAAATATGAATCACTATTTTATTCTTAAAACAAAGTAAGAAATAATTACTATGATAGGGCTCATTACTTGTTCAGAAGTCTGGATGCTAGAGTAATTTCAAGATTTGGCAGCTGGAAAGCAGGATTATTATTATCTTTTAATTGCAGTTTTCACATAAGCATCCGAAGTGTCCTTTAAGATCTTTGCCTTCCCATTTTTCATTATAGTACACTTTACATTTTTCTTGCTTTTGTTGCAGTTCTGTCTTGAAGTGTGTACCGCTCACTGGTGTGTGTAATGTGTATTGTTCACTCTGTGTGTTTTGTGATAACTCAAGCATAGTGCATGGAGTTGTGCTAATGTAGTTTGCAAAGTATTTGTGTGTGCTGTAGTTATGTTGTTTGTCATAGTAGCTGTTCCAATTGTTAATCATCATTATCTGTTTTTAATGTTATAAAGATTATGAGGAAAAACATCAAACCCCACCTGTTAATGGGCGAAAAGGCAAGTTGATGATACTGCTAATGAGTTGTGGGTGTTTGAGAATTGCTTATTTTTCGCTGCATGTGTGTCTATTGCTTAGTTCTACTAGTTCAAAATTAGTAAGTTCATGTATGTTCAGTTTTAATGTGTTATTTTACTTCTTGCGCTTAAAATAATTTTCAGCCATGGTTTTAAAATATTTCTTGGAATCAAAAGCTTCAGTTTTGTTTTGTTTTGTTTTGTTTTTTACAGCTAACTGTATTAGGTGTAGTTTTCACCACCTAGCTATATGATCGTGTTGCCTGTTTAGAACTAGTGGGACAATTTTTGTACTTTTGCTCGTTTAGGAATTCCCAGTCTGCCTTGCCCTAAGAGACCAGGTACATTTTGCAGACATCTACAAAATTCTCTGCATTGTCTTCCACTTTTTACTAGGTCTATATACTTTTACGTCACTTGGCTATATATTTTACAAGTTTGCAACATCTTTGCTAGTCATGGGAGAGCTGGACCATTTTAATTAGCGTATACTGGTAGAGAAAGGCTTATGTTATTAGCAATCATCTCTATTGTCTAGTTCTTATTATGTTTGGTATTCTCTTCTATTCCAAACACTGTGGAAATAAGCTTAATTCAAAGCACTGAAATGTTAACATGGAGATTTAGATTTATTATCTAAAAATAGAACAGGAATGTTGCAATGAACAACCACAGCTTACTTTGAAGTTTTATCCGAGTTCGTGCTTCTAAATTGCTTTGATAATTTTGAAGAAACATTATTTTTCCATATACTTCTAAAGTCATATTACATTTAGACTTAGTCTCATCAATCTCTTTTACCAGTGAATGAAATATCATATAGATAGTGTCTCAGCTCTGTTAAAATTTGGATATTCACTCTTATGCTTCCATCTCTACTAGGAGCCCATGTAGGGGATAGCCCCAGTTACACTATTACGGGCTATTCCTAGCTTTCTCTTCCCTAGAATAACTTAGCAGAGGGAATACAAATATCAGGACAGCAGGGATTCAGTTTTGCCTGTGCTAGTTCATTGTGTTGCAGGGAAAACCACACTGTTTTCAATATGCTGCTTATTATCCAGTGTAGACAGACTGAATGAGGTGCCTTTGCAGAGAGGGTGCTGTGTCGGCAGCCTGGCAGAGTAATGCGTAGGGCCACCTCCCTTCCTGTGCCAGTATAGTCCTGAGTGAATCTGCTGCTGTAACTGTAATGCATGCTAATTACCAGGTAACTCTGTGCTTTATACTTTTAAGATCCAAATTCCAATCCTGGTAAAGTTGGAGGCTTTTGCCGTTGACTTGACGATGTTGACAAACCAATAATCAGGATTGAGTCAGACTAAAGCTGTTCTGATTCTCAGTTTATCTTCCAATCTGTCAACAAAACCAGTATTTTTTATACTTAATTATAGAACCTGAAAGATGTACTTTGCACAATAAACTAAATACTACTAGCCTGTAGTTAACATAGTCTGTTTTCATGTATTTATTAATTTCTCTAAGGTGTCCATTTTGTGTTTTAGAAGGTTCTTCTGCAGAGCTCTTTTACTCCAAAAGAATGGTCATTTTCAAATATTTATTGCCAAAACTGTTATCCCTTTCAATTTTTCTTCAGGTCTTTTGCATTTCTCTTTCATGTATTTTGTATGACACCTTTTGATCGTTTGGGTTTGTGAGAAAAGGGTCCTGGTAATTCTGTCCTTTACTGTCTTAATTTAGGGTGCATAAAAAATGATATACTTATGAAAGCAGAATTTTAAGCTTTTCAGGTTATCAGTTCCCTCGCTCAGTAGAATATTTTACATAATTACACAACAGCTTTTTCTATATTATGAGAATCAGGAATGCTTTCCAGTTCTCATCTCCCAGATTTAGAAGTGTCTGGAGCCTATTTGCATCTTGAGTCTATACCAAGACAAGACCCAAGTCACCCAGTCCTTCCCTTTCTATGCACTCTAGTTTCTGCATGCATGGGAGCCCCACCACTCTGTGAGTGGTCTGGATGCCTGGAGGACTAGAATTGAAAGTGTGCTGTATTCCAGGCTTGCTGCACAGTTTAGACACGATTTAAAGAGTTTAGATGACTGAAGTGCAAACTAGACAGAATAAAGGGACCCCAGCAAAGAAGTGATGACCGATGGACCTGCTTAACTGACTTGCAGAAACAGAGTATACATATACTTTTTTGAAGAACAAGCATGTGGCTGTCATGCCAGAGGGAACTCTCATCCTGCTGGCTGACCTAAGCATCTTCTTCCATTAAAGACCTTTTGGGATTCCTGGAAATGGGGCCTACCTTTTGCTTGAACTACTAAACAAGACTGCCGTGAGTCTCTTATGTGCTCTGTGCTCGCTGTTCCCCTGGCACACTGACTCTAGAATTTGCAAAGAAACCGTGACAGCTTCTGAATTTTGCTTGAGAAATGACACTGAATATGTGTTTTATATGTGCTGTGACAATACTTAACTTATTCTTATGTGTTAGGAGCATCTACATTTTAATTAAATTCTAGTTCAAGAAAAGTAAGGTTTAAGTGAGGTATAAACCTGTTGAGACTGTAGTAGTTGGGAATGCTGCACGCTGGGAAAATGGTGAAATAAAAAAAAACCCAACACAACAACACAAAACAGTAGAAGTAAAGTACCCATAAGATGCAAATTCTCCAGACTGAAGAACCTACATTCTGCTGAAATTCCTTATGATATAAGTGACTATTTTATGAATTTCGCTCTAAAACTACCAGGGAAATATGGCAGATGAGAAAGAGTCTAACTAGTAACTTCTCCATAAATAGCTTTGAATTTGAGTTATTTATACAAAATGTGACGTGGCATCTTTCAGAACTACATCACAATACAAAATAGCATTTCTAAGACTGGTACCTGACAATGTGATGTGATTTTGTCTGCTAGTCAAACATAGTTTGTCTGGTTACTAACCTAACATTTTATAAGTAATGCTGAAAAATAGCACAGGTGTTTTGCTATGGACAGCATTTGCATGTAAAGATGCATGTAAATTTGCAAGCAATAAGAAAACTTACATGTTATTAATTAGTAGTAATTGATATTCTGAAGAACCTAGAGCTTTCTGAAGAAACAAATCTAAATTTTTCATCTTTCTGTAAGCCATTTATTGTGTTTTCTTTATTGGTTGGTATTAGTGCTTAAAACAAGTTATTTTCAGAATGATTTTTTGAACTGAATAATTTTTTAACATTTTAGAATTGTGCCATAAATTTTAATCTTAACTGCACTTAAAAAGGGTAGAACACCTGTGATTGCTTGCAGAGCTTTTTGTGTGTGTGTGTGTGTCTGTGTCTGTGTGAGAGAGAGAGATGGTCATATAATAATAAATTACCTTTCTGCGTAGAAAATATTTGAAGACTTGCTATAAGATTGCACTTTTTTAAGTAAAGAATAAAAATAACCTGGAAAAAAACCCCTATACCTTACATCCTGCATTCTGCAGGGTGCCTCTGTAGGCTGTTCGCATTTCCTTGTGTGCACAGAGCACTGGCTGACACCCAAGAAATGGGAATGCAAACTGAGCAGAGGGATGCAGAGCAGAAGCTTGCATTTTGCTCCACATTTCTCTTGGCCATTACTTGTAATTTGTCTTACTTAAAGCCATTAATTATTAGACTCTGGAGCTTTTTTGTCTGTCTTTATATTTACCTTTCATAGCAATTGCCATGTCTAGCTGAAAATCTGTCTAATCCAGTGTCTGGTCCTCAGCAGACCAGGTGTGGATGCTGGGGAAAGGCATATGAGCAGAACAAGTGTGTAGTAGTGCTTATCCAGGATACTGGATCCCCAGTCTCCTATGACTTGTGCCTCAGGAGCCTACAGAAACATCAGTGGTACCTTTACATGGTATCTGTCTCCCTCATAGTGTCTCTGCACCCTTTCTCCTGCCTTAAATCAGTCCTGCCAACATAAACCTACAGTGCTTATCCAAACAGGTGACTCAGTAGAGCTATTCTTCTGAGATATTCAAAATCTACCTATTCACAATAGGCCAGCGGGCCAGCTGTATTGCATTCGTTTCTAACGTGTTTCAGTTATATAACCAGAAGAGGGAGCAAAACTGCCATATTTTAAAAACATGTAAGAAGATACGAAACAAACAAATCCTTTTCCTGCCCCAAGCAGTCCTGGAAAAAAAAGCCTTGGCAGTGGCTTAAAAATAATATATTTACTTTGTGATATTTAAATATAATTTATTAAATAGTAATATACACATATTTAATGTACCATTGATTGTATTTTTTCTTCTGACTAGTCTGGTGCATTTAAGTTTTTCTTCATGTTTTACAACTCTATTATATTTATAAAAGTGGCAACACGATACTTTGATTTTTAGCTAAAGGTAGCCTGTGACTTATTAAGTGATATTGCATCAAGTACTCTCTGTGACCTTGCTTGAGTACATCTACAATTTTCTTTAAAATAAGCAATAGAAGATTCAAATCAATTTATTCCCCATATAGAAGGATCCACTAGTAAAACATTTTAAAAATAAGTTTAGAACAGCATTGATGGGATTTGCAGCTCGGGGATATGATGAGAAGAGACTGCTACCAGACCAGGCTTGTTAAGTGCTTTACAGCTACAAATAATTAATGTAGCCTTAAAGTCAATTTGAAGAAAACATTTCTGGAGTAAAGGAACAGCCTACAGTGCACTATCATTTTTGTTACACTAGTAATGATAATATTAAATGTAGATATGTGGCAATATTTTTTATTGCTTACCTAATGACTTCCATTAAAGTTCTTTTAATGTATTCCCACTGCAGCCCCAGGGAATGAAGCCCAGGGTTTTTTTTTTTTAGAATATGTAGTTCAATAAGGAAAATTAAATCAAAATAATAAATAATTAAGATGTGTCGGAATTTTTATTGTCATGCTGCATTAGTTAAAACCAGGATATGTGATGCTTACATAGCCATTTATGAACAATAGTTTATTTATTTAAAAGTATTATTAACATATCCCAGCATTCATTTGTTGATTTGGCACCAATTTGCAAACTGCTTTCATGTGAAGGTGTGTATGTGTGTGTGTATGTGTGCTGTTTGTCTGGCTCATAAAATGCAGAAGGGAGAGGTGTTGTCCCTGACTCTATATTGCCTGCAGCATTTAGGACAATGCTCTAAGATGCAAGACCCAAATTCATTTCACTCTTTGGTGGAAAAACAGATCATCATGTCTCAGATGAATGTCTTGAGCTCTAATGTATAAAATCATTCTTTAAAATATTCTTCCGGTGTATGGAGGAAAAATGTAGATGAATTGTTACTGCGTCAAAAGGGGAGGCTAAAAAATTATGTCCTCAGATTTGCTGTGGAATGTTACCCAGAGAGACAGGAGGTCTTGCTCTAAATTTGTCAGAAAAAGAGTATGTGTGATGTTATTTGTCTTCAGATAATGCATGAGTCTAGTTCCTGTTACAGCAGGGATGGGGAACATCAGCTCTGTTTTACGGAGGCAGCTGAAAGTTTCTCTGATGTAGCAGCAGCAGCGGTCTGGCATAAAGCCTTCATGACTTTGCGTCACTTGGAGCTGGCCTTGATGCCATTAGCAGCATGCTGGTGGTGCAAGGCGGGACTGGATTCATTCCAGATGCAATGTAGTACATCTGCAACGATTCATGTATCATGATTTGAAGCCATTTGCTTTCCCCTAGTAGAGGTTTGACACAGCTGAGAATACTTCTCTCTGTGTGAACTCTCGAGACTGATGGCTTTTTTTTATTCTTCTTAGGGACTGTGTTTTGTAAATTAAAACTAATATGTAATGAATTTAGCCTTTTCTTTGTCTTTAGTTAGTTCTTCTTCTTGTATTCTTAATGCATAAATTAAAGATCTTGAGTATCGGGTTCAAAACACAGTTTTTCAGATTTTGACAGTTTATCCCACAGTTCTAATGGCTTGTTATTGTGCTGCTTTGTGTTTAAGAAACACTAGCCAAATCCACTTTTGACTCATTTTTACACTAGTTGTCACCATACAGTATGAAGAACATAATTCCTTTCTGAGCATTCATCTTATAAAATTAAAAATAGAAAGAAGTTCTGAGGATTTTTCATTTGCAGGAAAAGATGACTAAATTAAATGTGTCCTAATGAAAAAGTGAAGACTTTATGATAACCTAATTAAAAGTCTAAAACTAGAAATGCATTGATAAAAATTGGTGCACAGACATTTTAGTTGCTGAGAAGAATATAAAAGCTAAGTTGATTTAATAAAAAAAGACATATTCAAGTAAAAGAGAAAGTATATAAAAATGTTTGAAGCAAAGACTAATTGTGAAAAAGGCTATTACTGTCTCCAGTGTGGAGAAAAAAAGGAGGGGGCTAGTATTTGCATAAGAAAACTTCTCATCGCCAGCATCTGGTATTTTGCTGCATCGTCTTGTACCTCTGCAGATTTCTGCATCATTCCAGTTCAACTTCAGCATTCCTGGTACTAAGTTGACATGTTTAGAAATTCAGAAAAGCTGGAGATATGCAATTATTCTTATCAGATATTATTTCCGTACTTTTAATATTTTCCTTATTTAATATTCTAAACAAAAATGTAAGAAATGCTGAGGTTGTACTTAACACCAGATGTACTGGAGCACACCACCCCTGTCTCCCAGGCAGCACAAGTGAGTATCATTCTCAAGAGGGAATGGCATACAACCAAGTGTCATCCTGACGTGCATCAGGGAGAGGCCAGCTACATAATTCACTGTGGTGGGCAGTGCCCAGGGGGCAGGAGCAACAACAGCATCTAATGAAACAACTAAATCTAAAGATTGTACTGGGGAAAGTATGATGGGGAAAACCTGGATCAGTGCACCTGTCAAATCCTTCTAGCCCCAAAGGTGCATCAGATAACTCAAATATTCTGACTCAAGAATCTCATATATTATATAATCTACATGAGGTCTTTTTGTATAAATATTCAATAATTATACACCTTCTTTATACACATTTCAAAACTGATTATCACAACAGAAGATAGATCGAAGTTCATTTATATGGGAAGTGAGAGTGGTAAGAAGTGAATGATGAATTAGAAAACTGTATAGTTTGAGGACAGGCTGAGAGAGTTGGGGTTGTTCAGCCTGGAGAGGAGAAGGCTCCAGGGAGACCTTGTAGCAGCCTTCCAGTATCTGAAAGGGGCCTACAAGAAATCTGGAGAGGGACTTTTTACAAGGTCATGTAGTGATAGGACGAGGGGAACGGCCAGGTTGGATGAAGCTTTGAGGAACCTGGTCTAGTGGAGGGGTGTCCCTGCCCATGACAAGGGGGTTGGAACTAGATGATCTTTAAGGTCACTTCCAACCCAAACCATTCTATGATTTCTTTCCAGTTATTTACAATTTGACCAAAGTTCGCTTTGGTTAAAACAACAGGGGGATAGATGGTGGGCCTTTGCCTTGGGGGAAAAAAAAAGAGATTTTAAAGACTATTATGTGTATTTATCTAACCAGGAAGGATATGGGCAGCACTGACATTTAGCATGTTGCCTATTTGTCAGCATCTCTTACTAGTTCCCAAACAGAAAACTCTCATTTAACAACACATTTTCTTAGCACGGAGATGGAAACTGAATTAGAAAATGGTGAAGAAAAGGTTAAATGTTGGAGTAAATCTAATGGATATATGTATTTTTATTTCTCAGTTGAAATAATAACCATTACTAGCCAAACTCTTGCAATGTTCTAGAAGTCAATGAACCTTTTCATCTGATCTGGAGTACCTCCAGTCTGCGTATAGTCAATCTAAGAGTTGTATTTAACTGCCGATAAAATTAAGCAGCCATTTGAATTTAATGCTGATGTGCCATAAGAATAACTAAAGTTATAGAAGGATGGTCATTGGAACCTTTTCTGAAAGTGTTTACATACTCATAGTATTACTTTTAGTATAAACATGAAAAAGTAGCCTGTCTTGCTTTTTATAATAGGTTTTTTGGTTTCGTTTTTTTTTTTCCCCCAAGGTTAACAGATGGCAAAAATATTTATTCAAAGAGTTATATTTTTATTTGATATTTATTTCATCATGCTTGTCAATTCAAGTGTTGTTATAGAAGCACTTTTAGAGTGCTTCCAAGTGGGTTAACTATTTTGTAGATACTTAGCTCTCAAAAATTAGCAAGGCTTAGGAAATCTTTTCTTTTGATAGGAAACTATGGTACGATAAGTGATTTTGGTGACTGAGCAAACTACAGGTTTTAGGTTCAGAACGGAATCAGGAATTCTGAGAAAGAACTCTGACCAAGAACAACCTGTCTTCTAAAACTGCCATAAAGCTAGCATGGAAAGCACTCTGCTCTTCCTGATATTCTTCAATATGTAGACTATTTGTTATATATCCTGACAAAATCCTGTGTTTGAGATTACTCCCTGCCTACTTTTTATCTTATTCTAAGTATCTCCACTGTTTGACCTAAATGATTGTCTAATGTTTTTTCCTAGCAGTGTCTATTCCTTAAACTC
Organism: Burhinus oedicnemus; assembly: GCA_008921705.1. Taxonomy (NCBI): domain Eukaryota; kingdom Metazoa; phylum Chordata; class Aves; order Charadriiformes; family Burhinidae; genus Burhinus; species Burhinus oedicnemus. The sequence goes on along the minus strand of VFFE01006375.1, from coordinate 155,857 downwards.
AAAGGTAGTTTTACTAAGGTCATTTAATTTTTTTTGTGTGTTAGTTAAGAAGACACTTCTGGACTCATCCAAGAAAAAAGGAAGCATAGATGGCATCAGTAAATATTTTATTGCTAAATGTGTATTTTCATAGACAAAAAGAAAGAATCTCTTTTTTTTTTTTTTAGGAAGAAACATAATAAGATTTTATTTCCACAGTTTGGAAACAGAATGTTCCTTTTGAAATGTCTTATTTAGTACTTACTACACATAGTACTTCAAAGATGGCAGCTTCTGTTTCAGCATGCATATCATGTCATGAAATCATTATATTCACAATTTTATTGATGTATTACTTGAAGCCTACAACTCCATCATTTTCAAAAATCAAAGCCACCTTTTATAGGACAGCAGCCTGTCATAGAACCACAACAGCCACAGATAAGAAGGCTGCAGGATGCATACAGATATCATTTTTACATATTTACACTTTGAATGCTACATATCCATCAGCCTCATTTAAAAAGAGAAAAAAAAGTCATAGGCTAATATCACTTTATGTATATTTATTTTGAATTTATAAGATTGAAAATGTATTCCATATCTGTCGTGTTCTTTTCCACCACTGCTGTTTCTGTGATCATAAAAATGGTTATATCTGTGGGCAATGCTGTGAGGAACTTTGTGCTTTGCAGGATCAGCAAAATAAACAGATTCTTAACAGCCCAAAACAAAAATGGTGTTTAGGGTATTGAATCTTTCTGGTTAATTGGTCTAGATTTGATTTTGGCATGAGATACTGAAAGGTTTGAAAGCTATAGTATTATGCTAACCACACAGTTTAATTGCCAAAATATGGAGAATTAAAGTGTAGACCAAAAATATCTGACAACTTCAGAAAGACTAATGTCTTGCAAGTCTAGAGAATGGAGTCTCTGTCTGGAGGAGAGTGTATGTGCTCCTATTCATAGCTCTTTTTCTGAGCGATTAGGTCAGAAATGCTGGTTTCACAGCACGGCATCCATAAAGAGCAAGAGATTTTTTATTGAGTAACTTAATCTGCCTAAAATAAAAACTGAATTTAAATCAAATCCCAGATTTAGAAAGTAAATCCAACCTAGTTTTGGCTTAATAACTCATTTTTAAAAACACTTTGTCAATTCAAAGTAAACAAACATGATTGCTGGTTCAGTTTTGTTTTGTTTTTTTGAATTATACCTTTGCAAAGACTTTTTTACCAAAATATTTTTAACTTCCTTTTTAATTCACAGAAACACAGAGATATTGTAAGAAGCTATAGATTATAGAGTACTAACTTTTAAAAATGGAAGAAATTATTGTGTAAATAACCTCCTGGTTTTTTATTCCAATTGTTAAATATCAAAGGCAGCGGAATAGTTGACAAATTACATAGATACTAACTTTTGTATAATTTGTTCTGTTCCATGTTTAAGATGTTTACTAATTCTCTCCACCACAGACCTCTACATTAAAGAACTAATCTAAATTTTTGACGTGTTAATAATAGTACGTTTGTTTAGATCAAGTTGTCCCAAATGATATTAGGTGTCTTATAATGTAAGCTACATAATATTTCTGATTTTTTTTGGTTTATGCTAGAAGTTACATGGGAGGACCAGCAGAAAAAGGTGAATGGTACAATAACTGATGACAAACCATTGCTGAAAAAGAAACACCATTCTGAGCCAGGTTTGTCAGGGTTTGGAAAACCATATGAAAGCATGAGACTATAAAAACACATTTCATGCTTTTGTAATGCGTGTGTGCTTGATGTACTTTTTTTTTTTTTTTTCACTTTGGTGTGAAATTTTTAGTATGTAGAGAGCATTTAGATTACATAGCTCTGTATTAGAATAGTAGAAATAGATCTGTTTTTGTAAACAATTGTGTTAGAATGCACATGCATTAGAAGAGAAGTGTTCTGGCACAATATTAGACTTAGCTTGCTTTTTAGTTTTGAATTTTGTTATGATTTATCTATGTGTGAATCCAAGTTTGAGTTATGCTGATTCTTATTTAGTTGACCCAAAAAAGGTATCTACTGCATGTATGGTGGGAAAGTCATCTTCTAAATACTTGAATCTGAAACCTTCTTGCACCATCACGCATGGCAGAAATAATGTTCTGATGTAATTTTTTATGGAAGCTACATTTTATATCTCCATATGGCTGTAGTTCTCAAATCTAAGAGAACTCTTCCTTCCTACGTCCTGTACATGAATGGATTTGTTCTGAAACTAAAAGCTATCACAAACTTCCTTCCACCCCAAACATAAAGTGCAATTTTTTGACTCTATATTCATTCTTACAAATGCATAGCAATAAAAAGTAACAATCGTGATGATGATGATTATAATAATAGTATCGTTGTCTCCTCTGAATCAGACAATAAAAGGAAGGGAAAGAGGAGAGGAGAGGAGAGGAGAGGAGAGGAGAGGAGAGGAGAGGAGAGGAGAGGAGAGGAGGAGAGGAAAAATGGAAATGGAAAGGGAATCTAATTTAGCAGTTAGAGGGGGTTTTTTTTCAGGATTTTTCAAAATTTCATGCTGAATCACAGAATCACAGGGGTTGGAAGGGACCTCTGGAGATCATCTAGTCCAACCTCCCTGCCAGAGCAAGGACACCTAGAGCAGGTTGCACAGGACGGCGTCCAGGCGGGTTTTGAATGTCTCCAGAGTCGGAGACTCCACCACCTCTCTGGGCAGCCTCTTCCAGTGCTCTGACACCCTCAAAGGAAAGAAGTTCCTCCTCAGGTTTAGATGGAACTTCCTACGTTCAAGTTTGTGCCCGTTACCTCTTGTCCTATCACTGGGCACCACTGCAAAAAGACTGGTGCCATCCTCCTGGTACCCTCCCTTTAAGTATTTGTAAGCATTGATGAGATCCCACCTCAGTTTTCTCCAGACTAAAAAGACCCAAGTCCCTCAGCCTTCCCTCATCAGAAAGATGTTCCAGTCTCCTAATCATCTTCGTAGCCCTCTGCTGTACCCTCTCCACCACTTCCCTGTCCTTCTTGAACCGTGGAGCCCAGAAGTGGACACAGTACTCCAGGTGCGGCCTCAGCAGGGCAAAGTAGAGGGGGAGGATAACCTCCCGTGACCTGCTTGCCACACACCTCTTGATGCACCCCAGGATGCTATTGGCCTTCTTGGCCACAAGGGCACATTGCTGGCTCATGGTCATCCTGTTGTCCACCAGGACTCCCAGGTCCCTTTCCACCGAGCTGCTTTCCAGCAGGTCAGCCCCTAACCTGTACTGGTGCATGGGGTTATTCCTCCCCAGGTGCAGTACCTTACACTTGCCCTTCTTGAACTTCATGAGGTTTCTCTCTGCCCAGCTCTCCAGCCTGTCCAGGTCACGCTGAATGGCAGCACAGCCTTCCGGTGTGTCAGCCACCCCTCCCAGTTTTGTGTCATCAGCAAACTTGCTGATGGTACCCTCTACCCCTTCATCCAGGTCATTGATGAATATGTTGAACAGGACTGGACC